>CM054808.1:24963821-25278821 GCA_028984105.1 Lavandula angustifolia
CACGAACGACTCATTATTTCAAATCCTGATTGTATATCCGTTACTAAGTTGAATGTAAAAGCAATAGCATCAAAAGAATTCGACTTGCAACACAATACCAATATAGAACATAGAATTCGACTAGTCATACTCAATTTCACGAATATGTATCGAGATATGCATGTTTGGGAAACAAGAATTTGTGGAATAATATGATTGATGATGTATGTTTGATTGGTAGGTTTAGTTGTTAGAAAGAGATTTGTCAAAGAAAGAAAAGGGGCAAGTCAAGTAGTATGACTTTGGTGTTGTTGTCTAGAGGACGTCGATTTCGGAGAGAGGTTTGAAATTTAGCATCCGAATTGAAGATGTAAATATGCTAAATTATGCTAATTTTAGGTTGGTTTATTTATAAGCATTGTTGCTCTGGTTCTGCTTGATTTGAAAATGCTACAAGAAACTTTTCATGTTGTAAATTATTTCACTCTACATGGAATTTTACGGATAAAATATATATAGGAAAAGCATCTGAAATTAGTCATCGAAAAAGTGATATTTGGTGTTGTTGAACATAATTTCAATTCATTAATTTACAAGCAGATTTTATATGTTGAATGCTGAATTGACTCACCTCAATCGATTTTCACTATAGATATATTACAACTTACAAGTTTAGTCAGATTTTATTTGACTCAATTCTAATAGGAAATTAGTTATTACTACCATTCAGAAATTATTTACCAAACTTGGAAGAAAACAATAACGTGAATTTCACAAAAAATCAGCAAGAAGAAGAAGAAGACTCAAGACAGAAATCAAGAAAATTTCAGACTCTCGTTCATATCATATCAAAACCAAAACCACTACGATATTTCTTCGAACTCATACCAATATTCGTATTTTAAGATGCACAATATAGAAATAGACATATTGGACCCAATGAAACAGCAAAAGAATCCAATGCATACTTATCTAAGCAACGAGGAAATACAAAAGTTAACCATTTACAAAACAAGCCATAAGATTCTAGAAATTGAAGGAATGAGAGAAACTAACCAACAAATCTGGTTCAGCAGCGGAGAGGAGACGGCGACGGCGCGAGGAAGTGGCGGTGGAGGCGTTCAGCGACAGCGATGGGACGGCGGAGCGAGGACGGCGGCGGCGGAGCGAGGAGGGCGGCGAAAGGGGGCGAATTGTGTTCTGGTTCAGCGGTCTCGCGCTGAATTAATTTAGGTTTCACCGACGGATTTACAGACGGAAAACTCCGTCGGTAAATTTTTACTTATTACCGACGGAATATTCCGTCGGTAAAGGTCTGTTCAAAAATTAATTAAATTAACGATTTAAATAAAATAAAATATAAATTTACCGACAGAATATCCCGTCGGTAAATTTATTTTTTTATATTTTAAAAAACTAAATACGTAATAATTTAACTTTACCAACGGATTATTCCGTCGGTAAAGGTCTGTTCAAAAATTAATTAAATTATCGATTTTAATAAATTAAAATATATATTTACCGACGGAATATTCCGTCGGTAAATTTATTTTTTAAAATTTAAAAAAATAAATAAATAATAATTTAACTTTACCGACGGATTATTCCGTCGGTAAGTTTGCGACGGAGTTATTCCGTCGGTAAATTCAGCTTCTCAAATTCCGTCGGTAAACCGACCTGTGTTTTTTTTCCGTCGGTAAATTGCATAAATTTTGTAGTGTTTGGTTTACATTCAACCATAGCATAATCAAAAGTGATGTCCCGGTTGAATTTCTGCTTTGGAGTCAATTTTGACTCATTGGACAAGTAGAAAATGTACTCAGTAACATCTATGATTATACTATTTCAAATAATGTATTAATTTCATTAACTTGATGGAAAAGAAGAAATAGAAGAAGAATTTGAAAATTAAATTGCTGTCAAATTAAATGATTATTATTTGTTAAAATTGTTGGTTATAACTTATGAGTGGATTAATATTCATAATTAGGGATGAAATCTGCACTTTGAATAATATAAATTTGTAATTTTAAGAAATTACGCAAACTAATAAAGCACACAATTTGGGGGCGAGGTGCCCTCCACAATCTTCTAGATCTCTGTCTATGAATGTAGCGTGTCAACTTTCAAAAATCTTGTAGCTTAATAATGTCTTTTTCTTTTCGTTTTATCATTTCCTAACTCATAATTATTCATAAATTTTATCAAATGAAGAATTTATTCATGTATATTCCAGGTTTGGATTCAAAGAAAGAATCTTACTATAAATGACGGATGTATCTTGCCGAATCTTTCCTTCACAAAATCGTTTTTCAATTCATAATCGAAATAATTATGTTTGTCATGAAAGGACATGTAACGCGTTGAACTTGCAAAATTGTCTGAAATGATTACCTTTTGTACAGGTTCGCCAAAATCATATACTCCCTCTTCTTTCCATCTCACTCATCTTGCAACATTTTTTTTTTTGGATCATCCACTCATGTTGCAACGTTTCTTAAAATAGAAAAAAAAAATTGACCATAATCATCCTAAATAACTGGAACATATTATCTTTTACTTTATATATTTATCCCACTATCTTAAAATCTACACTCAATTCCAAATTTTGCAGAATAAGTGGGATGGAGGGACTATAAATTTGAAGAACTTAAAACCCAAAGATATTATACTGGAATAACTAAATATTAAATTTTGAAAATGTAAAATAGCTAAGAATTCTGACATACTTAGCCGCTAAAACAATTTAAAGGAAGCATGCAAATAGACAATCCGTACACAATGAGTCATCACCAGTCACCACAGTCGAATGCTTATCCAATTCACGCACCATTATGCGTAAAATTATGCTTATCAATAGATTAAAAACAATATGATTTATTGATTTTCCATTTTGTTAACACTACGTGATATGAATATTTTTTTTAAATAATGAGTAACCCAAGACCATTAGGTTTGATATGCATATGCTAAACTTCATATAGCGATAGGGGGTCAATTCATATTTTATAGATTAAAAATAATATGATCTATTGATTTTCCATTTGTTACCACTAAGTGATATGAACCTTTTTTAATAATGAGTAATCCACATTCATTATATTTGTGCCTATGGTAAATTCCATATAGCGATCGGTGGGTCAATCCATATTTTTTGACCACATACTAAGCACCTTAATTGTTATGTTATTTTATGTGGAAGTGATATAAATCCTTATCATCATATATCCCAAACAAATATTATAATTAATTCAACAATTTATTTATTTTATTTCCTTTCTACACAAAAATCTGAATGTATAAATTATTATTTTCAAAACATTGATGGAATTTTAGGAGGTATTTGCTTCGCGGCTTGAAATTGAGTTTGTGTTCGAGATTTTTCACCTCGTATTTGGAGTATGGAAATATGAGTTTTGAACCAAATTCACTAAGTTATTAGACTTTGAGAAATTTTTCAAACATCTTTTATACTAATTCCTAAGTCCAAAACCCTTATACCACTAATTACAAATTTTAGGAAATAGAAGTCCATTGAAATCAAATATTCACAGAAAATCAAAGAATAGCTTTACGGCCACACACAATAGTTATTTTATTTATTCTCCCTTACATTTTTCTATTTATCCTTTTCTTTTTTAAAATTGATCTACTCTACCACGTTCAAAATCTTCGAATCTTTTTCTTCTTTTTCCTACCGTCATTTTCTATTTTATTCGCTATTAATATATATAGAGAGAGGGTGTAAATTTGGTGAGAATCACATTTAAAGTGAGAACTGCGAATCGTGCATAATCTTTATATATTTTATGTAAAAAAAACTCGATAAATTTAGAATTTTTATGCAAATTGTAAAATTATAGGTTTTTTGCATAAAAACATAAGGACTATGTATAAAACATATAATGATTCGCAGTTCTCACGTTAAATGTGTGTTTTCACATGATCCACTCCCCATATATATATAGGGGAGGTTCCAATAGGAACATCCCTTAGATTAAGAAATAGGAACAATTATCATCCATCAGATCATGAAAATTGACGGTCCAGATTTGTTTTAATTTTTTTCCCCAAATTGCACTATTAAGTAACAAAAGTTTGCACAAAGGGTATTAGAGTAAAATTATTAAAATATAATAAACCAACCATAGCGTAATCATTTCCTATTCATTCTAGTGTTTGGTTTTCTTAACTTTATTTTATCTATAAGATTAGCGGTTCCCCATTCATCAACCCCGAAAACCTCCCACATCCGAAATTAAAGATTTCAACAAAAACCTTGTAGATTGATTCGTCAAAGCAGTCGACTTTAACCGGAAGAATTTGAGCGTTGCTTGTCCCTTCCATCCGGAACCTACGAAGAATATTCAGATTTAGTTGGTGAGTTTTTAACTTTCAGGCAGAATATATATATTTTTTTCTAGATTATGAAATTCCCAAAACAAACATGATTTTTGCACAGTAATTGATGAGTTGATATTATTTATGAAGATACTTACATATGCACAATTATGGATCTACAAATGCATGCCTAAAGCAAATATTATGAACTATTATTTAATTTAGTGTCTTGAATATAAATTACTTTAGAAATGCTAAATTTGCACAATTATGGATATGCAAATGCACGTTTAAGGAAAAAATTATGAACTATTATTTGATTTAGTGTCTAGAATATAGTTATTTTTCTAAATACTAAATTGCAAATGCACGTTTAAGGCAAAAATTATGAACTATTTTTTGATTTTGTGTCTATCATATTTTGTTGCACGTTTTTACTTTTTTTTGCACCATTACACAACTGCTATTAGTTGTGCCTCTTTGTGATCCATAAATCTGCAAACAACTGCAAATTTAAGAACAATGTTATGCACTATTCATTGATTTTCTTAATTAGAAACTTGTTGTTTATTTGAGAGATAACATAAATATACACAATTAGCTACGGAAAAACAACTGCACGTTTAAGGATAATCTTATGTACTATTCATTGAGTTTTTGAAGGCAATATTTGACTAGTGTTTTACACAATATTTGCAGGAAAGTATTACGCAGATCTCCTCGACGAACAAAATTTACTAAAGAATGTGGATGCCAAAAATGCTAATAACCAATAAAACAAATGTTGAGAGTAGTTGGTCGTTTGAGTCTGAAAAATTGGATAGTATGTTGGATTTTTGGATTATGTGGATTAAGTTTTCAATATTAGGCTATGAATTGATGTTGTTTATGAACCAATATTTTTCTGATGTGCTAAATCAATAATTTTGTTACTTTAAAATGATTGATTTGACGCATTATAAAAAATAATATTTGAAGATGCTAGCATTCTAGGAAACACGAGCTTCTTAAATGATTTCGTTCTATTTAGCAAGACTTACTCATATGTCGGTAAGGAAATCAGAAAAAAATCGTGCATATTATTTTGTGTAATAGTGCATATTATTTTGTGGAACGGTGCGTAATTTCATCTTTAAACATACATAAAATCATAAATCATAAAAAACGAGAGCTTAATGAATCTGGAATATAAAAAAACAAAATAATAGAAATTAATCTAAAAAGTAAAACTAATAAATCTGGAATTTAGTATATAATTTTTAATTGTTTTAATAACGGTTTTGTATAAATGAGTAGGAGAGAAATAAATTAAATGTTTCAAGTTTACCAAAAAACCTTTTGTGCAAATTATTAACCTTAAAATTGCAAAATAATTACTTTAATGAAATTAAAATCCGGAGCGTCAATAATCTCAATCCAACGGATGTTAAATGTTCATAATTCTCACTTAAGAGGTGTTCTCATATGATCTCCCCATATATATAGCTAAATAGTACAAATTCATGTGATTGTTAATTCAGTGTTTAAAGTTTAGAAACAATATTTTCTTTGAAGAAAAGTTAGAGAAAATCTCCTTTTTAATATTTATTTATGCTAGCTTAGCATGCTTCAGCTAAATACTTTTAACGAAGAACGAGAATGTTTTGCAATGAATTTAGATATGACAATTGTAAAGAATATGATAGTGGAGGTATGATCATTTCATTTAGATGTCTTTTGATTTTTACTGGTTAGTGAATGTGCCTAGAAATACTCACTCCATTGTGTTTGATATTTCTTTTCGGAGTGTTCCACCGAATTAACATGTTTTCAATTTTAGCAAATTATTATAAATTTTTTATTTGAGGAATCCACAACTTTATGCAATATTTACATACAATTAATAACTCTACTTAATAACCACACTGAAAAGAAAATAACAAATTTGATGGGACATATAAAATATGATATTTGGTTATATATATACTTCAATAAAATTATTTTTTATAAAGAAAAACCTATCACTATTTTGTGAAGATCTTAAAAGTTAGTACTCCCTCCTTCTCGCTTGACTTGTCATGTTTTCCTTTTTGGGTTGTCCCGTTTGACTTGTTTTGTTTCTTAAAATGAAAAATAATTACTATACAAACTCTCACTTTTTCTTTGTGGGTCTACCTCTTTACATATAAATCATCCACTCATCTATACACAACCACTCACTCATCTTAACCTCCGTGTCGAAAAAACAAGACAAATCGGGCGGGACGGAGGAAGTATAAATTCTTTAATCAAAATAACAATATTTTTATATAGTTACTTTTAACTAAATATTGTATTTGTTTTAAGTGAATATTATAAGTTTTTTTTTCAGAAAAAAATAAAAAAATAATTTTAATTATAACACTCGGCTATGAGATTTCATATCCAATTAAATTGGAGCAGGGTTTAATATCATAATAGGTGCTCATACACAAGAACCAAACACCTTATTTGTGTATGCCACGTCTTTCATATTTATAACGATGTATCAAACAATTCCTTAAAAATAAATTAAAACAAAAAAAGGTGACTTGTAAATCTTTATTTTTGGAATATAAAGGATAAGTTTGTAGGTGTTACTTGTAATTGGACTCCTATATATGAATTTTGTTTCATGTACAATAGCTCAAATTACAAATCATAAGCTAGATGTAAGTCATACTAAACAAGCTATGGATGATGAGCTTGATATAAAATGTATTGGTTGGTATGAGTTAAAGCATATCTGTATATATTTAAAATTTTAAATGCTAATAGCAAATTGCTTGGGCATAATATAAACTTTTTTTTTAGAATTCAAAAAAATAAATATATATACAACCTTCTTTTCCCACTTTGTATCTAATGGTTTTGAATGATTTGTATATTGTGTTATTTGTGTGTATATATGGAGAGATACATGTTTATATGATTATGTGCATTAAAGTCTGAAATAAATGGTATGAAAATAGTAAGATTTTGGCATTTTGTGGTTGTGATGGATATTCATTCAGATCCATCCATCTGGGCTGTCATATTCAAATCCAGAGACTAATCTATTCTCATTTATTATTCAACTCATTCTCATAATAAGTTTATCAAACAAAAATTCCGTTACTAATTTTCATAACTCTTAAACTATAATATTCCGATTCCATAATTAGTTATAGTTATTTATCATCATCACTCGACAATTGTTTAGAACCACAACGATGCTATTAAAGGTTAGCAGTTAGCCGTCGTTCGTTTATCGTTATCCCTTTTTATGCATCATTTTTTGAATTTTGAGTTAAATTATAAACTCATTAAATATTAAGATTTCATCATCTTGCAAGTAATGTCTCTGATCCCTAAAATAATGTAGGCAAGACAAGTCGCCAAAATAGATCCGTAACTTGAAGAAACGGTTTAGTTTTGATGTTGTTCCGTTCATATTTCATACTAAATTGCCCCGATATTCTATTGAAATCCCAAAGAACAGAAAATTACTAAAACTCTTCTTGAACTTGATCTCAGAGCATCATATCCGGACAAAATATAAATTTATTTTAAAAAGAGCAAAAAGTAAAAAGAAATTCGAAATGAATAAGGCTGCCGCAGATTCAGTATTAAATAGTGACCAAAAGTATTGGAGTCAAATATTCCTTAGCCTTGTCGTTACTCAATCTCGTATAACTAAATCATATCTTTTCATTAATAATATATGTATATCCATATTCTTTTTGTGTATAGTTTAATTATAAATCATATAGAGTTAGTTATAAGTATATTAAAAACATTAATGGGATGAGAGGCATAAATTGAAAAACATATATCCATTCTATCATCAAACAACCCCATCAATCAATCCTGTAGCTCTTGCTTGTAGAGTGGTTCTGATCTCGTCACCCTTGATAGTTATCTTCAGTGGGCTTCAATTTGCTCAAACTATGGCAATAAATCAAGCAACTCGTGGCAATTTTAATTTTTGAACGACATTCGGTCCCACAAATTTCTCAATCTTACAATATACACCCGGTACTGAAAATTATTCAAATGATTTTATTAAATGAGTTCAAAAACAACTTTCAGTTTCCCTTCTTTCTCGCACTCATAACATTTCTTCTCATAGTAAGATTTTTCGATGAAATTGACTTGATTCGTCTGTTTTATCATGTCTTTCTTAAACCTCCGGGTTTAAGAAATAGATTTATGGTATGTTTGGGAAAATAACTTAAAGATATGGATTAGTGTGCATCATGTTGCACATGCAACATGATTGCTCAATTTTGACCTATGTTTGACCCGTTGACCCGTTTTGACTCATGTGTTGACCTGTTTATTTATTTTTTTTTTGTTTTTTTTTTCTTTTTTTCTTTTTTCGTTTTTTTGTCTTTTTTTTGTCTTTTTTTTTTCCTTTTTTTTGTCTTTTTCGTTTTTTCGTCTTTTTTTGTTTTTTTCGCCTTTTTCGTTTTTTCGTCTTTTTTCATTTTTTTCGCTTTTTTCGTTTTTTCCGTTTTTTTCGCATTTTTCCGTTTTTTTTGTCTTTTTCGTTTTTTTCGCCTTTTTCGTTTTTCGTCTTTTTTTTTTTTTTTCGCCTTTTTCGGCTTTTTCGTTTTTTCCGTCTTTGTCGCCTTTTTCATTTTTTTTTGTCTTTTTCATTTTTTTTCGTTTTTTTCGCCTTTCTCGTCTTTTTTCGTTTTTTCGTCTTTTTCGCCTCTTTCGTCTTTTTCGTTTTTTTCATTTTTTTCGTCTTTTCGGAAATACAAATAATGACACGACACTTTTTTTTCGTTTTTTCGTTTTGAAATACAAAAAATATTTTTCGTTTTTTTCCCCTTTATTATAAGGACGAGAGTCTCACTCTTTGTATACAAAAGTGTCGTTTGTTCTAAACAATGACATTTTTGTTCGTTTGTTCTAAACAATGACACTTTCATTCGGGACAATTGACACTTTTGTTTATTACGATTGACACTTTGGGTAACATTTCTGGTTATTATGCTTCATATTGATTAGTAGATGAAAGTGACACGTTCCTTAATTCTGAGTGCCAATTTACTTCAGTGTGATTGACACTTTAAGATAAATGACACTTTCGTTCGTTGTAATTGACACTTTTTTCATAAACAAATGACATTTTTTTTCTAAACAAATCGCATTTTTTTAAAAAATGATTGATATTCAATAAATGATATAAATGACACTTTATTCAAATACAAATGACACTTTTGTTTTTTACGATTGATACTTTGGATAAGACACATTTATTCATTACAAATGACACGTCTTCCTTATCAAAAAAATTAGAAAAAAGTAAAAAAAAATTATTTGTTACGATTGACACTTTTGTTTGTTACGATTGACACTTTCATATGCAAAGAGTGACACGTCCGTCCTTAAAATAAAGGAAAAAAAATGAAAAAAAAATTTGTTTGTTGCGATTGATTCTTTTGTTTGTTACGATTGACACTTTCGTATGCAAAGAGTGACACGTCCGTCCTTAAAATAAAGGGGAAAAAACGTTTTAAAAAAAAAAAGTTAAAAAAATAAAATGATGTCATGCTGACGTCAGCGGGTCAAACAAGGATCAATGCGGGTCAAAATTGGGTAATTGGATCATGTTGCATGTGCAAGATGATACACACAAGTTTTTGCCTAACTTAAATAAATACTTTTGGTATAAGTGTTTATGTTATCTTTTATATATATTTTTTGTGCAAGAAAATATGTAATTTATATTATGTATAATCTTATATGTTTTATGTAGAAGGATAAAAATATAAAATTATAAATTTTTTTTGGCATAAAAAATATAAGGATTATGTACAATTTTTAGTTTTCACGTTAAAACTTTATTTGGTTGAAGAGAGAAAATAAGAAGAGAGAAATAGGTGATAAATAAAATAAAGAGAAAGAAAGAAAATTGATAGAAATAAAGTGGATTTTATATGGCACTCCCTCCATTTCACTCCATTAGTCAGGTTTTCCTTTTTGGTAGTTTCATTCCATTAGTCCACTTTCTTTTTTAACTTAAAATAACACTCTTTTATATTCTAGTGGACCCCACTACTTTATACTCCCTCTAGTTCCACTCCATTAGTCCACTTTTCTTTTCGACGGAGATTAAGAAAGTTGTTTGTTGTGTGTAAAATAGTATAAAGTAGTGGGGTCCACTAGAATATATAAGAGTGTTATTTTAAGTTAAAAAAGGAAAGTGTACTAATGGAGTTGAACGATCCAAAAAGGAAAACTGGACTAATGGAGTGGAACGGAGGGAGTACTACTTTACACACAACAAACAACTTTCTTAATCTACGTGCCGAAAATAAAGTAGACTAATGGAGTGAAACGGAGAGAGTATAAGAGAAAGAGACAAGAAATATAAGAGAATAGAAATGATAGTATATTCGATGACAAAATTATCCTTAAAATAAAAAGAAGAGTGAAAATTTAGTTGAGGTTAAAATGGTCATTTGTCAAACTCACATATATAGGTTTCTACCAGATCCACACCCTTCTTAGGGGTGAAAAATGAACAAAACTAGACTACGAAAAATCACCTAAACGAAATCGAATATAAAAAATCGACTAATCGAAACCGACTAATCATAATCAACTAGCAAAGTAGCCTAATCAAATCGCCTAAATCGTGTGACAAATTACTCTTTCTGCAAAGAAGTGGTGGGTATGGGGACTCGTGATCTAAGTTAGATTTATTATGCAAAAAGTTAAAGCTTCAAGTCCCTTAAATAGATAAGAGTAAAAA
This sequence comes from Lavandula angustifolia, assembly GCA_028984105.1. Classification (NCBI taxonomy): domain Eukaryota; kingdom Viridiplantae; phylum Streptophyta; class Magnoliopsida; order Lamiales; family Lamiaceae; genus Lavandula; species Lavandula angustifolia. The sequence goes on from CM054808.1 coordinate 24,974,887, forward strand.
TGAATGTATTTCGACTAGAAAACTTAAGTTTTTTACACGTGTGGCTATAAAATAATTTTTTCCATATTGCAATTGAAGAAATAATTTAAAGTTTTCAAAAAGTTAAAAATCATAATTTTCATTGTTCGGATCGGAACATAATTGTGCGTGAGATAGTTTTTTAAGAGAGAGCATAATTAAAAATGTGGAGTTGAGTTGTGAGTAAGGGGACCCACTTCATTTTATGTTTAAGAGTAACTTTTACCATTTTATGAAAGAGAACAATAATAGCGGGACAACCCGATTAAGCAAGTAGCTAGGACAGTAATTGCGGGACGGAGGGAGTATATAATTATCCAAACTGGAAAAAAAAAAGAGTTCTCCCTTTTTTATGCAAACATTCACCATTTGTTGTTATTTTAGTTTTAAATGTTAGAATTAGAAAAGGGTTTTCGATTGAGTTTGGTGAAACCAGTTCACTAAATGGCTAGATTATATGTATCTCAAGTGATGAAAGAAAAGCTCCATTTTATGATGTTAACATAGAACTACTATTTTTCTTTTCTTTAATTATAATGATTATAATGATTATGTCACGCTATAAGGTCCATTTCTTAATATATTCTACACCCGATAAATAAAGCTCAAGGAATAGTGACAATGACGAATATTTTTCCCAAAAATGAATCTTCACCAGTTGATTAAGAACCATGTAGAAAGACTTGAAAAAAACATCCCACGAACAACTTAATCAACTGAATGAATCCTAATGTATATGGTTGAAAATTTGGAAGCACAATACTACATGTTCATGGTCCGCGCCGAGGCCGGAAACAGAAACATCCTACAGCCTGATCTTCCGGTATCATTCCGCCTCCTTTGCTCGTGTCGATTGCTTCCAACATCCTCACCACGTCCTCCATCTCCGGCCTCTTCTCCGGGCTTGCATCCCAGCACTTCTTCATGATGTTTCCAAGAGAGCTTGGACAACACCGGGGAATCTCCGGCCTAAGGTTCTGTACAGTACAAAGATAAATATGAATAGGAAAGGATAGGATAGGATAAAAGTAAAGTATGAATATCAACTGGGTAGATGAGATAAAGATAACTACTCAAAATAAAAATAAAGATAAATCAAGAATCATAATTCTACTACATGCATCAGGAATAAGACTTTTAATACAACTAAATTACTTCATAAGTTGCAACTCCTTTTGATTTCTACCGTAAGCATGTAGAGTTTAAGAGGAGATATCTTACTTGTCTTACGACAGCATGTGAAACTTGGGCAAAACTGAGGTCGAGGTAAGGAAGATCACAACAATACGTTTCCCATAAGCATATGCCAAAGCTGTAAACGTCACACTTTCTGTTGTAGGGCTTTCCATCTAGCACCTGCATAGCGAGTCAAATTAAAGATACATCGATCCAATATTTATATAACCACCAGCTCCATTTGGGCCAGTTTAGAGTAATACCTCTGGAGCCATATATCCCAGAGTTCCAGTTTCACCAGTCATGTCTTGCGGGTTCTGAGCTTCTACACGAGCAACACCAAAATCGGCAATTTTTAATGTTCTTTCGGTATCCAACACCATGTTTTCAGCTTTGACATCTCGGTGTACGATCTTCTTTGAATGTAGATAGCTCAGTCTGCAATTTGTATCCATTAATGTGAGAATTTACTACAAGAATCCTTTCATAAGGATACTTACCCTCGAGCCAGATCCAAAGCCAGTTTGACCACAACTTTAAAGGGAAGCTTCTTGGTCCTATTCTTGTACAAGTAGCTCTTCAATGTCCCTCCGGATACAAATTCAACGAGAACGCAACACGCCCTCGACGGAAGGGTGGTGTAACCATCACAAGGGTTTTTGGAAGGAATTTTAAGTTGCGAAGTCCCCATTGAAGCACCAACAAACTATCAAAGTAATGTGATAATTAAATACCAAATATATACTTGATGACACATGTATATATATATATATATATATACAAAGTGAGGAAGTTAAGAATATACTTTGGTAACATTTGCATGATCAAGCTTGTTCCAAACGGAAACCTCCTGCTTAAACGACGCCCTGAGTGCAGCAGTTTCAGCAGCAGTGGCCATGCCATCCTCCCCCCAGTCCAACAGCTTCACTGTACACAACACAAATTAACAATATTAATGTATTAGATATATAATTCGACAAAAAACACAATAATAGTTTTAGCAAAGAATTATTGTCAGTACCAGCAACATCCTTAGTATTGTACGTGCCACGATAAACTGTTCCGTATGTTCCTTGAGCAACAAGATAACGAATATCGAGCATTGAGGGATCGATCTCCCACTCTTCTTTAGGCGTCTGGGTATCGTGTCTCTCAATGTTTCTTGACCAAACCCTGCTTAAATGCTTCTCAAGCTGAACATCTAAGCTTTTCAGGTCAATTTTATCGGCCCGAAAAATCATGTCTTTGCATGATTTCTCAGTTTTTGGCACCTCCCCACCTTCTCCACTTGTTGTCGCATCCATATATTTGGGCAAATTCAGAAATTTCTCCTGCCAGGAACAAAAACTCATCCTTCAAATCAATAACTCGATTCATAGTAAAACAATTCGGCCTACTTGTAACGCGTTGGTTTAATATCTGTAAATCATATTCTTTTTCTTTTTTTTCCAATTTCAAGAAAACAACCCATGCCCAAATTAAATTCAAGAGAAGAAGGGCATAAATACAGTAAACAGATAGAAACAACAAAAAATGTGCGAGGAATTTGAATACCCTTCTGATAAGTCCAGAGATGGACTAAAGGAAGAAATTTCTGATCAACAATAACACATCTCATGGAAGAAAGAAAGAGAGAGTTATAAGTGGGAAGGAAGATAGAGGATAAAAGGAGCATTAGAGAGAGAAAATAAGAGAGAAAAACGCGCGGGGATTGCCTAAAATTAAGGTTTTCCATATTTGCATCGTCCAATGCTCCTAAATATTAATGATAGAAAAAGAAATGTGTTAAGAGAGAGAGAGAGACAACAAATGTTGTACGGGACTGTCGCAGTACAAAGAAGAATGTACGGTTCCGTGAATCCTAATGTCCCCTATGCTTCCAACCAAATTACCTGTAAACTACAGTCGTCAACCGAACAACTTGCCCCTTCTTTCTCCCTTTCAACAATTTATAACATATACTCCCTCTATTTCTCGTATTTTAGCCTGTTTCTTTTTAACATCAAAATTATAAAACTGGTGTTAGGTAACATATTTTGTTTGACTTTTTAATATTTAAATTTGATTCATAAAATTTTTGATTTTTATAGAATGCGCCGCTACTTTTACTGATATAGACTTTAAAAAAAAAAAAGTCACCTTTAGCTTGGACGAAAGATTATTTGAGTTGGGAATAATTTAACATTCTTGAAATTTACATCGACATGACTTAGTTTTTTTAGTCTACATGACTTGTATATTGTATCCATTTAGAGAAATAGTAATTGATTTAAATAATGGATTTTGTTGTAATTTGGTTGGTTAACCAGTTGCAGATCAAGCAGTCCCGTGATTTAAATAATGGATTTTGTTGTAATTTACATTATTAGTTTTTTACTTTTGTTTTATTAAATTAGATTTACCAATATGCTTCATATATGTTAGATCAAGTTTTACATTATATTTCGGGTTGAGAGTGCTGTTTTTAGGACCGGTCTGGTTCACCCATTTCGATCAACTGGGACTAGGTGAGAAATCCCGAGCTGATTTCGCTGTAATCAATATTTATCAAGAAACAATTGATATATATTGATGATGAAATAATCGTCATTACTAACATTATAAATTTTGATGATGAAATAATCGTCCGGATTCAAAATAATATACTACTAGAACCAAGTGAAACACATAAAATGAATTAGAAGATCTGAATTCAGCGACAAGTAATTCTGTGTGCATCTAAAAATCTAATATAATGTATTCCACCAATTAATGGAAGGATATTCAAAGTTATTATATTTGTACAATCCATATAACTATTACAAGTTGTCAGGATACACGGAAACAGGTGGTGGTGTGACCGTGGGAGGCCGTCACCATTGATTTTTTTGTATTACTAAATTACTATGTTTAAATTTTTAAAAAATCAACTCAATCCGGATTTAATCCATCATTTTGTTACTATCATTTTTCGAACCCCGACTCCGGTACTGGTCGTCAGTCTTTATTAAACTGAGGTTCATATCCAAACTTTTACGTGCGAGAATTTATTTATTTCATAATTTAATACGTCCACAAGCTCACTACAAATAGTACATTAATACAAAAAAAGAGAGCATAGAATTAGGATATATTTATTTTCTTAATTGAGTTTCAACAAGTGAAAAATAACTAGTCTTAGTTGATCACTCGAGAACTAGGGCCGTCGATACGGATTAACCAACCGAATCAAACCTCACTATTTTTTTTATTTTTTTTTAAATCGGACTAGAACAAACCAACAGTATTCGATTTTGTATTTGGTTTAACCTTCCGGTTACTGAATTCAACCAATCCGACAATATTTTAATTTTTTAATATATTGAATATATTTTAGAGAATGACTAGTGTGCATCATGTTGCACATGCAATATGATCCAATTTTCAATTTTGACCCGGTTTGACCCGATTTTCTACTTTATTAAAAAAAATTAATCTTCCATCTCTCTCCCGTCTCCTCCCCTCCCCACTACCCCCTTTCTCTCTCTCCTCTCTTTCTCTTTCTCTCTGCATCTCACCCCCTCTCTCTCTCTCCCTCTCTTTCTCTCTCTCTCTCCCGGCGGGAGGATCCTCTGCCCTGGTTTTTGGTGGTGGACCCTTAGGTGGCCCACCAATCACGTGGCGTCATGCGTGCATTGGTGGGCCACCTTCTTTACAATAAAATCACACATGTCTCCACCTTATTGGTGGGACACCCAGATGGGACACCCATGGGCGCGAAAATCCGGACTCCTCTCCACTCCCCTCTCTCTCTCCGCGTGGGATCACCTGTCCCATTTCTAGTGGACCACTTGGTGGCCCACCAATCACGCGGTGTCACGCATGCATTGGTGGGCTACCTTTTTACCAGTAAAATATTTATTTATTGGTAACATGACCCACATGTGCGCGCGTGGCACCGCGTGATACCCACCAATGCACGCGTGGCACCGCGTGATTGGTGGGCCACTGAGTGGTCCACGAGAAATGGGCCAGAAGATCCGGATTGCTCTCTCTCTCTCTCACTCCCCCCCTCTCTCTCTCTCCACAGTCCTCCCTGTCTCCGCCGCCGTCACTCCGCCTCCGATCTCTCGCCTCCGCCTCGCTCTCTTCGATGAGGACTCGTCGGAAACCGGCCTCGTCTTCCGCAATATATTCAGACAACATGACTTGTTTTTTGTTCGATTTTTTTTTTCTTTTTGTTTTGGTGTCAGTTGAAAATTCTTTTGATGAATTGAAACAGGATGATGCTGATTTTGGCGACTTCGCAGCGGGTTTGTGCGGCGGACGACTACGTCGGGAGAGGCGGCGGAAGAAGGCGATTTCAACCGGCGCAAAGGTGGCGAAACCTCTTCTCGGATCTCAATTCGTTTGAGTTTTACTCATTTTGGGGAATTTTAGCCATTCTTCCGTTAGGAATTGGCGATTTTGATTTTCTTCGGTTCGGTGGCAAATCGGTTGGCATAATTGGATTGGGAAGGATCGGTTCCGCCCATAGCCAAGAGGGTGAAGCATTTGGTACGTTCAATCGGATACCACTCTCGTTCCCCAAAACATAATTCAAAATACAAATTATATCCCTCAATCACCGACTTGGCCGCAAACTCTCAAATCCTAGTTGTCTCCTGTGCATTAACGCAAGAGACTCACCACATTGTCAATCGTGATGTTATGGATACATTAGGCAGAGATGGAATTGTTGTCAACATTGCAAGAGGCTCCCACATCGATCAAGATGAGTTGATCTCTCCAGTGCTTTTACTTATATTTCTTCTTTTATCGTACTTTTTAATCGTATTATTGTCTACTGATTTGAGAGTGAGAAGAGAATTATGTGATTTTCTTATGAACAGAGGCAGCTATTAAATATGTTGTTCCACTCTTATCTACTATGATTAAACAGACACTCTGCTCATCATTGACATGTTCTTTTATCGTGATTGACACGCACAATAGAGACAATTGACACTCTGCTCTTTATTGTGAATTATGGTTTAAACAGACACTCTGGTCATCATTGACACTTTCTTTTATCATAATTGACACAAATAACACAGACAATTGACACTCTGCTCTCTACTGTAAATTATGGCTTAAATAGACACTCTGCTGACAAGTTCTTTTATCATGATTGACACGCACAACAAAGACAATCGACACTTTGCTCTCTATTGTGAATTATGACTTAAATAGACACTCTGCTCATCATTGACACGTTCTTTTGTCATGTTTGACACGCACAACAGAGACAATTGACACTCTGCTCTCTACTGTGAATTATGACTTAAACAAACACTCTACTCATCATTGACACGTTATTTTATCGTGATTGACACAAACAACATAGACAATTGATACTTTTTTCATAAATAAATGATACTCCCTCCGTCCCATTCGACTTGTCTAGTTTTCCTTTTTGGGCTGTCCCGCTCGATTTGTCTAGTTTCCAAAAAAGGAAGCCTAATCATTACACAACCTACCACTTTTTCTTTGTGGGGCCTACCTCTTTACACACAATCACACACTCATCTACACACAACCACCCACTCTTCTTAATCTTCGTGCTCAAAAGAAATAAGACAAGTGGAATGGAACGGAGGAAGTACTTTTTTTCGAAACAAATCGCATTTTTTTCAAAAATAATTGATAGTCAATAAATGATACTTTATTCAAATACAAACGATACTTTTGTTTGTTATGATTGACACTTTGGATAAAAAACAAATGACACATTTATTCATTACAAATGACACGCCTTACTTATCAAAAAAATCGAAAAAAAATAAAAAAATTTGTTTGTTACGATTGACACTTTTGTTTGTTACAATTGATACTTTCGTATGCAAAGAGTGACACGGCCGTCCTTAAAATAAATGGGAAAAAACGTTAAAAAAATGAAAAAAAAGGAATTTTTTTTTTAAATTTTTAAAAAACTTGTTTGTTGCGATTGACACTTTTGTTTGTTATGATTGACACTTCCGTATGCAAAGAGTGACACGCCCGTCCTTAAAATAAAGAGGAAAAAAACGTAAAAAATAAAAAAAATTATTAAAAAAATTAAATAAAAAAATTAAAAAAAGGATTAATGATGTCATGCTGACATCAGTGGGTCATCACGGGTCAAAGCGAGTCAACGGGTCAAATACGAGTCAAAGCAGGTCAAAATTGGGTAATTGAATCATATTGCATGTGCAAGATGGTGCACACAAATTTATATGCATTTTGTCCAATCAAATTATTTTCGTATATCTTTTAACTAAAATAAACCTTGGTAGAACTATAATTTTAGATACTCCTATAAATTTAGGGATAGAGAAATATATATACATATATATATATATATATATATATATAAATATTTTTTGTTAAAATAGTACTAGTATAATACATACATCTATTTTCTATTATGTTATTATTATTATTATTATTATTATTATTATTATTATTATTATTATTATTATTATTATTATTATTTTGTCTTCTTTGAGTTTTCGTTAAAACCGAAACCTAACTAAACCAAACAATTCTTTGATTCAATATTTGGTTTTGCAACAATTAGTCGAATTTTCGATTCAGTTTGATTTGCTTCGATTTAGACCGATTTGACATTAAGAGTGTGTTTAAAAATACTTATTATAAGCACTTATTTGCTTTTATTACAAAGTTGAAAATAATTGTTGTAAACAAAATCAGATAGATTTTGTAAACAACATATATTTTTGGTAAATTCAGCAATTATGATGCTTTAAGCACCAAAATCATCCCAATATTTCATATCTGTCATAAACACATAAAATATCGATCACAATGAGTAATAAAGATAAACGGTGGCATTCCCCACCTTAACCACGACTTGATGAAAATAATATTTAAGTCATGAGCGCCTGTCCTAAACGTGGAAATTTATTTTAATGACTCGTACATGGAATGTCATGCATGCATCAACAATTCAATAATTCATAAATAGACATAGATCAGAATAATCAAATAATGTATATTATACATAATCTACTTATTAACATGCAATTTTAACAGTTTCACGTAGTAATAAAATTAAGTATATAAGCATAATCTTAATTTTATTGACAATTCATTTGTGCATTGAGTAATTCAGTTAGCTGATTAATTTTAGAGAGCTAACGCATAAAACAGGTTTTGCAAACACTACAAGACTGATTATGCGGTCAAAAAGTAGATAAGTGCTTAAAATAAATTCTTGCACACACACCCTAAATATATACTGAGTAAGCGAGTATATTGTTAAGCTTACAAGAAATATGAATTATAAACATGCTTTCTTTACTGAGAGGCATAAACCTATATGTCCATTACCCACTAAGAGGCATACAAAAGAGATCAACTAGAAGCTCAGGATCCCCCAAGCAATGCCAAATCATACACAAAATATGTAAAGGCACGTCCCCGCCACGCTAAGAATAGAGGTGCTAATCATAAAGTTATTTTCACTTGCAACTCCGGCAGAAATGCAGATTAACAAGCAAAGAGTAAAACATATTAACCTTTGGTCCGAAGAATTGTAATGCTGCCTTCCCCTCCTTCTGTGCGGATTTTGGTTTTCCCAACAACTGGCTTCCCAGAAAACGCTGAGGTGGGGTAAGTAGCAGAAGCATCTTGCTCGTCTTGCTTTGATTTTGGTGGAGTGTGTATCCGCTTGTTTATGTCCTTCAGAGTCACGTCTCCAAGCACACCACATGGTTTAATGAAGGTGAATGGCAAGACAACTGATGAGGCTAGTTTAGGAGGCGTACGCATATACAACTTCCTACCTGCTCGTGTCAAAGATGAAAAAACAATGAAGCTCAAGGTTTTATACAAGCATGTCAAATTAGGGTGGAATATATTACCTTTGAAAACAACATTTCCCGGGGAGTGAACTGGCTGTTTTTTGACAGCATATTGAGCAGTGGTGTTAGAAACCTCTGCAAACAACACATTATCCATTTAAGGAGACAAAGCGGGCAAGAAAATGCAGCAACTGTAACAATGCCGAGCAAAAATCAGCAAACACAGAGCATTTTATGCACCTATATTGTTAACTTGAACATCGGATGCTTCAGGTGCACCACTACTGTTGACGGGAAAAGCTAGTCAGGGATATTATCAAACTGAACAGGAAGAATAAATTAAGAAGACATACATATCCTCAGCGCTGAAATTCATCTCGGTATTATTGAAGCAATCTGCAAGCCATCCTTCAGATGCAGGGTCCATAAACTCACTGCTGGATTCAGCTGTGCCTTATGAAAACATTAGAATTATGAGTAGATATTACAAGAAAGTTCAATCACATCCATCTCAAAATATGACAGTGAAAGAAATGAACCTGCAAAACCGGCAACCCACTCTGACATATCAGAAATAGCATCTTCAAGTGAATCTGGCGTCTCCTGAACACTGAACAGCACATTAGTGACTAACTCCATTACCAGAACTGATTGTTAGAAGCTCTAGAGCTTTAACACATGTTGATTATAACTTAAGTTTGTAGATTGTTTTCCATATAAGTTTCAGTAATAGGGAAGAGGAAATGAATATCTAAGAAGCATGACAGACTAGAAATGAAACTTGAGATGGATGGCCTTTCGCTTCTTAGAAGTTGGATTCGTGATCAAGTTCTTTAGATGACAGAACCACACAACCTGGGGTCTGGAAATTTCTAAAGTAGCATCACCTTTGATGTCAGATACATTGGATCATGGAAAGGAGGAGAATCAAGGACTTCAGACTCAAACTGTAGCACCCGACGCCTTTTCAGTTGAGAGGACTGCACCCTGTTTTCTTCTAACTCTTTCCCCATAACTTCTGCAGTTCATTTAGAATGCTCTGAAGGTTAACCGTGCATGAGAAACCTCTCTTTTCCAGCCTAAATGGAAAAGCAGTTTATGCAGATAAACATGATTCATTTTTTCAAACACGAATGTGGAATACAAGCATAACCATAGTGTGATAGTGTTGGCAATGCCGAAGTAAGACTACGATTTTCTAAAAGCCAACAATATGGAGGGATACGAATTCACTTCTTAATAGCATTATACTACAGTAACTACACCATTCTTTGCTACCAGTAAGATATAACGGTTCAAAATAGGAGAAAGTAGGAATTTCAATAGAACAAAGAAAAGATTAATGCATACTAAGTGCAATTAACAGATAAAACAGTGAGAAAGCAAATATAAAAAGAAGTAAAACCCTACCTTCGCTAGTTACATTGTAAGCTAAATCTACACAATCCTCGACTGGTGTAGTCTGATCATCAAAAGAATTAGGGAGATGGTCTTCGTTTTGGTCCAATTCATTCAGCAGACACTTTGGAAATTCTGCTCAAAGTAATAATAAAAGCAAAATATCAATGCCTTAGCAACACCTTTCCATTTGGTTTAGTAGATAATTCTTTTAAATAAACATATGATGAAAGATAGATCTAGAGTAAGACCGGTACACCTATGCTTGCATTATCTTCCATACCACAGTCATCACCTTGCCAATCCCACATCTCACTGGTAATATGTAAATTGGCATGCATAAAAAATATATTAGTGGCATAACACAACAATGATACAGCTACCAATCCCTAAATATAGTGAAAAACATTATGATGCAGTTTCAACAAGGTTCATTCATCATCTAATTCAATATGCAACAAATGTAACCAACCCAATCCAAGACAGCATTTCTAAGAAAAAGGAGTGAATCTCTTGCAAATCATTCAGAAAAGTATATTCCAGATACATAAACTTGCTCTTCTGTACTACAATCCATGAATCATTTGCTCTATACAACATGCAATACACCATAAAATCATCACAAGATCAAAACCCCAAAGGCATTGACTAATAAAATCAGATCAAAATCCCCCAAACGTCAAAGAAGAATCAAGGACTTGTCGTCCCAAAAGGGCAGCAACTAAATCACAGGCCCACAACAAATATCAACAAGAAAAAGCGCTAAATCACTAATATACACAACCAGAAATTCCATTCCAGATTCAAGAAGAAAATACTCACTCGCAATTGTAGTCCATTTTCTTCCTCTTTCTGACTTACCCCCTTTCCCTTCTCTCTGCAACTCAAAGCAAAAAAAAAAAAAGACGCAAAAATATAACTAAGAATAATTTTATTTGTCCAATCAAATTAGACGACTATTGAAACTCATTAATATAGCCGTTGCATTCATGTTTTTATACACAGTTTCAGAGAACCCATCTACTGTAACTTTCTTTACAGGCGTGAAAAGGGATGCAGAGTTTATGGAAAATCGCCAATTTCGGGTCCAAAAAATAAATAAATTAGTTTTGTAGAAACTGACAGCAGTGAGTGGGTTGAAGCCGGGCTCATCATTTGACCAGTTTTGACCGATTCCTAAAACTCGGATCTTAAATTCTTCATTCGTAAAACCCACCCAAATAATTGTGGGATTATAGATATGGTATTTCGTTCGTGCCAAATATTTCATTTTTAGAAAATCTCTTTGTTAAGTCGTATCATATAAAAATGGAGATTTGTTTTCAAGGCCAAAATAGAAGTGGATTAAATCTTCTGTTAAGTTTTTTTTTTATCGCATATATTCTATATTGTATGTGTTGCACATTTCCTACATAGCTCTTATCGGTAATCATAGTGAAAGATCGTATTTAGATTGGATGAACAATGCTTAAAATTATAAGACAAGTTTAAGATCTTATCCCATTTATATGGTGCCTCTCTATCTCATTTGATTCATGGGTACCATCAAATCAAATATTCTACTTAGGGGTGTTTGGATAGCTTATTGGAAATAGGCTTTATAGGTGAAAAGGCTGCGCCGAAAAAGCAAAATAAGTCTTTGGGAAATCGCATTGCTAGAGCCAGCTTCTCTATTTCTCCTCCAAATAAGCTGATTTTTGTAAGCTACTATCAACCAGCTTATTTCAACAACTTATTACTAATACTACTTTTTAAGATAAATTTATCCTTAACAAAATTAATTAATTCTAAAATTACTCATAATCCAAAAAATTAAAACAATAATCCTTATATTTATTTTGGTCAAATATTTTAAATTTAATAGATATTTATATATTATATATATAATTTCTTAATTACTTTTAAATATTTAATATTCTATATTGTAATCAATAGACTAATATATAATAATAGAAAAATATTATACTATTTTATGATAGTTATAATAATAAGTAATAACAAATATTTAGATTATATAATTTTTATGAATATTTTTTGATAATTTTTTTAATTAATAATATTAAAAATATAATATATTTTTATTTAAAAGTGAATTAAGCTACTAACATTCTAATTTTCCAATCACTTTATTCACTTTCAGCAGCTTTCATCACTTTTTTTGCAAACACTTCCAAATTATAAAATAAACTACTTTCAGCAGCTTTCAACAATTTTCAGCCACTTTCAGCACTTATAAATAAGCTTCAGCTACTCTAAACACAGGAAAGAGAGAGAGAGGTTGTTTTTATTCCTTCCCTTGCATAATGAAAATTGGAAATCGTGAATTTGAAGTATGTAGTCTTTCAAGTAGGCAGCCTTGTGAGTTGTGGAAAGATCATATTAATATGATTTAAAATTTTTGCGGAACGCTAACCTCATAACAAATCAAAAATTGATTATCATTCACAGGTGCTAAACCATCCCTTTGGGGTTGTTTTTGTTTTTTACGCTACCAAATATGTACTCCCTCCGTCCCGCCCGACTGGCTTCTTTCTTTTTTTTTGTCAGCTCCACTTGACCGCCACTAACTAAAATAATACTCCAATAAATTCTAATGGGTCCCACCACTTTATACCACTTTACACACAACTACCCACTATTCTTAATAACCGCGTGCCCCAAACCTATTAAGCCGTGTCGGACGGGACGGAGGGAGTATTATATTAGGAATTGGAGGGGTTTTATAGCCATTAAATAATAGTAGTTAGGTTTTTATATCACATCATTTGGACTGTTTCACAATAATAGTAGTTTTGCAAATTAAATATCCGTTTAGGCGATAGGCCCGGATCCATAAGCACCTCGTGCCCAAGCCCAACCTTTCTATCCGGCCCATTATGAGATGCGGCCCGACTCATTATGTTGAGTCACGTAACGGCCGCGTCAGTTCTTTTGCTTCTGAAAGCCCGCTATCCGTTTCTTTACCCTAGCTATATATTCTTTGCCGGGAATGTGAAACGAGGGGCGGCGCATCGCTCTCTCTATCTCTCTGTTCTCTCTTCGTTCTTGTTCTCTGTGTGAGATCTTGTTCTTTTTGTGAGAATGCGTGAGAGTAATTCCGTAATAGCAAGGTAGGGCTTGTTGGTGTTGTGCTTATTGTGATGTGGTGGTTGTATTGGTGGTACGAGCCTCCAGTAAACTCTTGTATTCGATCCGTTCAATATCAAATCTCATTCACATAGAGAATATTGACACATATAACGTACACTATTTGAAATAGAGAGATAAGGTTAATCCGAACCTATCATCTCGCTTCGAGCCCGAACATGTACCGGATCCTGCGAGTACAGTGGTACCTCACGAACCTTTAGGCGATGATTACGCTTCTTTGCACGACTACGAATTGCATGATAATTCAAAGCGTGCACGATGTTATACCCTACGATTACATGTTATCCGAGAGATAGACCTAGGTGAAATATGCATGCTCCTTCTAAGTATGATGATTATCGATGTATGCTCTAAATGTGTGTGAGCCTTTGGATAATGAACCAACTTGCTATTACGATGCAATACATTACGCCTCCCTCGATAAATGGATAAGCGCTTTCAATGCGAAATGAATTCTTTGCATGTGAATAATACTTGGACTCTTGTTCCTAAGCACGATTCTGTTCTCTCGGTGGATTGTAAGTGGCTTTTCAAACTCGAAGCATGAACATAAGTCTCTTAGATACAAAGCTTGGTTGGTTGCTAAGGGGTTTACTCAAAAAGAGGGGGTAGATTATTCGGAATCTTTGCTCCTTTGTTAAATTGATTAGTGTGCGCATTATGTTGTCTTTAGTTGCCCATTTTAAGCGGGAGGCCGAAACAAATGGATGTTACAACTACATTTCTTCATGATGATTTAGATAAACGATTTACATGAAAGCGATGCGAAAGGCTTTATAGATCCTTCTAAGCCTAATCATGTGTGTTTCTTTGAAAAAGTCTCTATATGGTTTAAAGCAATCCCACAGGCGAGTGGAACAAAAAAATTGATCGAGTGTATGCTTTCTCACGAATTTTACAAAGAGTTCTTTTGATCACTATCTCTATTATACAAAAAGCGCATCTAGTCCGTTTACTTATTGATATATGTGGATGATATCTTTGGTGATAGTCTTTGTGTGAAATCTGTTAAACACATTCAGAAATGCCTAAGTGATAATTTTGAGATGAAAGACTTGGGAGATACCAAAAAGATACTAGGGATGAGTATTACTAGAGATAGAAAACTTGGCACTCTTATTCTGAACCGATTTCTTATGTGGATAAAATTTTGAGTAAATTTGCTATGTTTCTTTGCAAAACCTGTCAATGTGCCTATTGCTTCACATGTGGTGTTAAGTAAGGATTAGTCTCCCAAAGCGATTACGAAATTTCGATATGCAAAAGGTTCCTTATGCTAATGTTATAGAGTGCGTTATGTATCTCATGGTTAGTACCGGACCGGATATTGCCTATCTTTGTGAGTTATTTGAGCGGATATATGTCAAATCCGGGTATGCCTCATTGGAATGCTGTAAAGTGGTACGTTTAGGTATCTGAAATCTACAAAATCAGTAGGGTTAAAGTTTTCAAAATGTTCTGAAGGAACAAAACTGACTGGTTATGTTGATTCCACCTATGCAAATGATAGAGATAATAGGAAGTCTACAACATCATATGTGTTTACTTTCTGTGGTTCTTGTATCAGTTGGAAGTCACAGTTACAGCCTATTATTGCATTATCCACTACAGAGGCTGAGTATGTTCTTCTTTGTTGAAGCATTGAAAAGAAGTCGTTTGGTGAAAGGCCTTACATGCGAACTTAATTGTCTGAATAACTCTGTTACACTGTTCTCTGACAGTCAGTCTGCCATTCAATTGTGTAAAAATCACGTGTTTCATGATCGTACTAAACATATAGATGTTAGGTTTCATTTTATACGGGATATAGTTGATAAATGGGTTATTATGCTTGATAAGATTCATACAGATTTGAATCCTGCTGATATGTGTACTAAGTGTCTAAGTGCAGAAAAATTAAACACTTGTCTCAAGATACTTAATCTTGATTTAAAGTAAATATCAGGCTGTGGAGGAGGGGCGATGATGACAAATAAAAAGATCCAATTACAAACCTTTCCTTCTCTTTTTTGAAGGCACACCACCACTAGGCCTAAGGTGGAGCATGTTGAGCTGATAGGCCCAGTCCATAAGCACCTCGTGCCCAAGCCCAACCTTTCTATCTAGCCCACTATGAGATGCGGCCCAGCTCATTATGTTGAGTCCGTAACGGCCGCGCCCGTTACTACTGAAGTCCGCTATCTGTTTCTTTACCCTAGCTATATATTGCTGCAGTATGTGAAACGAGGGCGGCGCAACTGCTCTCTCTATCTCTCTGTTCTCTCTTCGTTCTTGTTCTCTGTGTGAGATCTTGTTCTTTTTGTGAGAATCTATGAGAGTAATTCTGTAATGGCAAGGTATGGCTTGTTGGTGTTGTGCTTATTGCGGTGTGGTGGTTGTATTGGTGGTGCGAGCCCCGTAAACTCTTGTATTCGATCCGTTCAATATCAAATCTCATTCACATAGAGAATACTGACACATATAACGTACATTATTTGAAATAGAGAGACATTTTTCATTACTCTGTCTCTGCCTCGTGACGTCTAAATTGCAATAAGAACAGACAAGAGTTGTAAATGAGTCGGTTTCATTTCATCGTTAATTATGCAAATCTCGCTTAGTGAACTTCCAACATAAACAAGATGAATTTAAGCGTGACAACTACCCCGCTCTTCACCAAACTTTTTTAATGTTCTTATGACCTAACAGCCTAACACTAGACAATATACCATATACCACATTAATAAACTTTAATTAATTGTCTTCGTCGAGATTGTTTTGTGGTTAAATATCACAAACTTCTATTGATTGCATTTGTCATACGTGAGCTGGAATCAAAACGGTAGGTTGCATTATGAAGATCAAGACTGTTGTTTCATTCAATGCATCTCAATTTCAGATTGTATGGAAGCATGAATATTGTTAGTATTTTGGAATTGTTATCGAGTGGATCGACCCTCATATTCATCAATCTTTCAATAAAAAAATTGAAAATGAAAAAAAAGATGAGATTTCATTTGTTGTCCTAGTTAATTGGTAAATTGGCTTTAAAAAGTATCCAAACTATGAAGCTTTGTCCGAATCAATCCTTAATCTTTTATTTTTAGTTTTTTAAACCTCAAACTATTAAAATTTGGTGAAATTGGTCATTCCATTCATTTTTTCATCGATCAACGGTTAGTAAGTGTATTTTTGGAAAATTAATAAAATATCATGTGACGGTATTTCAGGATAATTTTTTCGGGGACCAATTCTTTCTTTTTTTAAAAAAAATAAAGTGGTATTTTAGACCTTTTAATAAACTGAAATCAAGCCTTAGCTTAGAACTTGAAAATGTTTTAGTCATTAGCTTGATTATTTGCTAATTGTTCATAAACTTGTCGATTGAGAAGCTAGTCCAAACATCGAAGGTTTAGGGTTTGCTTAAAAGTTGAATTATTAGATTTGGACAATTAGAAGAAAAGTAATAAAGGGAAAATTTTAATTTGCGAGTTAAAATAGTTTCTTGAGTTTGGACAAACCCTAGAGAAGAAAAATCTTGTTAATTTCAAATTAACGTGAAAATTCAGTGAGACAAAGAGTCCATTTGAAATCAGAATTGAGAATTATATGCAGCAAAGCTGGCTTTGTGCATTGGACTGAATTCCACGCTACTACCCAGAAAACGTTTTATATTCCCTCAGTCCCACAATTATTTTCCCACTTTCTTTTTTAGAAGGTCCCACAATTGTTATCTAATTTATTAAAATAATAAATTATTGAACACTATTTCTTAAGACAAAATATCACTGACCAATCCAAACATCCAACCAACAAACTAATACTCCCTCCGTCCCATTGGAAGCGTCCTGTTTCCCAATTTGGACGTCCCACTGGAAGCGTCTTGTTTCCGTAAATGGAAAAAATAAGGGAAACTAATTACGTACTTAAGCGATTTAATAACTTGCCTAATCTTAACTTTGGGGCCCACTATTTTTCCTTGAGAATAGAAAACCCTACACAACTTTCATTTCACCTTCCACACGATTAAAATTAGAAACCTAATTTCGCAGAAAATCAACGCCGCCGCCCTTGAAATCTCCGGATCTGCCGTCGTCTAAATCTCCAGATCTGCCGCTCCTTCGAAATCTTCCTCAATTCGTTGCACAATTGTCGTGATGAAAAAAAATAACCTCTTTGACGGCCGGCGAGGGTCCGACGAGTTTCCTCTCTCCTTTAAGACAAATGCTACTAATCAAAAGGAGGAGGTGGAGGAAAAGTACAATATGAGCAAAGATCTTACCCGCGACGATGCACAGTTGTCGATCTGCACAGATTCGGACAGCGAATCCGTTGAAGTTCTCTCAGAATCTGAAGTCGAGCGGCGGGTGGAAATCAGGCTGCGACGTGAACGAGTTCAGAGGTTAGGAGTCGCTAGGGCGCGGCTGGTGGAAGCACGAGTGCAAAGTTACCTAGAACGAAGAAATCTAGGAGTCGCCGCCGGCTTGGTAGCAAAGCCCCTGCCTCGCAAAGCACCGCTTGTGCCAGTGGACGAAACCATGATGCGGATTTTGCTGCCTAGGTTCTTCAATTTGGTTAGATCTATTCCTTTTTCCTATATAATGTGTTCGTTCTCCTTTCCGAAAGATCTATGCACATTATTTTCCTCATTATAATGTGTTAGATGTTTATTTATAATGTGTTAGATATTTATTTATATTCCTTATCTGTTTGCGCTTGTGTTGCTTATGAATAATTCTTTGCCTTGTGTTGCTATGAATTATTCTTTGCCTTTGTGTTGCTATGAATTTACCTTACTTGAATGTCATCCTAATTTGTGAATTATCTGCCTTGATTGCGTTTTTTAATTAGATACATAACTTGTCAAAATAGAGCATATACTAGCTCCCTTATCAAAATAGAGCATTCTTTCTATACAAAATAACCATGCTTTGACAAAATAGAGAAGGCTTTCTATACAAAATAAGCATGCTTTCTATACAAAATAACCATGCTAAAACTTATATTCCTTACTGAATTTCTTACTTTGACAAAATAAACATGGAGGTTGAGATCTTCTTTTCATAATTCTGCCCCTTCCACTGTCCAGTCCTGTACAATGAGGCCTAGCATGTCCATGATAACATCCAAATCAGCTAAGCTCCCATTTTCATGCATGTATTCCAGACATTCTCTAACCAGATTAGTTGGGACTACCAAATCAGTAGGCAGGGACTGTTCTCTAATCAAATTATCCTTTTTAAGATGTGGAATCCTATAACAGTTCTGGCCCCTTACTCGCATTATTTCTATCATACAACCTTGTAGACTCAGGAACACCTTGTTAAGTGTTACAGGGGATAGTTGCTCAAAAGATGAGATGACTGCATTGACTAGTTCTGAGACATTTAGGCAAATAGAGTCCACTTGGATACTTTGAATAGCTCTAAACCAACCTAGATCATTTATATTTGTATCTGGGGAGTTGGGTGGTTGGTTAATCAAATGGATATCAAACCCGTCCCGAACTTCTTTGCCCTCCTAAAGTCTTCATCGAGTCCTTAATATGGGGCTTGGCATTGTCTGTTGTATGAAGATTACCTTACTTGAAGCGAAGGCCATTTGGCTTTAATTGCAGGGATAACCTGAGCTTTAAAAAAAAATGCAGAAACATGTCTGAACTTCATTCATGTATAGATGATTGAACATGAATGCGAGGCCGGCGATTTGATTTCATTACGATTAATCAAACAAGCCTTTGTGACTTCTTTGGTGGTAGTGAATAGGTTTGGTCTCAGTTGTGCCTGCTTGGCCTATTTTTAGAGGTTCTAATAGTTTGCTATTTCTTCTTTGAATGGAAAAATCCCAATTTTTCCATCAAAAACCCACACCTCAGTGAATCAAATATAGGTAGGCAAACCGCACACATGAACATCACCTTAGTGATGAAATTCTTATTTTGACAAGTCCTATGAGGCTCTTGCTCATTAGGAGTTAAATAGTACCTATGTGATGCCCGAGTAATATAAAACCATTTCTCGTCTATGTGTACCGTATTATGCATGCTTTTAAATTTGAGACTATTCAATACTCGATCGAACTCTATTGCTTCTACAGAAACTTGAGGCGTTGTAATTTGTTGGCTGTTGTGAGACTAGGGCGAATTGCGCTTGTGTGAGCTCTGATCAACCCTCTTTGACCCTTCTCCCCATTTGTGCTCTTACTACGGTCTATACCTTGTGCTAGTTTTCGGATTGTTCCTCTTCTATGTAGGGGCAAGTTTTGAATTGATTCCAAATCAATGTGCACTCTTTTGCTTCTTGGTTGTTCGGATTTTGCTGACTTTAAGTAGATAACTTGTTCTTCTTGTTGTTGTTTCTTTGCTTCAGCCCAAAGACGACTCACGGTCCTCGGAGACACCTTGTACATGGCGGCAACCTCGGACTTCTTCCCCATGATAGGCTTGCCGTCCTTGCAGTCCGGAGCGAGGAATTGTACTAGGCCATTTCTATCTTTGTTGGTTAGATTTTTGTCAATCATGTTTGTTGGCTGCTCCCAACTTTTTTTTGTGAAATTTGGTTGTAATAGAGAATGGTTGTTTGCTTATTAATAGATTCAGCTGCAACTTTTGAATTTTGGTGGGAGCTGAAATGTTGTAATTATTATAAGTTTTGGTGGGAAATGAAATGGGATTTAGAAGAGAGAGAAAAGAAATGGATTGTATCACTGTAACGTGTGTGGCAGGAGTTGTTGGAATTGTTTTATTTTATTTTGTTTTAGTGTTAGGTGGGCCATAGATTTAACAACTAATCACAACACGTCTTAATCTCCGTGCCCATTGGAAACAGGACGCTTCCAATGGGACGGAGGGAGTATAATATTTAATTAATTTCTCTTTCATTTATATACTTCATTTTTTTCTTAATCCAACCATCTCTATTTTTTACGATTTATCCCCGATCACCCAATTAGACCCCACAAGTCAACATATTATATATTCTTATTTTTACTATTTTTATAATGATTTAATTATAATATTAATCATTTTAATTAAAAATATGAAAATTAACTTAAATTATAGAAAAATTTAGAAATTATAAAAAATTGTTTATTATATAAATCCATAATAAAAGGGTAAAGAATAATTGTAATATACATAAGATATGAAAAGAAAAAATAAGAAAAATTTAAGATGTGCATAAGCATAACAATATTAGCATCTATTTATAGAGAATGAAAAATTATAAATTTTAATAAATTTTAATTTTTTTTCCATAATGTATATAAAAGATAATCCTCATATTTATTTGAATCAAGATAAAAAAGTAACCAATATGATGACGACAATAGACACCTTCCCATTGGCCAATAATATTCCAACCACCCAGTTGAATTTCATAATGCAGAGACCTAGGTCGGTATTTATTTTCTCTTATCTCATGTATTTCAATTTTTTTTTAATTGGAGAAGTACGATTTTGTCCAACCAACCAGATAAAAAAATGATGTGTTATTCGTAGTATAAGAATCCACCATCTTTAGTCACAATCAACAACTTTTTTAAATTCTGTGTCTGAAAGTTTGGACACAAAAAATATGGGACGGATGAAGTATTTAACAACTCGATTTTGTCTATTCGAATTCGACTCGTATTCACACCACATACTTATTATTATTAATATTTTATATGCATTTAGTCAACTTCATTATTTAATTAATTATGAAAAGAATCTAATCCCTTACCAAAAGTCTTGGAGAGTGAAGACATTTTTAGTTCATTTTTGGAGGAAAATATTCTAATTAAAAAAAATGGAATGAACTAGTAGTCTTCTGGCTTGTTTGAAAAAATCGTATGTTCGAATCACACTAACAACACTATCATATTTATTTTACATGATTAACTTATTATGATTTATTTTTTTTATATAGTTTTTAGACTGTTTAAAGTAGTTAGGTTTATCTAGTATGATCCGCAATTTTCATTGTACAACTAAGTTAACTCAAATATGAAACATCATGAAAAAAAAACTGCCCAAACATGCACGCTCCCTAGATCCTCTATTACTATCAAATGTACATCTTTTGTAGTTTGCATATTATTAATCGACTATCAATATGAGATGCATGGGCTACACGGGGCGACACACCCCTAAATTAATCTAATCTTGTTTTGAATTTACTTACCCTTTTTGAAAATTTTCTATTTTGTTCATCCTGAAATTAAACTTTTACATTCCATAACTATACAAATTATAAGAATGACGATA
The DNA here is from genome assembly GCA_028984105.1 of Lavandula angustifolia. Taxonomy (NCBI): domain Eukaryota; kingdom Viridiplantae; phylum Streptophyta; class Magnoliopsida; order Lamiales; family Lamiaceae; genus Lavandula; species Lavandula angustifolia. Next base: position 24,996,655 of record CM054808.1, read on the forward strand.
ATCATGAATTATTTTGGAGGCAAGATAAATTATATGGGGGGCCTTATCATTTTTCTTTTTATATTTTTCAATAATATATTATTTTGTCCTTCTAAATTTGTATCCTGGATCCGCTATTGCCATGGTACCTCTAAATTGCAATGTGAATGACCTAATATAATGGGAATGAAGTTCTTTCTCTTTAATCTGAGCTGCCCAAGGTCCAAAAAGAACATGTTTGTACCATGTGCATTTTTTATTGTGTTTTATTCATTTTGGATAGTGCATAAAATATGCTAAATCGATATGTCGTCTTTGGGCCTTCGTAACATCTGATCCTGATTCCAAATATTCATTATTCATTTATTTTAATCAATTTAGTATTTCCGCATTCTAAAAATAGTAGTTTATCTTCTCAAAACTAACAACTCTTTTTGTTAGGATTCATCCACTTATTCATAACTAACAATTCTTTTTAATAACCGCATTGAAAAAAAAAAAGATAAGCTCAATGAGACGGGGAGTAATTATTACCATTCCGATGCCAATAACCCGTCTTAATGTGAACAATCGATTAAGAGGCATGAAAGTAAGTACTTGATTTGATGTGAATCCAATATGATCTCTACGATAAATGGATTACAAAAGAGGAAATAGTCACTTGTTGGCCAAACCAAAAAAAAAAAGAAAACAAATTTAGCCTTTCTCTAAACAAAAACACAAATCTAGCCATTTTGTCTTGCTTGTGGGCACGTACATCGGAAGGGCCGATGTGGGGCCGATGGACATTTTTCATGGCCGATGTGGGGCCGATGGACATTTTCATGGCCGATGAGGGCCGATCGAGATCGGCCATCTTTAGGCCGACCTATCGGCCCTTACGAAAAAGCGAAATAATTGAAGGGTAGGGTGATCGGCCCCCTTCAGCAGAGACATCGGCCCTCGAGAAAATAATAAACGTAAATAATTAACAAATTTTTTTAATAATTTTTAAAAATAATTTTTTTTAGAAACGTAAATAAAATGAGGGCCGATGGACATCAACCCCTTTCAGTAGAGCCCATTACTGATTCTTTAGAAGCCGTTAAATGTAACAGCCCAAAATTTACCGAAGGGTCGAAAAGAGTTAAACCGTTTATTAAACGAGGGCCGATACCCATCGGCCCTTCCATCGGCCCTGAGTCGCAATTATTGAGGGTCGAATGAAAATAATCGTTGGCCGAAAATAACTCACATTTTCTACCATTTTGCGCAGAAAATTTACCCATTTTCTCCAACCCAATCGCCGGCGACCCTATTTCGCCGCTCAGCGCCGCCGTTCGCCGCCCGTTTACTCGCCGACAACGGCCGCGGCTGCCGCGCCAAAGCCGTCGTCGACCCCTTTTCTGCCATGTCTTTCGGCGAAATTGAGGTTCGTAATTCCGATTCCTTGGCCCTTCCATGTTAGAAACTATGCAAATTCATGTTAGAAACCACGTTGAGTGAATTAAATTGTCGATCTATGCGAATTCATGTTCAAATGTAGAAGTTCCGTTTTTTGAATTGTCGGTTTATGCCACGAATTGTGATTGAATTTCATTGATAGACGAAATTTATGTTGAAATTGGGTTGGGTTTACATTGAAATGTCCAATTTTTGATGAAATTGAGAATTTGGAGAGGATTCGAGTGTTAATTTCTTTGGAAATTTATGAAGCAGGGCCGATGGGAGGGGCCGATGGAGAAGACACTCCATCGGCCTGTCTCGGCCGGCTTGTGTTGAATAGGCCGTTGGCCCCGGCGGCCTTATAGCCTTCGGCCCGGTGGCCGTAGAGCATTCGGCCCGGGCTGCCGTAGAGCATTCGACCCTCCCATCGGCCCTTCTTCGGCCCTTCCATCGGCCCTCGTTCGACCACTTATTTATTCGTCTTAACTAATTAATTCATTTTTTGTACATCTTGCGGCCCGCTTATATCCGACTACCGGTTAGACAAAAGACCACAAAAGTCATGATATATTGGAGAGATAGTCTACCCGAACTATTAAAAAACACTCTTGCCAGACGGGGGGGGGGGGTAGTGACCTAGTCCGTCGATTTAGAGACGGTCAGTTTGGCCATTTGCTGAGTTGGAGGAAGGGCAAAAGTTCGATCTTAGCTTTGCATCAGCTCATGTGCTATGAGGTGCGAGCACCGCCGGGGAGGTTCGTTTTCACATATCCGGACGGGAGCTTAGATTTTCGCAGTACGAGTATGCACTCGTAACTGGATTATTTTTCGGCGCTTCTACTTTCGATATGACGGCAGCTCATGCCCCTGTAGAGTCTGGAGTATACATGAGACTCACAGATGGGAAACCAGTAACAGGAGGCGATCTGCTTAATTTATGGAAAAATGACAAGCTCGGTGACCTCTCCGAAGACGATTATTTGAAGGTGGCCAATGTGTTGGCACTGATGTGTTTTTTCTTCGCACCTGCCGACACGAAGAAGGTCGAGACGTGGATGTGGGTTCTTGCTTGCACCGAAGCGAGTCGATGCAGCAAAATCGAAATATAATATTTATGGGCCAGTTTGGGCTCTTCAGGTACGAATTTATATTTAATAATTTAATTTATTATAATTTTTATATTTTATACTTGTACTAATCTTTAATCATATTGTAGATCTGGCATATGAGGCGATACCAGATTTGGCTCGGCTGTGTGTACGCCTTATGAATGATGGTGGTATGCCCCGATGTACGAAATGGGTATTTGTCACGCCACCGGATACGGAATGGATTAGTTTCTTTGCCTTGCTTAGGTAAGTAACATTTTAAATATTTATGAAAATATTTACAAGTAAGAAAAACGTATTATAACCTATTTTTTTTAACTTTTCGAACGGATGGAGACACCTCCCCATGAGACTCTTACGCCCACTCCCGAGGAGCAGCTATCGGAGTACTGGAGAAGGGTGATTGGAGAGAATCCGATCGGTGTATCTTTTCCTAGACCGACCCCCGTACAGCCGAGACGAGTTGATGAAGAGGGCAGTATACGAGATCCTCCGCCGGCTGCACAGAAGAAAAAAAATCAAAGAAGAAACGTGCACCGGTGGAGGGTGAGTCATCTGGGCCTCGGAGGGATGAAGATTCCACTTTGCCCACGTATGAAGGAGTGATCCGCTCGATAGATGAACGGTTCGAGCAGCGTGAGAATGAATTGTTAGAAAAAGTGGATAAGCGGTGGAAGGAGAACGAGGATCGGTTCTTCAAAAAAGTGGGGAAGTTGCTAAAAAGTGTCTTCGGAGCCGGCAAGGGCAAGGGCAAGGGTAAAGGCATAGGATCCAGTTCTACGTGGGACGTGGAGTACAATTTGAATGAATCGGATGAGGAAACATCTGCACCACGTAAGCCACCACGGGGGAGGATTGTCACTGTACATGAGTGGCCCAGCTGGAATCAAGATCTTTGAACGACCCACGAGAAGATGTGGAAGATACGACGAGTGTCGATGCAGATCCCTGGGAATGGGATGTGGCTGCTCGAATGGCTAATCGGGGCTATGATCAGGGGCGGCATAGCATGTACGAGGAGAGAGATCTTTGGGTCCCCAAACGTTGGGAGCCACTCCTTATACTGCTTCACGGTCCCCACCGCCTGTACAAGTATCTTAATTTTGTTGGTTAACTATTCAAATTGATTTTATATTTTTTTTTTCATTTGACCATGATTTTTTGTCCAAAATGCAGCAACATAAGTCGGTCGTCATGGACTTATTTGATACGCAGCATGTACAACGGTTGTATGATAGCCAACCGCCGGAGCAGAGAATTGTACAAAGCACTAAGGTACAAATATGATTTTAAGTTATATATTTTAGGAATTTTTTTTAATACATGTTATTTGCAGCCCATAGTGAGCCGCCGACCCAATCCTACTGGAGCTCCACACATGTTTGATCCCGCGGACGCATTGAGGAGGAATTTTGAGAATTTCATGCAAATGGAAATTTCTGCCAATGTCACGGTTTCGCAGCATGAGCTCTCGCACGGCTTTTTCAAAACCTTTTGGATACACACTACGACATTGGCCACACAATGCTTGATTTGTACATATGCTACCTCCGGCAGAAGTTTCAAGACAAAGACCGTGACGTGTTGTCTACACTCGATTCACGCTATACCGTCATAGCGGCTTCGTCAGTGTTCGTAAATATATATTTATTTTTTTTAAGATAGAATGTGTTTGTTTTTAATGCTCCTGCTAATGTGTATATTTTATCACAAACGTCTTCAGCCGAAGTTTGGACTTCCAAAATATTTGAACCCGATAACGAGTTCCATGAACGGTACGAGTTGAACTATAATGAATGGATCCCTGCACAGGGTTTAATGGATGCCGTTTTTGGAGCGAATACGGGATTTGGCGTCGCGAGGATTCCGTGGTTCGATGCAAAATTTGTAAGTTATACTAATTTCTCATTTCTGGTAATAACTATATAATTATTTGTTAATTACTAATTTGCATTAATTATAGGTGATTTTCCCGGTGTTGGCCGCCTCCCATTGGGGACGCTTGGTAAATGTACGTATTTTAATATTTTACGGGTTTTTCATTTTAAAATTCTCTTTTATAATTATTTTGAATGTTTTTGGTTAAGCTACTAATTACTGAACGATGAACAAGTACAATCTGATGCATCCGGGAACGCGGACACCCGAGTTGGTCTTGATGCCGCAAAAGGAGTAGTTCAAGTAAGATGATTCGAATAGTTGTGGTCCATATACATATATGGCAATTAAGCGGCTCATCACTGGATTTCCTACACCGAAATGGGGTAATATGAAATCAAACATCAGAGTATATCGGGAGTGGATGGCTTGGAAATGTTTCGAGCAGTGCTACTACGGAGATTTTGGTTCTAGCTCCCAATGAGTCGAAACACTTGTAATGTTTTATTTTATTCTATGGAATTCAAACACTTGTAATGTTATATTTTATTTTAATATTTGAGTTTAATAGTTTATTTTGATATTGGAAATCAAACTTTTAAAACCTCTCGGCCTCTGGCCGATAGACTTTGCCTTCAGACGAGGGCCGATTAGCTTCGGCCCCCATCGGTTTCGGCCCCAGGTACGAAGGCCAGAAAATATACCTCTCGGCCTCGGCCGAGAGACTTGTCCTTCGGACGAGGGCCGATGGGCTTCGGCCCCCATCGGTTTCGGTCCCATGAGTCGGTAGGCCAGGAAATATACCTTTCGGCCTCGGTCGAGAGAACAAGGGTTTCGGACGAGAGCCGATGGAGGGCCGATTTGCTTCGGGGCCTCGACCGAGAGACTTTACATTCGGACGAGGGCCGATGTAGGGCCGATTGGCTACGGCCCCCATCGGCCTCGGCCCCTAGGAGCATGCACCATGCATCTCTCGGCCCGGCCGAGAAAACTCCCTCAGCCCCGAAGGGTTTCGGCTAAGGCCGATGGAGAGCCGATGGGTGAACCCCCATCGGCCCTGAAGGGTTTCGGCTCTAACCCTTTTTTTATTTTTTATTTTTTTTATCTAGCTAATAAATCAATTTAAAATAAAAGTTCGCAGACTTTAAAACTAAAAAACCGATCAGTTACAAAAAAGACGCTTTAATCGTTATTTGTCGTTCCAGATACGGGGCATCTCCGCCTTGTGTGACCTTCTTCTCCACAGTTACCACATTTTTTCCAACAGCGTGTTCCAGATGTACTAGCTTCTGCTCCGGAAGGATGACGGTTGTTTCTCGGGCGTCCGGCTTGCCGCATAATAATTGGTGGAAGAACAACAATGTCCTCTATTTCCGGTGGGACACCCCACTCATTTCGAGGAGGCAAGGGACTAACCACACCGGCATATATCTCCTTCCACGTCGCCGTGTATAATAATCATTACATTGATTGTACAAATTTTTCCGGCGATAATACAAAACGGCGACAACGTGACTACACAGCAATAGATCGATTTGCCAGACGCCGCATTCACACTTTTCGTCTTGAAGATTGACCCTCCACTGTCGCTCACCTGCGTCGACCTTGTATTTGTCAGTAGTCACCTGCGTAACCGTAAACCTCCGAGCCAGATCAACTTCGTTCCGCATCCTCAACTCAGAAGCCTCTGTCAACGGATTGTTTCTGGAACTTGCTTTTACTCGTCGTGTATCGAACCACGACTCTATCATATGACGGATTGCCTCGGGCATAGCTAGAATTGGTAGTCGTCTAGTCTTCAACAGTCGAGAATTTATTGACTCGGCAGCATTCGATGTCGATGAGGCGCAACGACGGCCTTTGCGAAAAGTCCTGGACCACTTCTCCGATCCGATTTCCATCAACTTTTCGTAAATAGCCGGTTTTCCCCGACGGATGGCGTTCATGGCGTCATGGAACTCTGTCGCCCGATAAGCATAAGTTGCTCGATAGAATGACCGGATAACCCACTCACCGTCCCTAGCAAGCTTATTCGATAGATGGTAGTAACAAAGTCCGTGTTGTGCGTGCGGGAAAACCACTCTTACCGCATTCGCTATGCTTTTATGTTGGTCTGAAACAATCACTAAACTGACATCCGTTGGAAACGCGGCTCTCAGTCGCATCATAAACCACGTCCAGGAAACATCATTTTCAATGGGACCTACACCAAAAGCGAGTGGGAATATTTGCTCGTTCACATCAAAAGTAGCTGCGACGAATAATATTCCCTTGTTTCTCCCTTTCAAATGGGTACCATCCACCACAATAACCTTTCGGAGGTTGGCTAACCAAGGGGCTCGCGATACACCAAGCGCCATAAATAAATGTCGGAAACGACCATCCTCACCAACATCAAGATCCGTATAAGTTCCCGGATTTGTTTGTTCCAACAAATGCAGATATTTAGGCAGTTTGCTGAACGAATCAGCATTTCCGCCGTAAATCATCGAAATAGCTGTGTTGCGCACTCAGACCTCACATTTCGTTCGCCGTAAATCATCGAAATCAGCATGTCCGTCGTAAATCATCGAAATATCAGCCGGTTTCATTAACTTGCTTTGACGACGCATTTTACGGGCTATATAAGCAGCGATAGCCTTCGACCTCACATTTCGTTCGCCAAGTCCGGATAAATCAGTTGTACAGTTGTGGTCTGCAACCCATTTAACAACCTCCCAACACGTCTGACCTCTACAGTATGCCCGTAGCTCGAATGGACAATCAACACTTCTTCTGCACAAATATTCCAAACGGGAAGCACTCGAACGTTGCACTCTGAAATCCGCACTGTTTTCCAAATGGAATAGAGCGATAGCAGCATAAAGTTCGTCTTTCGAGCTAAACATCAATCCTGCTTGCAGACTTCCGTCTACAACAGTAATCAAGTTTTGCGCCGCTACTGAATCGGATACATCAAGGGGAACAACAAGAAGTAGTCAGTTGCTTGCAGCTTTTGTGTTGTCGTATACAGTCTCATCATTTGTTCGAGAACGATTGACTGGAACTAGCAAAGACATAAGTTGACTTACGACACCCTCCCTCCGAATCCATGCAGCAAAATCTTGTAACGAACAATTAATCAAGGCAGAAGGAATATCTTCATCCTCATCATCATCAGATGATGAGTCCAAATCCGCCTCACCATCTGAATCCGTCTCCACAAGAACATTCCTTTGGGGAGCCCGTCCGCCATCATTACTTCTACTCCCCTTCCCCGTAAACCCGATTAGGACCCCGAAATTAGAATTATCTTCGGGAAATTGATTCGGGTTCGGAACACCAAATTGAGGATTTTGCACTTCAGGATACACAACAAACACAACCGGCTCTACGTCGATAGAGCACAACCGCATAAGATCAGTATCATGGCCCAGAATGGCCTTCATCATCCTGTCGGTTTGTCGGAAAGCAGCAGTATAGTAAATGAAGTAGTTGAACGGGAGGGAATAAGCAGTGAGCCACCGATCAATGTTTTGTCGAAGATATTCGAGAGAAATATTGTTTGAAGGAATGTAAACCATGAACTCATGGCCACCGACATAATTCGACTCTGCATCGAATTGGCCGTTCAATTTCACAATAATTGATTGAAAATCGGACATTTCTATCAAATTTATTTGAAGAATTGAGAAGAGTGGAAGTGAAATGAGGAAATTTTTCGGTGATTCAACCAAATCGGCCATTCTACGTCTTATAAGAAAATTTTCAGTAAATTTTCACGTGAAAATCGAAGTCTAGTAGCCATTTCACCATCGGCCCCCCATCGGCCCTCATTAACGTGCATGTGCATGTCATATCCGACTAGTCATTTCAGCAGATAAAGCTGATTTGAAACTGCACCTCCCACATGCCTTAGATCGGCCCTCCATTGGCCCTCATCGGCCCCCCATCGGCCCTACTGCACGTTTGCACGAAAAGCCTTCCAGGTGTCTTGTCCAATCCCATGTCGAATCCCGTCTCGAAGGAAGGGATTAGGGCCGATGGAGGGCCGATGGATACCCACCTTCGGCCCTCCTTCGGCCATCACAACCGTTTTTTTTAGCCGATTATACTGGGTCGGCCTATGGGATGTTCGGCCTTCAGCCTTTTTTCTCTCGGCCGATGGCGGTTAGGGCCGACGGACACCACCCATTCGGCCACCTATCGGCCCTCAGAGCCGATAATTTCATCAAATCAGGTTAAGTGGTCGGCCGATGGGGAGGGTTCGACTTTTTTCCTCAAGGCCGATGGAGGGCCGATGGACTCCCCCCATCGGCCCCCCATCGGCCCAGCGTCGTATAAAGACAAATGACTATATTTGTGTTTTGTCAGGGGCGGATCCGGGGATTTTCGGTTAGGGGGGCGAAATTTCCAGGGGCTTGAGTTTTCTTTGTACGGGGTTTGGGGCGGAGCCCTGAAAAAAAAAAATTAGCTCATTTTTCTACTTAAATCTAATTATACTTATTCTTTATGGCTTATTTAAGGATTATATTCTTCTTTCATGAATAACTCATATATTTTTTATATTTATTCGAAAAATATAGTACACAATCCTATTTTGACATCACTCTAAATTTAGTTAGAGGAAATTATGAAGAATAACAATATCTAACTGAGGAATTAATAAATATTTAAATGATAGTTTATTTATACTTCAAATGTTCTTAATTTTATGTCAATAAGTACATGAAAAAAGAAAACACAAACATAGTATATTAATTGCATTAAACAAAAAATATAGTATATTAATTGCATCAAGTTATATAAGTTGACTCTACCAAACTAGGTATCCAAAACTCAAAATCTACACCTCCACTAAAATATGTGACACTTAATATACTTTTTTTAAAAAATTTCAAAGTTAGAATAACAAATTTAAAAATTTCGGGGGGGCGAATTCGAAAATTTAATTGGAACAAGTATAAAAATTACTAGAAATAAAAGATAACTCGTAGTATTGCACAAAAATTCGGGGGGGCGGTCGCACCCACCCGCCCCCCTTGGATCCGCCCTTGTGTTTTGTTTTAGTTGACAACTATAATTATTTTTCAATTTCAACTGTTTGGCTACTGCCTCATTACAAAATACTTTGTTCGGTTAATATAAAAGCCTACGAGACTAAGAAATTATCATATGATTAGACTATCATTTGTTGTCGGGGACCATCCATCGTACGTACCCCACGAAAAGTACGATCTCAACATGTGGGACCCTCCTAACGAAGTATGTGGTCCACTTTCAAAACCACTTAAGCGCCAAAATTAATTTTTTAGTGTCGGGTCTTATCGCTGAACGTTTCCCTTTCATATTTTGTCATCACATAGAATCATTTACAAAATTTAATTACTAGTATATGTTATTTATCTTTAAAGAATTCAAATCTTTGATCCAAACTTTAAATTAAAATGGATTTGGAGTTTAGAATTTAACATTTAGAGTTTAGGACTTGAAAATCGATACTGACAGTTGAACTCAAGACTTGAAATTGAAATCTGGATGCTAAAAGTAATATTGATTTTTTTTAATCCACGTCAATCCAAAACCACATTCGTTCCAGTATAAACTTATAAAAAAAACTTGGAATTTTGACAGGTCTTGAAAAAACAATGGCCCCAATAATAAAAATGGACAATAATATAAAAAATCGAACTTACAATTTGTATAAAAGATGAAAAATATATAATTTTAGTCCACTGGAATTAGTACCTTTAGATTTATTAGGTGTTTTAGAGCATCTCTAATTGGGCTCATTTTGAAGATTTGCAACTGGAAATTATCTCCAATCGAACGCTATTTACAATTGCAAAATGAGAAGATTATCATTTTCTAACTCATCTGGTTGGATATTCGGTGTAAACTGTTCACCAACTGGAATACTGCATAATACTTTGTGAAATTACAAAATAACCCTTCTAGTATAGCCAAATGAAAAAAACAAAGAACAAGAAGAAGACCGACTGAAGATACCAGATGAAGAAGAAAGAACAAGAAGAAGAAACGAAGATATCGAAAGTAGAAAATATTATTGTTTACCTAATTTTATTTGGGCCAAAAATATATAGTAATGGATAATATAATTATTTGAGCCCAAGTTAATTAGAATTTGATTATAATTGTGATAAGATAATTAGTACTTATAGTAGATACAATTATTATTATCATAGAATATCAATGTGAAATTATTTTGATTATACAATTAGTATATTATGTTGGCATATAATAACTACATTATCTTAGTCAATTAATCATGGTTTTTTTGTTTTTAATAATACAATTACACCAACAAATAATAGAAAATAGTAAAATATAAAATGCAATATTACATCAAAAGCAATAACAATAATAGAAAAACACTAAGAGATACATAACATAGCCGATAACAGGAAAGCACTACAATATCAATATTAAAACACTACTAATAGTGTGGTAAATCGGAAATTAATCCTCCAATGTTATTAAAATCATATGAACCAGTTGCAAAATGATCTTCTTTGCATTGTTCTTGAGCTCTAATTGCATAACTATGTTCTTATTGAACTTGAACGTGTGCAGGGTATCGTGGGTCTGTTATAGAGTTCAAGTTTATACCTAGAATTTTATTTTTTCCTTCATTCTGTCTAACTTTTTGTGGCTTCGTGTAGGGCAGTGTTGGCTGCTCGGTTAACTGCAGATGCGAAGGTTGTCAGAATGCATTTGGTAGGAAAGACGACGAGCATTTGTTTACAGTGAAGAAGATATGTAGATATTGATAGAGCGGTTTGATATTCTCGGTTTGTTAGGCATTGAAGATGAAGCTGAAGAAGATGAAACAGAGATAAAAGTGCAACCCCTCTACGGGGAGGAGGAAAGCTGGATCAAACAAATAGAGAAGATGAAATTTCCATTCCGGAGATCCTCCAAGATGTTTATTCGTCCTCCCCTCGCCGGAAGAGAGTTTCTCCGCCTCACCATGCAGACACGAGAAGCAGCCGGAAGCTCATCCTCCACTTCATACCAACATTCCCTTCTCTGCTTCCCAACCACTGACTCCATCTTTCTCTATCTTCATTTCTTTAATATTGGTAAATTTTCGCGTTGCCATAATAAAAATTCTTGTTTTATTAATTCTTTTATTCGGAATTCTTGATTGATTCTGTGCATTTTTTATTTGAAGAATGAATTACTGGTAGTTGAGGTGGGCTGAAATGTGCCCATCGAGGCCCATTTTGAATTCATTTAGACTCGGTTGGATTTTCTCAAACTTTTGGACCTAAATTTTCCTTTTCTGAGACTGTACCTATATTCTACTCCCTTCGTCCCACCCGACTTGGCTTCTTTCCTCTTTTTCATTGTCCCACTTGACTTGACCACTAACTAAAATAATACTCTAATAAATTCTAATGGATCCCACCACTTTATACCACTTTATACACAACTATCCACTATTCTTAATAACCGCGCCCAAACCTATGAGTCGGGCGGGACGGAGGGATTATAATTTACTTATGAAATTGGAGTAAATAAATAAGATTCCTCCATCTCATTATTATTGGTTTATTTGTTTCTAGCATAGAAATTAAAAAAATGAATGAAAATGAGTTAAAGTGGTGGGGTCTACCGCAAGTAAGGATGATCATATTACACAAAATTTGTCTAGTAAGCCATTGATATTTGACGAATTTGTAGTAAATCATTTGTAAAGAATTGTGTTATTGAAAAGATATTACTATATAAATATATATATTTATTAAACAGAAATCATGCCCGCCCGGTTGGGTCAATCGGCCGTGATTTTTCGATTTTAATCACTATTTTCTTGCTATTCACTGATTTGGGAAAATTGAACAGTCGATTAACGGATCGGACTCTGTCGATTTTTCGACAGAAACAAACCCATAATGGGGGCACTCATAATGTTATTATATTTTTATTTGTTTTGCTATTGTATTTAACCATAAATAAATAAACAATTTACAAAGTCTTGGCATTTCTATACAAACAAATGAACAATTGCACATGGGAGTGGGCCTTGGGCTTAGAGACTTTTAATTTATTCGAACTTTACCGGTGCATCCCATGAATTATTGTCGATCTTTGTTTTACTTGAATCCTACAAAAAATGGGTATGACATCTTTGAAGGGAACATGGATGAATATAGCTGTCCAGTTCACTAACAAACAAAATGGCAATAGGAACGTTGAAGCAATTAGTCCCCAATGCTTTGCTTTCTCTCTCATCACAAAATGTCTTTTCTTTTTCTTGATTCTTCACCTGCACAAGTGCTCCCTTTTCTTGGAAGGACATTACATATGATATGTTGTGATGGGGAAGTATATGATTCGAGTCAAAGTGTGATATTATGATGGATTAGAAGATAAGATTTTGCTCAATCCAAATTTTGAGGGAGAGAGAGAGAGAGAGACACTATAGGCCAACTATAGTTTAGATCTAGTATGTCGTGATGTAAGGGGATGGTACAAACTGGTGAAGCGCAACATCAATACCAGTAAACAGTACAACTTCCTTTAGAGCAAAGAACCACCAAATTACAACTATCTTTTCTAGTCATTTTCTTTGTAGGAATTGATGTAACATTTTGAGAATAATACACGCATTGTTCATAATTCTCTTCAGTATGATTGAAGTTCGTTGGATAATGGCTTTATTATTGTTATTATCCATGAATATTTTTGTGTGACAGAGAAAAAAATTGTATTAACTCTAATTTTTACTATTATCCCCACCTAATCGACTTCTCTTCCCTTTAATAGAAATAAATCGTCAGCAATAAATTCTTTTTTTCCGACAACTTAGAAATATTTTCTTGACTTGTGAAAACGTGACATTAATTCAAGGATTATGTTACAACCTAAATAGGTAGGCGAGTTTTTTTGGTATAGACGTGATAGGGGCTTGGATGCAATAATTGGTTCTTAATTTCGTCTTCCATTTAATATAAAAAAATGATCGCTGTAAAAGAAAAAACCATGGAGGGAGATATTATTAAATACGCAATTAGGTAATAGTTGTGCGTTCTCATCATCATAAAAAAAGAAACTCTTATGATTTGTGAGATTTATAGTTGAAAATTAGTGCACCCTTGTTGTTTTGTACATGTCTTAATGTTTTACACAGTTGGAAGTGGTGTAATAATAATGGTTACTTAAAAGTAAGGAAATGGTCTTACTTTGTCAACAAACAAATGACAAAGAAAGCATTGCTAAACTAATTCTACAACTAGATTGATGAGTTTTTCAAATTCTCTTGTTATGGAATTAGGATTGTAAATTATGAATATTCACATATTTATTTGTTAATAAGTTTTTGTTTGGTAATTACTAGTGGAAACATGGATAATATGCAGCAAAGGTGTGTTGAATGATGATGCTTGTCCCATAAACTTATTTGGTAATAATCATTATGGCTTTTTAGAAGATTGTCTTGCTTAATATTTACTTCCCCACTTCATCCCAAAAGTTCCATGATTCAACCCTTCCCCATACCTAATCTTCTTGAAACTCAAATGTAATAGTTCTACTGGGCTAAAGCATCTTCTTGTGAGGAACTGCCCATGCAAATATTATTCATTCAGTGAGAAAATATTCTTATAAATGGATGGACTTCAACGAGGGCAATCTCTTTCTTGCTATTAATGTGTCTTAATTTCTATGAGAAGAATATCCTTGCAAATACAACGAGAAAACGTTTTCTCAGTAAAGTCATATTTTGCAAGGAATAGTATTTTAGCCAATGAATTAATCCATTTCAAATATAAATAAAAAGAGGGTACAGTAAGCACATATTTATTTAGCGAAGAAAACAATTCATTGGTGAGGAAGTGTATATCAAACTTTTACCATAAAAATGCAAAATAATAAAAGTGTACATTGGTGATGAAGATTTTTCTCGCTATTAATTTTAGATACTAACAAAGAATGATTAATGCTGATGGAGATACAGCTAGAAATGCACCTTCCTTGTAGAACAAATAATTTCATATATTTCACGACAAATCGCTAAAGTATGCGTTTTTTAGTAGTGTGCAATCTCACTAACAGATTTTTTTTTATTCATCATGTATAGGATTCATATTCATTTAGTTGGTGTTTATATACTCAGTTTTGTTTTGGTTATTCAATTGCAATATACTTAAATCGAAAATGAAGATTTATAATAACTAATCTAAAATAATATTAGTTGTTGGAAAGGACCAACACTAAAGATATGTATGGTATAATATATTTCGCCGTTCTAGATTGTTCAAGATTAAATAGGTGGATTTTGTAAATGTTTACACTTAATAGTGACAAGTATTGAAAATGATAAGTGAATGAAATAATGGTTTTAAAGGTTGAGAAAGCAATAAGTCACTACCAACCAAATTTCATTTTTTAACAATAAAATCTGTAGCCACTCTCCAAATTGTGAAATTTTCTTGGATTAATTTGTCTTTATATTTTGAAAAAATCTATTATTCCACCCCTAGTTTTTATTCATGAGTTCGTCCCTAACCGCTACCTATCTTAACATTGAGTAAAATGACTTTTACTTAGTAATCTGCAAATTAAAGAAAAAATCTTACGAACAACATGAATTTTAGTAGATATTTTCCACACTTTGAGAGATAATCTAGTGTTTAATCCATTCTCTCGTTTTTTTTAAAAGAGTGAATTTAGAAAAAAAAAATCAAAGGAGAATGAAAAAAACCATATGCAATCATCTCCACCAACATTTGATTCATATATGTAATATTTGACCACTAAAACAAATTTAATTAGTTTTAAAGCACAATAGTTTGTGTACCACTTTCGTATACCCTTGTGTGTACTACACCACAAGGATATTGGCATGTGTTAAATATGGTTCATATTTTTTAATGGAAAATGACACATGTCAATACCCTTGTGGTGTGGTACACACAAAGATATACGAAAGTGGTACATACTAGTCGCTCCGATTTTAAATATATATAGGCCAACGGCCAGTTATTTAGTGTGGTGGTGAGAAATTCATCCCTATAGTCTAGGCTACAATTATTTACAATAAATGTCACGCCCAATAAACCAACTCATCTACTTTTCTTTAATCTTATTTCTTTCCCCTTCTTTTAGACTTAGTCGGCAATTATCTTGATAGTGATGTCGCATCTAAAATATTGCTCAATTTTTTTCCTTTACAAGTTAAAATTTTCGGGTTAGGAGAGAAATTCAAGACCAGTTTCTTTCTTTATATAATATATTCATTCCACGATTTCATTTTAAAATCTATTGGGGTGGAAGAGAAATATAGGTGAGAATTTACAATTCCAAGAAAATAAAAAATTGTACTGTACTATTTTTTTTTTAAAATGTGAAATTTCAAAAGAACGTGCTCAATTTAGAAAGTAAGAGAGGGCATCTTCAAGGGTCTCCCTAATTTTAGGGAGACCCTATCCCCATTTTCGGCCAGAAATAGTGTTTCATCTTTAATAATTTTATGATATTTCTCCCCTAAAAAAGAATATCTCATAATATTCTCCTTTTTTACTTTTATAAATCAAATTAAAATGCAATTATATAATTAAATTAAACACAATAATATATTTATTGTAAAATTCTAGGTTACTTAATACTCCCTCCGTCCCATTATTAATGTCCCACTTGCCTTTTTTGGTTGTCCCATTATTTATGTCCCATACTAAATAAGGAAATAAATGAGTGGACCACAATCAATCTAAGCAAGTGGACCTCACCCCTTTATACTTTTACACCACAACTTTACACCTTTGCCTCCACTATCTTAATAACCGTGCACAATCCCAATGGGACATTAATAATGGGACGGAGGGAGTAATATCTAATTATATTTATATAATTAAATTAAACATAATAATATATTTATAGATTATATAATAATATATAATTCTCAAAAGACGAATATATATCCATTCCACAAATGATCAATTAGTGCATTCCGAAATATTAATATTCATTCAACTCATGTATCTTCCTTTTATTAATATAAAGTAATTTTAATTAATATTAAATTCATTATCTTAATTTATTCTAAAATCAAATTAATATTAAACTTATTATCTTAATTTATTATAAATGAGATCAATTTTATAATTTATTATAAACAAAATCAAATTAAAATGAAAGCTAAAAATGATAGGGGAAAGACAAATTATTTCTTAAAAGTAAGGGAGAAATCTTCTCTCCTAAAATAGGGGAATGTTGAGGGCATTGTTGGAGAGGAGAAATTAGAAAGAAAAAAAAAATCCTATTTTAGGGACCCTTGGAGATGAGAGAGGATCCTCTATCCCATTTTTGGTGGGCCACCTAATGGGATACTCATTGGGTTAGAGGATCTTCTCTCCTTGGAGATGGTCAATACCATGTGTACATAATTGAGATGATTCATATAAGACTTTGAAATAGGAAAAATTGAGAAGCAATTTATGCCCTCATCTTTTTATTGGATGGTTTATATTGAATATGTTTTGTAATATTTTTTATGCATATTTCTTATATGTTTTATGCATAAAAGCAAAAAATATATAATTTATAGTGAAGCAAAAAAATATACTCCCTCCGTCTCACTCATCTTGTAACATTTTTCTTTTCGGATCATCCCACTCATCTTGCAATGTTTCCTTAAATAGAAAAAATGAGTGGACCACAATCATCTTAAACAAGTAAATTCTATGATCTTTTACTTTACATCACTACTTTATATCTTTACTCACTATCTTAAATTACGCGCCAAATCTCAAATGTTGCAAGATGAGTGGGACGAAGGGAGTATTATGTTTAATGCATAAACACAAAAACATATAATTTCGTTAATGTTTGCAGGGTAAAAAAAATAATCCATAAAACGTTTGATATTATAAAACAGTGACTTTACGTTACAACTATAGAAGCTTTAATAAAATCGATATTGATTTTTCAACAACCTTTTTTGAAAAAATATAGATACGTAAATAACAGTTTTTGGAATTTATATAAGCTTTTAAATATTCCTAACATGTTTGATGTTTGATGTTATCTTGGAAGAAAGGTTACGATCTCTCAAAACAACCTTCAACTAGTAGGAATGGAAGCCGCAGCCCTTAAGAGATTTTTTTTTCTTTCTTTTTTCGGATTGAATAGTGGTTTGATACTTGTATAATTTCTTTGATTAGTTGGAGAAGAACTGATGTTGTTAGTCTAGTGGAACTGTATGGATGAGTTGTTATCTAATTTCAATAAACTGCTCAGGCTATTGCATGCAAATATGTGAATTCATTACATGCAAATATATATACAACCATCTATTGCATTCCAATCTCGTATTTTATTTCATCCAGTGCACCTTGATACTAATGAAAAATGAAACTCTAATGTAATTCAAGTATCTGAAGTATCTGAAGAGAGCCACTTTTGAGGTGCTTAGTAGCCGATGTATATCTCAGAAGGATTGTAACTGAAGGAATTTGAGCATCAAATCCAAAACTTGACATTCTTCATAGTTTGAGATTCATAACTTTTTTACTCTATAAACTCAAGTTCTGGATAATTGCCTATATTCTACTCTTAAGATATAAAAATATAATGCTAGGAGTGTTAAATATAGTAGTACCTTATTTGCTTAATTCTTCATTAACAAACTCATAATTATTTTGTTAAACTTAATTGTTCGATAATAATATGTATTAATGTTGAATAGCCAAACGGAGTCGTAGATAAAATCATAAAATTCTGAAAAGACCAGTAAATATAACGAGATTTTTTTCAATACTCTCATTTTACTGGTCAGTATCATATTTAAAAGCCCTAGCAAGTTTATAATTTTGGTTAAATTAAAGCTCGTGTATCTGCAATTCTGCATCTGAGACTCTTATTTAGACTCGAAAATGAACTTAGAGCCGACTTTTTAGATATGCAAACTATCGATTTAATAATTTAAATTATAAATTAATGCTCAAAATATATTAATATGATTATTTCTTATAAATGAAAACTCCCTCAATAATTATCTATTAAATCTAATATAAATTTGTTAAAAAAAAAAATCTAAAAAACAAAAAGACAAAAGGGATTGTTCTCGATTTTATTTAACTGGACTTATGGACCTGTGTGTTTCAATAATCATATTGGATAAATTTGGGCTAACGGGCCTAAGAGAAAATTGAAACCTATATTTTAATATTTTTTTATCCCTTCCGTGCAAGATGGAGATCATATTACAAAGTCAGTGATGGAGATTCGTTATATTCAGTAATAGAGAAATACTATTAATTATAGTACTTTGAAAAATTCATGCTTCATAATATCTAGTTGAAATTTTCTTGTAGTTGACCTACTTATAATTGTGTTTTTTTCCCTTAACTTCAAATAATTGGATTGAATTAGATCGATAGCAGCTGATCGATTCATTAGTCTGGAATTCATAATTGGCTGCTTGAGAGACAACCTTTGAAATCTCGATTTGCATGTAATATTTTATTCGAATCATTCCTTAATTAAAGTTATAAATAGACATCGATATTTAAGAATGAAACTTCAGCACAACCAACCAATAATAACAAATGGAATATAAATACCACTTCTAATAGCTTTTGCGAGTTTTTTTACCATAAAAAACAAAACAAATTAATGGAATAATATAGAACTTGCGTATGAATAGACAAGAAACAACATTTCTTATTATAATATAAAGAAATCATCACTAGAGGGATCGGATACACCAAATGAATCATCGATATATACATATGTCACAAATGATTCACTGTGAACAATCACATTATTCACGTTATTGTATATTCTTTCTTGTAACAGCAGAAGAAGTAAGTGTATTCAAACAAAACAAATTAAAAAGAAATAAAAATGAAAATGAAAAATGTCAATGACAAACAGTCATATCAAAACAACTTGATCATGGATAGTAGTGTTGTGGCGGCGGAGAAGGAGGCGGCGGAGAAGGTGGTGGTGGGGGAGGAGGAGGGGGAGGAGGAGGAGGAGGAGGAGGAGGAGGAGGAGGAGGCCGCTTGGAACAGCCGAAGGCACTGCAATCCACTGGACGTGAATAAAAGTCATGACATTCTTGAGCAGAGCGTTGATTAGGTCTATAAGGTATACAATTATCCGCATCATCCATATCCTTAAGCTTCAGACACGACTTAGATTCGCCGCAGAAATAGTTGCCGGAGTAAGTGAAGTTTTCCAGCCTCGGCAACAAACAGATACTCTCCGGAATCTGGCCGGAAAGCTTGTTATCCGCGACGTTGAGCTGCTCAAGGCTCTTCATATTCCCCATCGACTCCGGCAAACTTCCCACGAGGCCGTTAGAGCTGACGTCAAAAACCGTCAGCTTCGTCAGCAGCCCGATTTCATCCGGCAAACAAGCGCCCAACCCGGCGTTCGTGAGAATTATCTCGTTGAGAGTGTTCGCCATTTTCCCGATCTCCGACGGCAAGCATCCTTGTAGATTATTATTCGCCAAAACCAAAACCGAAACCGTCGAATTCGCAAAATTCTTCGGTAGTTTGTAGTTGAAGTCATTGTTGTTTATGAACAAGGCGTCGAGTTTCTTGTCGAACACCTCGTCGGGAACCTTGCCGCTGAACTTATTGAACCGGATATCCAGAAATTTGAGCGACGGGAGGCGGAGGACGACGGCGGGGAAGTCGCCGGAGAAGAGATTATTGCTGACGTCGAGCTCGTAGAGGAGGTGGAGATCGCGGAAGCTATCGGGGAGGCAGCCTTTGAAGCGGTTGGAGTTGAGGTGGAGCAAGGCCAGGTCGGTTAGTAGACCTAGGTCTTCCGGCAATGTTCCGGCGATGTTGCCGTGGTTTAGGTCAACTCCGGCGACGGTGGTTGTGTGGGGGTCGTCGGGGGCGGGGGTGCAGTAGACCCCGGTGTAGTTGCAGACGTCGGGGCCGTACCAGTCGGAGGTGAGGCCTTTGGGGTCGTCGGTGATGACGTGTTTCCACGCTTGGAGGGCGATGAATGCATTGAAAAGTCTAGGGTTTTGGAGTGGAGGGGAAGAGGGTGATTCTTGATATGTGAAGGAGATTAAGAGGGTTAGAAGTAACCCCAAAAGAGGTGATGAGATTTTCATTGTGATGGGGTTTAGAGGGTTTGATTGATGTGAGAGATTCATATGTGTGTTACTGAAGATTATATGATTAAATTAGGTTTGCAACTGGATCATCATATCTTAGTTTTTTTTGGTGTATTCAATTTATAATAAAAACAAGTTAGTGAATTCGGTTATTTAATTATAGGGAGAAAAAGATGGGTACGTAGCAATTTCGAAAAGGGGATGAAGATTGGCTTATGATTCACCAGAAACAGGGTTTTTAGTTTTGGTGGCTGAAATTACTTAAAAATTTGAGTAGTCGTTTTCCGGCTTAAGAAAGAGATAAAAAAAGGAAATACGGGTTTGTGAAGACATTTTCTTCCAAGGATGGTCTTTCGGAAGATGCCAACGGGGTTGGTGATGAGCAACTGCTATCGAGGTGCATACTAAGTAGATCATTCTTACTCCAAATCAAATAGAAATGTAAATCATAATAAATCTTACTTCACAACATTGTGAGATTTAAGTGTATGACATTTGACCACAAATCAACCAAATTCTAATTAACGGATCGATCAATTTGGAGGGCTATGTGAATTTTTGTTGTATAAGTTCGTAAAATAAGTTTAGTTTGATCATAAAATGTAACTTTTCTAGCCAATCTAATTATAATACCCTTACTAACCATAGTTTTACATGTTACTCTAAAAATGGATTTGGATTGAGAAACGAAACTTATATATGCGCATATATCCCTTTGCATTTTCCGTTTTTTCCTTTTTGCATTTGTTCTTAATCTTTTCAATTCCATTATCTTAATTCTCATTTTCCTGAAAGTACCAAATTGCTGCAATTTTTAACAGCAGGATATTAAAATTGATAACTACACGCCTCCTACAACTGTAGAATAATATGTTGGTTGGGAATTTTTGTATTGCCAGATTGAAGCAGTATCGAAGTTCGGTCTTATCTCTATCATCCCATTTAATTTATTGCACTCATTCACAAGCAACACTTGCTATATTATTCTTATGTTTAGGCATAGTTAAGAAGCTTACTTTTTATGTTATTATTTTCTAATATATTATAAAGTATAATAATTAAAACCTCAAATTATGAAGAAATTATTGGTTACAAAAGCTCCTATTACAAACAAGACAATAAGTCGGAAAATAAAACAAATAGAAGAACCGTCGAGTCGAGGAAAGCCTCTCTCCGCAAGACGAAAAATGCCCCGGTAGCGCTCTCGGTTGTGGCGTTTCGTCCCCAAAGATGAAACGACGACGTCTCGAGGATTGCAGCACCGCAAGATCTTCGAGCTCCGACGAACTGGACTTTTCCGGCGAGGACAGAAGCTGCTGGACTTGAGCTAAGATGAGCTAAGAATGCAGCTAAGATGCTTGTTGTTTGCAGGTGTTGGTGTGTCTGAAATGGAATGTAATATGTCCTATTTATAGGCAGTTCCACCCAGGTGATTGATTGCTGGAGCCATTAATGCAGGTGGACGTGGGTATGGTAAGTGGAGTGGTGGACACCTGAACAGTCTCATTCCAGAGACTTCCATCCAAAAGTAGTGCTTGGGTGTGGTAGGTGCACAACACCAAGGAGAATAATCTTGTGTAGCAGGAGCACTACACCAACGATCGGGCCAGCCGTGGACACCTGAACAGTCTCATTCCAGAGACTTCCATCCAAAAGTAGTGCTTGAGTGTGGTAGGTGCACAACACCAAGGAGAATAATCTTGTGTAGCAGGAGCACTACACCAACGATCGGGCCAGCCCACCGAGCCCAACTGCCAAGCCCGACGAACAAGCCCGACGGACCACCCAAAGGACCAATTGCCAAAATCCAAGTCCAAGTCCACGGACCGGAACCGGGGCTGGGGCCGGGCGCGGTGCAGCGCGCTGCGTGTGAGGCGGTCGGCGAAAAGGCTCGCGCGCATAAGCATGTGTGGCCCAAGCCCACCACATGTCACTTAGTTATCTCCTACAATGTGGTAGAGACTTAAATACCACACAAAACGTTATTCATTAATCGATGTGGGACATTGATTAATGTAATAACTCTCCAAAACCCGAATAAGGTAAGTTTCTCCACTTTAGGTAACATATTAGTTTTGTCTCCCCAAACTTCGAGCCACTATTTCTCACTCACCGAAAATCGGAATCGAGAAATTAAGCACACTATAATTATCTACTCGAAACGTAGATCGACGTGATATATCTCAATTCATAAATCGGATATATATCGAGGCACGAAAAGACGATTCAACGGGCTGAATTTTGCCCAAGTCAAATTAGCATTAAATGCTAATTAACTTTCCAAAAACAAAATATATATAAATATATATATATATATATATATATATAGGAGGAGGTTCAAATGTGAACAGCCTTTTATCGTGTGAACGTGTGAACACTGCACTTTAAAGACAAATGTACTGCACTTTAAAGGCAAATATATTGCATTTTAAAGTGCAATACTTAAAGTGCGATACGTTGTCCTTAAGTGCAGTACATAAAGTGCAGTATTAAAGTGCAGTATATTTACCTTTAAAGTGCAATACGTTTGTCTTTAAAGTGCAGTGTTCACACGTTCACACGATAAGGGCTGTTCACACGGGAACCACTCCCTATATATATATATATATATATATATATATATTATATTTAATTCGATTTTCCAACAGAAATATTAACAAATTAGTAGTAACTTCACTTGATAGAGAAGAACCTTTCGCTCCGACTTGAACGAATGCACAAAATTAATTAATGAGCAAGTCAGGTAAATTTATAACAAACAGCGACAATTAATATTTTCTTTCACAGTTTTTAAAATGCGTACTCATCCTCTCCTTTGAAAACTTCTTCATTGCATATATCTCACTCAATGCAATTAATTATTTATAGAACTCACATATGAAATGACATGTTTAAGATTTTATAAATTGAACCAAATATGATAACTGGTAAGTACAAATTAAACAGACGAGGATGAACAAAATTAGATTAAAAAGACAATATATTCTTATTTAGATAACATGAACCTCAAATAATATAAGCTAATAATCTTGTACCATTAACACAATAGCATAATGCTTCATAATGATGCGATTTATAATAATGTCGAGATTGTGGTAGGGTGATGACTACTTTTGCAATTGTGGCAAAATGGATTAATTTTCAGAACATATCATTAGTTAGTTATTTCAGCATTGAAACGCCAAGAAATTAATCACAGAACTTTCCCCTCATTGAATTATATTTGAAGTCAATTAACGACATTAAATTTCAAATTGTTCTAGACAAAAGCTCAGTTCTAAAGTGGGTAGTTGTTGGATGTGAAATTGTGAATTAAAAAAAAAAAAAACTTTTCATTGGAGAAATAGATATGGTCGTGGAAACTTTTCTCTGATGTTTAAAGGTTAATCAGACAAAAAGAAACAGTCAATTTATGTGTTAATAAAATTGTGTTTACGGCATGCTCAATTTGGTTTGTTTGTGTATTAAATTGTGTTAATTTTAATAACTCGTGGATCTAGAATTTTGTTTTACTTAATCCCACTTGCATGTGGAAACTTGTCAAAGTCAAAATTATGGTTGGAATTTAGGTTGGGACATATCAACAAGTATTGCAAAAGCTTGTTCATAAATTACTATACAAGAGCGAAGTTTATAATTGACATATTATCCGTTTCATACACATAAACTACTCAATGTTCCTATCGGTAATTAGGTAATAACATGTATAAGATGATGCAAATATAGATAAATGACCCAATTCTGAAAAACCAGCTCAGACAGTAATGCAGAACTTATGTTTCTTCCAAACTATTTTATGAGAAAATCTCCAAGATTTCTATAATTGAACTATTTGTTTTTTAAGATACATTTTCATATTCTGTGATTAAATAATAAAAAAGATGCATGACGATTATAATTTAGAACTCGTTTTGTCCATTTTAATTTTTATAATATCGAAATGCACAAAAGAAAAATAAGGTAGTTCATAAACTAAAGTCAACTAGAGGTTACTAATAAGAACATCAAAATATTTTCATCAGCAGATACATTATTAATTTATAATATTACTGCCAAATGCTAAACAGCTGGTAAAGGAAATAAAGACACTCACTAAAATAAATACACTATTACACCTAAATTAACTAATTAGTATATAGTTGGTTTTTTTATCATCGAAAATAGAACTTCGATTAGGCCTACTAAGTTTTCAATTCCGTCTATCCTTTAGTCTAATTCACTTCCTATCCTATATATGTATATAAATTCTTAACATGGTTAACCTTTTGCCAAATCGCTTAAAATAATAACAATATTTTTGTGACCATAGAGGAATATGATATGTTGATTTGATTTCAACCACTATTGTTATTTTAGAATGAAATACGCTTGAACCACCAGTTGTAATTGTTCCATATATCTTCATATATTAGAATGGTACCGTTATATGAATTGACGATTCCTATTAGAACCTGTTATCTGAAGAATGATAAATTCCTGTTCTAACTAATTAATGAGTTAGTTGACTTCAAATCGTAGATGAAAGGTTTATCTTATTTCATCTCGACTAGATATTCGGAGCTTCATCTTGGCCCCAGTTACGTGACATCAAACTTGATCATCTGCTGACTCACACTCGACTGTTGGCTTGCATGCTTGAAGCATACTGTCAGGTAAATCCATTCTTCCCCAATTCTATCAATTAACTTTGACTTCTTCATCACTTCTCCTCCCGGGTTACCCAACACAAGCTGCATATAACCACACTTAACCCATCTTCCTCGCATGCAATAACTGCTACATATATATAATTCAAACATGTTAATTTTACCTTGATGCATCTTCTGTCTGCAATTTTCTTGACTTCTTCAAACATGGTTATTCCACTCGTATCAATACTTCCAACAGCTGTTAAACAATCATTATAACTTCACTAATATCTTTTCAAGTAGGAAGCTCACCACTCATATCTAGTATCACGTAGTGTAGGTCGTATTTTTCGGAACACCGTACCCTGTCCTCCTCTTCATCTATCCATCTAGTGATCCTGGCAACACAATCAACTCAGATGAGATGAGCACATGAGTTTTAGACTTTAATGATTCCAAGACACTTTCTCTATAGCTACCTTTCTCTTAAGTAATTTGCATTAGCAAAGTAGACCGGCGAGTTGATACTAAGTACGAGAATTCCAGGAACATAATTGGCTTCCGGGTACTGCTCAATGCTTCTGTATGTCATTGAATTAGGAATATTTCCCATGATACAAGTCCTCGGCCTTGCTACAAACAATAGCACATCGCTACCTATAACAATACGAGAAATCGGATCATTAGTTGGTGCCTAGGAATGATTAGGTCACTTTTGGGTAGAAAGTCACATACCGCTATAGCTAGTCCTGTTTCGACACTGCAAAAGACGACTCCAAGGTACGCACTGATGCATACGACCGAGTCAAACTTGTCGATCCCCCACAAATGGCAGGCGGCTTCGTAGTCTATAACGCTGATCATGATTCATGGCTACCATGATTATGGAAGATAGAACAACAAGGGGTGTGTAGTAGAAGAGTGGTGTTAGAAATAGTAGAGTTATCATCACTGCCGTCGACATCACGATGTTGGAGACTGCAGTCTTGTAGCACCCCGAATTTTAACTTTAAAATAATAATAATTATTATTATAAAAATAAAATTTGCATTTGCCATGATATTTTGTGGGTAAGTCCTATAAGTCGCGCCTTAGATGTTAATTAAATGGAAAAGCATGATCATGACATTCTTTATATTAGCCTACAATTTTTTCATTTTAACTATGTTGGATTGTTAATTACTCATAATTTATAATATACATGGATTATTATGGTCTCAATTAGGTGATTTATTTTTTTAAAAATAGGAGCTTCGTGAATATTTTTGGTTAAAACTAAAACTTAAGATTTTTCCAAATAACTGAATAGCCATTCATTTTAGGCCAAATCTTTTGTAAGTTTTTCTAGAAAATTATAACTATCTTAGTAAAATTTTTTGTTTTGTCAAAATCTATATTATCAAAATATCCTAATTATTATATATATATATATATATATATTGTTAATTTTTATGTATGCAACATATTAGTTTATAAAGATGCGCATAAATTCTTTAAAATAAAATATTAGCGTTTCTTGATTATATCATATCTCAGTATTTTAATTATTTGATATAGGTGCGTATATTTCCCTTGGATTAGAATAATAAATAAGATCCTTTGTTTTATCCAAAGACCAAGTCTTTTTGTATTGTTAGATATAATTCCTTATATAAATTCATCCTTATCTTAAATCTACTTAAATTAGAGATTTATATATTTATCCTTCAACCACGATTCATACCACGTTTCACAAAATTCCTTTTCCTAGTCCCAAACCGTTCAGAGAGAATTTTCGATACTAGCCTGCACCAACGTTTTCAGATTTCAGTTCTTGATTCCTTTCGTTTTTCTTTCAAGGTACAACATAGTTAAATCTTGTTATTTTGTCCTTTACATTTTTCTTCTGATTTTGACATAGTCCTTAACATTAAAGATTATAATTAATATGTATAGATATTATGTCTGCGTAAGTTTTGGTATGAGATTAGACTGTTTTAAATCTTTCATAGGATTAGAGAAGCTTGGTCATAGGTACGCTGCATAACAAAGTTGCCATTAAATGTGATTTAAATTTTAGGATGTTATCATGGATTTAATTTAGAGTAAATGAAATTAAATTATTAGAACTCATTAGTATGTTGATTAATGACCGTGGACCTTAGTGATAAAAAGGAATTTATGTTTTTGAACTTGCTACGAAAACTGTTTATATATATGTATAAATTATTGGAAATTAAATGCAATGTGGATAGTAGGAACTGCATAAAATCATAATTATGATCTTGTTTTTCTTGACTGTAAAGTCGTATAATTGTTCTTAGATATTTAAGAAGCAAATACATTAACTCACGGTGCCCTTTTATTTGTTAGATATTAAAAACTGAAACTTTTGGGACATAGTGAATTTTGACTTGTTTTATTTGTAGCATTAATAATATTGAGATGTGGAATTTGCATGATTGACTACTATAAAATAATAATAGAAATAGGCATGCGTAATAGAAAATGTTGAAAAAAAAATATATATATTAAGTGCGTGCTAGATTTATTTGAAGTCATAGCAAGTTGTGATAGATAAGGATACATAATGAATTTATTACTATAAGAAATTTTCTTGTTACTTCTCCTGATTTCGTCAATATTTTTTATGCACATTTTGTGTGTTCTATGCACATTTTTTTTTTAATTTATATGCACATTTTGTGTGTATTCTATGCACATTTTTTGTTAATTTATATGCACATTTTGTGTGTGTTCTGTGCACATTCTCTATAATTTGTATGCACATTTTTTATATGCACATTTTCCTATAATTTATATGCACATTTTTTATATCTTCTATGCACATTAACTGTAATTTGTATGCACATGCTTATCGAATTCGCAAAACATTTGTTGAATTCCAGATTCGAACTCTAGATGCGTACGTCCCAAACACCACCAATCTCGAATTCCAAATCTGAGATATGTCTACACAGATCTGGAACATATCTACATAAATATGAACAGATCTACATAAATGAGAAGAGATGAGAGAGATAGAAGACAGGGAGGAAGAACAGATTTACACAAATCTGAGTTCTCGAATCTATTTTGCCAATCTTCAACTCGAATATCGACTTTGCAATTCCAAACCGCAACAAATCCAATCGAACCCTTTCGTGAAATCCCCTTTCGTGAAACTGCGTCTACCCATAGAACCCCCTTTCGTGAAATCCAATCGTCGAAGGAATTGAGAATCGTCGAAGCGCTGGCTCTACGAAATGGTGTTTCACACTCGCAATCGGTACCTAGAATCGACGATTGTCGTCGGAACGAAGGGGTGTGATCGATTTTCGCAGGATTTGAGAGAAGCAGTTGGGAAGTTTTTAAATTTGATAGTGAATGAGGTAAAATGGTGGAGAAGGGGGTTTTGATTCACTTTTAAACTTTTGCCCAATTTATTCCGTAAATAACCTTATGCAACCATTTATCTATTAAAAAATGACAAAAGAAACAAAATCCCTTCTAATCCTAGCCATCCATTGTTGTTGATCTATGGATGTAAGGTGTTCTTATTTATCTCAATAAGACTTTGTTCTCAATAAGGCCCATATATATATATATATATAGGTTGGTTCACGTAAGAACACCCTCTTATAGTGTGAACATAAGAACAAATCATGATCTTTAATTTTAAGTAATAAACGGTTTAGATTTGATTAGTATTGTATAATAGCGAAATGCACTTTAAAGAATAATCAATCTCACTTAAGGGTAAATTTGACCTTTTTTTTATAATTGATAAGATTCTTGCAACCGCCTACTTCCACTAATCTACCCAAAAAATCACAACAGATCAAATCTATCCCTTTATCCCCACTAATGAAATCTATCGTATGTTTATGTGTACAACAATTTAATTTTCATTGAAATGCACTTTGTTCATAATTATCCTGCAATTTATTCACAATCGAATTGCATTTCATTCACAAATAAATGCAAAAAAAAAAAAATCGTAATTCAACTGCACTTTGTAAACAATTGAATTGCACTATATTCACACCCAAAATGCACTTTATTCAGTATCGAATTGCATTTCATTCACAAATAAATGCAAACAAAAATTAGAATTAAATTGCACTTCCTAAACAATCGAATTGCACTATATTCACATCCAAAATGCACTTTATTTAAAATGAAACTGCACTTTATTCAATATCGAACTGCAATTTTATCACATTCGAACTGCACTTTCATCACAATCTAAATGCACTTTATTCATAATTAAACCACACTATATTCACAATTAAACTGCACTTTATTCACAATCAAAATGCACTTTAATCATAATTAAATTAGATTTTTTTCACAATCGAATTGCACTTTATTCATAATTAAAATGCACTTTATTTTAAAATGTGATATATGTAATCTTAATTTGGATTACAAGTTTACCTGATGAACAAACCATCATTTAATAGGTAGATTACCGAAATATCTTAGGAAATAAAGATGAGAAATTTAAGGAAGATAAATTTAAAGATAGAAGCGGTTTTTAAAATTGTTGAGCGGTTATCAATATAATAATTTAGAATGAAGATACAGTTATTGAAATAATATTATCGTGAATGAAGAGCGGTTATCAATATAATAATTTAGATTATGAATATAGATATTGTTGGTCCGGAGACGATAGTCAGGTGTAGAGGGGGGGGGGGGGTGAATACACCTCATCACAGTTTCTTTTTCTCAGAACGTGAAGGACAGTTGAGCTGTATGTTGCGACTAATGAACAGTGCCATATATTAACCTTTGATCACGGGTTAGAGTGTGTCAGCTACTGAGCTCTTCTACTGACTTAAGTCAGTTGTTGAAACTCAGTCGGAGACGTTGTGCGGATAAGTATAGGGCCCGGAGATTCGTCTCAGTTTGAAAACGTGTTTTCGCAAGTTAAAGTATTTTGGCTAGTGCGCTTTTATAAATACGTTTTATGCAAATATATGATTTTAAACCAGTTTGTATGCAATGCAATAAAACAGTAAATAACACTAGCAATTTAACGTGGTTCGGATACACAAGATCCTACGTCCACGGTCCTGACAAGGCAGGAGAACTTGTTGATTATTCTGAGCAAGCCTCAGCAAGGATTTCGTACACTTGGGACGAGACCGCTTCTAAGTTATAGTCCTTAGCGACTTTACAATTCAAACCTAAGTTCGAAGGGGGGGGGGGGGATAATCTCCAACTAAGAAGGAGTTCTTACAATAAGAACAATTCACAAAAAGTGAACTCCTTCGAATTTCTAAGCTATAGATATGGCAATGAGCTTAGCTAGAGAAGAAAGAGATCTAAAGATAACTCTAGAGAGAAGAACTAATGATTTTCTATGAAGGCAAGTTCTTCGCTGGATGATCTTTAATTTGCTAGAGTGTTTGTGAGCTTGAGCGTTTTCCCTTGTGAATTCCGTGCGTGGAGCTCGAATTTCTTCTCTATTTATAGTTGTGAGCAGGCATATGTCCGTTGGAGAAGACGATGCCACGTGTCACAAGCTTCCAAAGAAAACGGCCATAATGTTCGAATTGTTGCAGCAGGTCAGTTGACACTGTACATGAGAGCAGCTTTAGTTGGTCAGAGCAGGTAAAGCGTTGTCTGCTTCTCATTGGTCGAGGTTTGTGGTAGGTGAGAATGTGTCAGAGATTAGAGTTGACTAGTCTACATCCTCGTATGATCTTTTGCTGAACTTCGAAATGACTTATACGACTGGGTCATTTTCTGTCGGATACAGTAGACTCAAGACAGTCTTTGTCTTCTTCGGCTGAGTCGTCTGACGAGCTGATAAGACTTTGGTGGGTCACTGATAATTACGAAGGTGCGAGTTTTGCATTATGTTCTTCTGCTGATAACTATCAGCTGATGGGGTATCTCCTACTGAGGTCAGATACAGCTGAAGTCAGAAGAATGCAAGTGATTACACTGATGACGTGGGGTTCTGGAAAGTAACTTCGTCAGAAGATCAGTCCAACAGTTTACCCCGTACAAGACTTAGACAAAAGATAAACAACTACGAAAAGTCTAGCCTATACATCAGCTAATCCTATCGACACTACACTACTGATATCAGCTGGGTTTTGGGATCTTCAATTCCATAGTACTACTATGATTTCCCCCAATATTATTTTAACCACTAATCAGTTGAATATCATCTACCGACTCATAACCCAACAATTTCCCCCTAATTGATGATGCCAAAACCCCTATAAAATAATAAACAGGAATACTAGACTACTGACTATAATTTCCCCCTAATTGATCTGAGGATTCAGTTAAGATGAAGTGATTAGTTGACTTCAATAAGTTCAGTAGAGAGGTAGGCAAAATCCGAGAAAAAGTTATGTGTGAGTGTGTGTCAGATCACTTCAGTGATCAGTCGTGAAGGAAAAACACAAACAAATGCCGTGAGACAATGAGTAATTGTCTGGCAAGCAATAGAAACTGATATATATGATCAGAGAGTTACAAGGTTTCTATCACTATTATTAAGAAATGAGATAAGAAGGTCAAGTCGACTTCCGAATTTACGCGTTCTATTCTTGAAGTCGGCGGACTGTCATTGGAGGATCCAGACAATAAAACTTGTATATTCTCTTCCGCAGAGTCTGGATTTCCTCGAGATCATTAGGCTGATCAGAACTGAGATTATGATGATAAGCAGCAACCTCGATCTCATCTTCTATCTCTTTAGTACAAAGCACGCCGCGATTTGTCATGGGTGGAGGGATTCTTCGAATCTTTGGAGCTCGGATGGGAATCTTCTCTCTCTCCATAATTGGCACAAGCTGATCCGCCAGCTGGGGAAAGTTATGATGAAGATATTCTTCAAAAAGTTGATCAGCAGGTATCCCCGACGGATAGAAGCCCCATACGTAGTATCCCTTGATAAAAGATTCTTTCAATTCCTCCCATAGCTCGCTTAGCTTGGCTGGTACCCATTTATCTGTGTGAGGAGTAGGCGCTTTCTTAACATGAGGTGCTCTGGGTGCTCTCTTGTAGTACTTTGAAGCTCTGGGTACTTGCTTTCTCAAGTCAGCTGCTGGCTTCTCGGATAAGCTAATCATTTTAGCCAGGTCAGCTAACCTTTTCTTCTCTGTGAGGGCCGCTGATCTAGTATCTCCACTCCGGAGACTAAGTCCTTTCAGCGTTGCCCCCCAGGTAGCTCTGTCTTCAGCCTCTTGCTCATGAGTAAGAGTGGAAAAATAAGCATTCTGAGCCGAAGACTGGACTACAGTAGCTAGCTTCTTCTGAGCTTTCTCCTTCTGTTTGTCCAAAATTTTCTTAGCCTTGCCTTTTGTAGATTTGGCAGTTACTTTCTTAGGCTCTTTGGCTTTCTTAGCTTCTTCCAGCTGATGCTCCTGATCCAGCTGGTCTTGCAGCTGTTGAGCAATTCTGGCATCATAAGCTTCCTGCTCCGCTTTAGTTTTGAATTTGGGCGTCGGGGAGGATGGAGGAGTGGTTTCAGTTGTAGTCTCCTTCCCGGGCCTTTGCGGTGGCAGTTGCTGAGGCTCTTCTTCATCCTCCTGATCGAGGAAGCGAGCTATATCCTCGATGTGCTTAGCGAGATGAGATAGGAACCGCCTCCCGTCGCGATCGGTCGAAGAGGGGTATACTCCAGGAGGAGTACAGCTGAACTGGTTTCCGCCTGAGCGGCTGAACCTTCTCCTTGAGGTGTAGAGCTGGTTCCTTCCCCCTTATTATCTCCCTCAATGATCTCTACTACAGCCGGTTCCGCCTCAGTTTCTTCTTTTACATCTTCTTCCCCCTTTTTGGCATCATCGGCCTGGGAGAGGTGAGTGCGGATGGCTTTCACGTCTTTTTCCAAGTTATATACAGAGTCTTTGATTTGGGTAGCAGTTGCCTCAAAATCCTTGACCAAGTCGCAATACTGCTCCCAGTCTTTCTCCAGTTGAGCAGCTGACTCCTGACGGAGTTTCAGCAGAGACTGATCGTGAGACTCTGTCATTTCTTTCTGAATGGCTTTCAGTGCCTCAGCCTGTTGCGTAATGGCTGATTGAAGGCTAGAGGTAGCCAATTTGTTTCTCTCTTCCATGTTGGCCTGGATTGTCGCGAAAGTCTGAGTCAGCTGCTCAGAAAAAGATTTCTGCTGAGCTAATAAGAGCTGCTGACTCTGAGCGGCTAAGTCCACCTTCTGAGCTGAAAGGGCTGCCTCAACGATCTCCTGAATATTAAGT
Source organism: Lavandula angustifolia (assembly GCA_028984105.1). Taxonomy (NCBI): domain Eukaryota; kingdom Viridiplantae; phylum Streptophyta; class Magnoliopsida; order Lamiales; family Lamiaceae; genus Lavandula; species Lavandula angustifolia. Next base: position 25,029,971 of record CM054808.1, read on the forward strand.
TGAGGAGTAGGAGCTTCTGAGGCCTTCTTAACCCCTTCGGTCAGTCGGTCGAAGCTCTCAGTCTGGGCCTTAGTGTATTGAGCCCATTTGAGATGCAAGTCTTTAGCGAGGAGACGATTCCTGTCGCCTTGGCGCCTGATAGCTTTATTGAACGACTTGGAGGTCACGAAACCTATTGGTTTTATCTGGTATGAGCTGGTTCCGAGCCTCTGCTCAGACATCGCGAGTTGTTGCGCTCGACTTGGCTTCGAGGCAACTTGAGCTTCACATGATGTGGAGGGTGGTGGTGATTGACCCTTTTCGCGGGGAGTGGAACCCTCGGCGAGAACCTCCCAGTTCCGCATCCTTGGGTGGTGCCTGTTCCATCTCTTCATCATCCTTGTCATCTTTATCATCGCCATGATGAGATGGAGGCGAAGGGCTGTCACCGGGAACTGAGGAGCGCATGCTCAGTAGATAAAGCATCGCTGCCCTCAAGTCTTCAAAGGAAGCAAGGTCAGCCGGTTCCCCGAACTCGATGGCTGACTGCAATTCTTGCTCCTCGGTAAGCAAAGACAAAACTGACTGAGTCCTGATAATATCCTCGAGAATGTCCCAGCTGAGGAACCTCAGCAGCATTTGTGTCCTAGCCCTTATGGCTATATCCACTAAGTCAGGATGCTCAGAGATCTCAGGGATCTGAGCATGTACTTCTTCAGTAGCTCGGAGACGAGTGGAGTGTAAGGCTGTCTACTCAAAAGGAAGTCTCCTCAGTCGGTACCCTGATGTCCGACTGAGTCTCCTCAGAACTAATGCACTGAACTTTGTCCTTTATCGTGGTACCCTCAATGCCGGTGTCAGAATCTAGGAGATGTTCTTCTTGAGTGGGTGGAAGAGAGGCTTGTTGAGCTTGTACTGCTGGGACCTCAGACGGTCCAGTCTTAGTAAGCATCTTCTTCTTAGGTGGGTCGGCGCGAGGGGGAAAATCAGAGACTACTCTCTTCGGTTCAGGCGGCCCTCACCCGATAGACTTCTCAGCAGCGGCTCTCGTCTTGAATTTAGTGAGCTTGCTGTCAAAGTATCTGGAGTCAGCAAAAGTTGAACTCCTCGAGACTGATTTCTCGATAAGTATGGACATCTTCGTCCCATACGCAGCCTTCCCAAACACGATTAGGCTTCTCTGTCCAGTGGGCGAGGCTGTGAACTTCTGAGCCTGAGCCTTCAGCTCGGCTACATAATAGTCCGTCCAATTAACTTGGACTCCATCATCAATGGCCATCATCAGCTGGATGCGTGGCTTAGATAGTTGATTGTAGGAACCCGCTGAGCTTGTGAGGATATGAGATACGATATATGCGAGCCCTCGGTATTGCGGTAGCAGAAGGTTCTTCGGCAGCGCTGTCTTGAAGGTTATATCCTTCCTTCCACAGAACTTCTGAACATATAAGTTCATCTCCTTCTCCTTATAGCCTAGAGGAGAGATTCCGATCATAGGAAGATCAAATATTAGTTCCGAGCATCCACGATGTTGATGACGTGCTCACTAGCATCCCACGAGTTGGGTACTACTTCCTTCATGAAGGCAAATGAAGATTCCTCAACCCCTGAATCTAGGGTTCTCCAGTTGTAGTACTCTTCCGCCACTTGTCTGGGCAAAAATGCTCTGGGTTGCTTGGAGACGAGCAGTTCTAGTCCAGAACTCTCAATAGCAGTGAATACGGGCGCCAAATAAGGAAGATCGACTTGGCGAAGCGCCATGGTCGGTTCAAACTGGATGCGAGAGATGATGATTTCATCGATATTGGTGGGTGTGCATCTTGTCGCCATTAGAATCCGAGAAAAACTTCGTTAGCACTTGAAAATAGAGTAAGTTAGTATGAGTTTTAAGCAATATTAAATACATTCCCGAGTAATTTAGAGCTTGAAGATACTAAAATGCAGAAGCGAGTCTTAAGATTTGGAAGAAAACCGAATTGCGGTGGAAAAAGCTCTAATATTTCGAAAATGGCGAGAAGTGAGACGAAGACGGAAGACGAAAGATTTTATAAGATCATGCAAAATAAACTGTTTAGATCGAACGACTAGGATTTAATCTTTCAATCTAATAGACAACTGAGATTTAATGATATAAAAGGAATGATTACCTAAGCCGCCTATAATCTAGACCCACGAAGGATAATGCGCAGTTAAAGTAAGTGAAAAGATATGCATTAAATGCGCTGAAGACAGCATTAAAGACTAGGTCATTTTAAATAAGAACGGTTTCCTACTGACCTATCCTTAAAAAATTAATGGCGGGAAATAAATGCTCATTAACTACTGAGTGCAATCGACTGATATAATAAATGCGAGCTTGCTTCTGAAAAAGTTTAAGTATGTAATACTACGCAAACCTCTTCAGCTGAACTTTTACGATCAGCTGGTTACCGTTAAGACTAAGGAGGATGGTTGTCGTGCTGATGACCACGTTCCCCCTTCCTACGTATGCAGTTTGATTCTCCCGATTGAATCAATGTACTGAGTTTTCTGACCTGTCATACTGGTTCCTTTCATTTGATACCAATTGTTGCAAATTGTTGTTATCAGTAGTTGTCTTCGGATCCAGTAGACCTAGCTGAACTGATAATTCTCTGAATCTGTTCTTAGCTAGTGGTTTGGTCAGTATATCTGCCCTTTGCTTATCAGTATGGATTTTCTCCATTCTGATATCCTTCTTCTCGACATGGTCTCTGATGAAGTGGTGTCGAATATCCACGTGCTTGCATCTCATATGGAGAACTGGATTCTGAGTGATTGCAATAGCACTTGTTGAGTCACAGTAGATGGGCACTTCATCCTGAACTATACCATAGTCTTTCAGTTGTTGTCGAAGCCAAAGGATGCGGGGCACAAGCAACTTCCGAAACAGCCATGTACTCGGCCCCGGTAGTGGACGTTGCTACTGAGTGCTGTTTCTTTGAAAACCAAGATATCAACTTGCTGCCTAGGAATTGACACGTTCCAGAAGTTGACTTTCGATCTATCCTGCATCCTGCATAATCAGCATCAGAATAACCTATCAGTATAAGATTATCACCAGCAGGATACCATAACCCAGCGTCAGGTGTTCCTCTTAAATATCGCAGAATCTTCTTTGCTGAGTCTAGATGACTTCGCTTAGGATCTGCTTGAAATCTTGCACATACACCTACAACATAAGTTATATCAGGTCGGCTAGCTGTTAAGTCTAATAAAGAACCAATAATAGCTCTATAACCAGTAGAGTTAACAGAAGCTCCCTCTTTGTCTAGATCGATTTTGAAATTTGTATTCATGGGGATCTTGACTGACTTGCTAGAGTCGCAGCCGAATCTCTTGAGAAGATCTCGAGTGTATTTGGCTTGATTTATGAAAATTCCTTCAGGTGATTGTTTTACTTGAAATCCAAGGAAATAATTCATCTCTCCCATCATGGACATCTCGAATTTCTCTTTCATCATTTTCTCGAATTGCTGACATATAGTCACGTTTCTGCAGCCGAAAATGATGTCGTCCACGTAGATTTGCACCAGTAGGATGTCATCTCCTGACTTTATGTTGAACAAGGTGCGAGCTACTGTCCCCTTCTGAAAACCTTTCTGAAGTAGAAAGTCTGATAGGGTATCATACCAAGCCCTGGGTGCTTGTTTTAACCTATATAGAGCTTTCCTAAGTCTGTACACCTGATGTCCCTGCTGAAAGCCGGGCGGTTGTTCCATGTAGACTTCTTCCTTCAGTACGCCGTTCAGAAAAGCTGACTTTACATCCATCTGATATACTTTGAATCCTTGATGCGTTGCGTAAGCTAGGAAAAGACGAATGGATTCCAATCTTGCGACTGGAGCGAATGTTTCATCAAAGTCGATTCCCTCTGCTTGACAATAACCCTTGGCAACTAGTCGAGCTTTATTTCTGACGATGACGTTGTTTTCATCACGCTGGTTTTTGAAGACCCACTTAGTGCCAATCACGTGCTGATGTCTAGGTCTGTCAACAAGCTCCCAAAATTCGTTTCTGACGAACTGGTTCAACTCTTCTTGCATGGCAATGATCCAGTCAGCATCATTGAGTGCGTCCTCTATTGACTGAGGTTCTTCTGTAGACAAGAAACAAAAATAGAGTGAGCTTTCTCCTTGACTTAATTTAGATCTTGTCCTTATAGTTGCTGATGGATCTCCAATGATGAGATCTGAAGTATGAGCGTCAAGCCATGAACGTCTGAGTCTGGCTTCTTCTTGTGATACTACTTCTGCATAGTGAGTAGGCGTATTAGGTATTTTAGTAGTACTGTTTTGTGACTGTAGCAGTTCAGTAAGAAGGTTAGGATCTACTGAGTTTCCAGGTTCAGGGGCATTTAACCCAGGAACATTAATCGTTCCCCCTGAGTTTATATTCTCAGTAGAGGTCTCAGTTACCACGGGGGCTTCCTCATCGACCGTTGTTACCTGTTGTTGATTATGTTCAGTAGAATCAACCAGGTCAGCTACATTGCTTGTTGGCTGAGTCTAAATCTCTTCATCGTCTGACTCATCATCCCAACAATGCTGGATCTTTTCAGCTTTGTCAGTTAGTGCGAGATCCTATAGCTTGCTGCTGACATCTTCAGTATTTGTCTCTGTAGTTTTCATGTTCTCAGTAACAAACTCATCAAAAACACCATGATGGCTTTCCTCCACACAAAGGGTCCGATAGTTAAAGACTCTGAAGGCTTTACTGACTCGAGAGTATCCTAAGAATACTCCTTGATCAGATTTGCTATCAAAGACCTTCAACTGATCTTTCCCATTATTATGGATAAAGCAAGGACAGCCAAAAATATGAAAATGAGAGATAGAAGGAATTCTCCCTTTCCATAATTCGTAGGGTGTCTTCATGTCTTGCTGTGTAAGTAAAGAACGATTGTGATTATAGCAGGTGGTGTCAGTAGCATCAGCCCAAAACTTTGAGGGTAGTCCAGAGTCTGCTAGGAGTGTTCTTGCTGCTTCTTTGAGTGTTCTGTTCTTTCGTTCAGCAAGTCCGTTCTGCTGAGGGGTGCGAGTTGCTGATGTCTCGTGCTGAATTCCCTCTTTATCGCAGTACTCCTTAACTACTGTGTTGAGAAATTCTGTTCCTCTGTCTGAGCGAATTCTTTGAATCTTGATGTCCTTTTCCACACCGAGTTTCTTCAGTAGATTGGGCAGCTTAGTTTGGACATCAGATTTGTTGGCGATGAAGATGACCCATGTATATCTCGAGTAGTCGTCAATAACGACGAGGGCATACTTCTTGCCTCTTATAGTCACTGGAGAGATTTGCCCGAATAAATCCATGTGCAGCAGCTGAAGGATTCCATCAGTGGAAGGTTAAGGAATAGGCGGATTACTACTCTTTGTCTACTTTCCCTTCAAGCATGCTTCACAATTTCTGTCTTTGATGAACGATTCGTTGGGCAGTCCTCTAACTTCAGAGTTCTTGGCGAGCTTGTTCATAGTCTTGAAGTTCAGGTGGCTGAGTCTCTTGTGCCATAGCCATCCTGACTTGTCACTAGATTTCGTCTGTGCAAGCAAGCAAGCCTCAGGTTCTGCGGTATTCCAGTTAGCAACATATATATTATTTTTCCACGAACCTGATAACACTGTTTTCCCTGTAGATTTATCAACAATATCACAGAAACCATCGTCAAAGATTACTCTGTTAAGATTATCACAGAATTGACTGACAGAAAGGAGATTATGTTGAAGTCCTTCAACATATGTTACTCTTGGAACTGAAGCAGTCCCAATGTTCAACGTTCCATATCCCCTTGTGTAGCCTTTTGAGTTGTCACCAAACTCAATTCTGGGACCATCTTCTTGTACGTAGTTGGTCAGCAGGCTTTTCTGGTATGTCATGTTTCTCGAGCAGCCGATGTCCACTATCCAATGGTCCTTATGCACCTGCAAAACAGAAGCATTTTTAGGTACCCTTTGATTCAGTTGGGTCCTTACATGTTAGTGGGTGATATCGGAACCCATATCTGTCTAGGAACCTTAGAAGTCTGAGACTTCTTCGTCTGAACTTTGTCAGTTTTCTTTTCCACAGGACCTGGAGATACTGACTTTATGATGATTCTAGGTTCAGGAGCTTTCTTCTTCTGAGTCTTTGCGCTTCTCCTGACCCTGGGCTCAAAGTAGTACGAACCGTACTGAGCCGGGTGCTCATACAGTGGTTCATTGTACTGTTCCGCCCACCTGACCTTCTTGGTTCCCCCTGAGTTTGATCGTGGTGTCCTGGGGCAGGAACCATTGGTCAATTGCTTCTTGTTGCTCGGCTGAGGTGCAACTAATTTTTGTTTATTCTTCGCCTGAGGTGTGGTGTTAGTAGCTTGCACCTTTCCTCTGACGAACCTGTCAGCCAGCATATCTGAGCTTTTCGAAGTGGTAGCTTTGTGAGTATAGCCAAGACCTTCTTTCAGGACAGTTGGCCGTTGCGCTCTGAGCATACTTTCCAGCTTCTCCTTAGCTCCTAGGTATTGTTCAGTCATCAGCCCTCGCCAGACCTCGTCCCCCCTTCCGGGGTGAGTCATAATCATTTTGCACGTCGGTGAGCTTCGACTGAGTTGGGCTATTTCAGTCACTTTCTCAGAATTGTCCTTAATCAGAACTGAGATCTGAGTCTCTTGAAGCTGAGACTTAGTCATAAGAGATTCAATCTCTTCCTTGAGTCTCGCTACCGGATTCTCGACTCGGTAGAGACTCGACAATCGAGAAGAAAGTCTCGATTCTCGGCCTTTACTGTTCCGGTTCTCGAATCGTTCTATCGAACTCTGCTTCGGTTGAATCTGTTCCTCTAGTAGATCGTCATAGGCTTGTACCACGTCTAGAGGATCATCTGTGACCGAGCACGTGTCGTGTGTGCTGTGTGAAGAAGAGGTTATATTAAGTTTGGAGTTTACCTCAGCCTCTTCTCCGGCCATCGGACGATATTCAACCGTATCTTCAGGAACCGTCTCTCCGATCTCAACTGCGACAAATGCAGCTTCGTCCTCAGAGGAATACATGAATGTATCCTCCTCAATTGAGTTGTCGGATATCTCTCCGGCTATGTAAGCCTGCCTTCTTTTGGCAAATTTATCTCGTCTGGCCTGCCGTTCTGCTCGTTGAGCAGCTGAGAGTTCGGGACAGTCGTACTGATAATGTCCCTCCTTCTTGCAGTTGTAGCAGGTAGATGTTCTGCTGCTTTTTCCAGCTGAGTCTTTGGATGGACTAGCAGCAGGCTCTGTGTTCCTGCATTCAGTAGAAGGTTTAGATTCTTCCCTTTTCTGATAATCTTTCTTACCTGAGGGAGAATCTCTGTTGTATTTCCTCAGCTTTCTGACTCTCTCCTTTTCTCTCTGATATTTGAGAGCCATTAGTGCTAGCTGGTCAGGGCCTGACGTCTCAGAGGACTTTGCTACTGTTGTGGCCACTGCCTTGCTTGAGGAAACATGTTTGGCTCCAGTTTTGCTGACTGTTGCTTTGAAGGCGTGGTCAATCTGAGTGTCAGCTGGAGCGTTGGAACATCGTTGGGGTAGGCTATGCTCAAATTCCTCCGTTTTCAGTTCTGAAAATATAACATTAGGAGTTAGAGCATTAAGATCAGAGCGACGTAAATAAGTAGCAAAAGGAAGCCACTTCTGTCGAGGTAGCGCTCTCAAGATCTTGGTGCTCATCTCCTTATTGGTGAACGACCTCCCCAGCCCGTTGATAACATTGACTTGATTTGTGAATCTGACGCTGAGCTCGTCAATGGTCTCACTGGGCTCCATTGCAAAGGCATCGAACTTCTGAAGCTCTAACTCGAGCTTGTTCTCTTTGATTTGCGGGGTTCCTTGGCTCAGTACAGCCAGGGCATCCCAAAGTTCTTTTGCCGTCTTGCAGTCTTGCACCCTCCCGAGATGAGAGTCATTGTGCATTGTCAGTATTGCGTTTCGCACAACTCGGTCGAGGTTGTGTAGCTTTTTCTCTTCTGGCGTGAAGGCTGATTTTTCTTTAGGGATCTTAGCACCAGTCTGTGCTCCTACACCTCCCACAGCGGCAAATTCTACGCTGTCGATCATGGGAATGATGGGTCCAGACTCAAGGACGTCCGTCATGCTGTCGTGCAGCGATGTGAGGTGTGCCTCCATTCTCACGCGCCATACCGCAAAGTTCTCTATCGAGAACATCGGTACCATTCGAATACCTGACATGTCAGATATTATGTGAACGAGTATAAGGATGAATGAAGAGATGCTTGTGCAGAGAAAACGTTTTCAGGATCTGTTCGAGAAGACCAGTAGTACAGAACCGGCGATCAGAAGAACACCGAGGCTCTGATACCAATTGTTGGTCCGGAGACGATAGTCAGGTGTAGAGGGGGGGGGGTGAATACACCTGATCACAGTTTCTTTTTCTCAGAACGTGAAGGACAGCTGAGTTGTATGTTGCGACTGATGAACAGTGCCAGATATTAACCTTCGATCACGGGTCAGAGTGTGTTAGCTACTGAGCTCTTCTACTGACTTAAGTCAGTTGTTGAAACTCAGTTGGAGATTCAACTGCACTTTGTAAACAATTGAATTGCACTATATTCACACCCAAAATGCACTTTATTCAGTATCGAACTGCATTTCATTCACAAATAAATGCAAAAAAAAATTAGAATTAAATTGCACTTCCTAAACAATCGAATTGCACTATATTCACATCCAAAATGCACTTTATTTAGAATGAAACTGCACTTTATTCAATATCGAACTGCACTTTTATCACATTCGAACTGCACTTTCATCACAATCTAAATGCACTTTATTCATAATTAAACCACACTTTATTCACAATTAAACTGCACTTTATTCACAATCAAAATGCACTTTAATCATAATTAAACTAGATTTTTTTCACAATCGAATTGCACTTTATTCATAATTAAACTGCACTTTATTTTAAAATGTGATATATGTAATCTTCATTTGGATTACAAGTTTACCTGATGAACAAACCATCATTTAATAGGAAGATTACCGAAATATCTTAGGAAATAAAGATGAGAAATTTAAGGAAGATAAATTTAAAGATAGAAGCGGTTTTTAAAATTGTTGAGCGGTTATCAATATAATAATTTAGAATGAAGATACAGTTATTGAAATAATATTATCGTGAATGAAGAGCGGTTATCAATATAATAATTTAGATTATGAATATAGATATTGTTGGTCCGGAGACGATAGTCAGGTGTAGAGGGGGGGGGGTGAATACCATGGTCACAGTTTCTTTTCTCAGAACGTGAAGGACAGTTGAGGTGTATGTTGTTGACTGATGAACAGTGCCGGATATTAACATTTGATCACGGGTCGAGTGTGTCAGCTACGAGCTCTTCTACTGACTTAAGTCAGTTGTTGAAACTCAGTTGGAGACGTTGTGCGGATAAGTGTAGGGCCCGGAGATTCGTCTCAGTTTGAAAACGTGTTTTCGCAAGTTAAAGTATTTTGGCTAGTGCGCTTTTATAAATACGTTTTATGCAAAGATATGATTTTAAACCAGTTTGTATGCAATGCAATAAAATAGTAAATAACACTAGCAATTTAACGTGGTTCGGATACGCAAGATCCTACGTCCACGGTCCTGACAAGGCAGGAGAACTTGTTGATTATTCTGAGCAAGCCTCAGCAAGGATTCTGTACACTGGAAAGACCCTTCTAAGTTATAGTCCTTAGCGACTTTACAATTCAAACTTAAGTTCGAAAGGGGGGGGGATAATCTCCAACTAAGAAGGAGTTCTTACAATAAGAACAATTCACAAAAAGTGAACTCCTTCGAATTTCTAAGCTATAGATATGGCAATGAGCTTAGCTAGAGAAGAAAGGGATCTAAAGATAACTCTAGAGAGAAGAACTAATGATTTTCTATGAAGGCAAGTTCTTCGCTGGATGATCTTTAATTTGCTAGAGTGTTTGTGAGCTTGAGCGTTTTCCCTTGTGAATCCCGTGCGTGGAGCTCATATTTCTTCTCTATTTATAGTTGTGAGCAGGCATATGTCCGTTGGAGAAGACGATGCCACGTGTCACAAGCTTCCAAAGAAAACGGCCATAATGTTCGAATTGTTGCAGCAGGTCAGTTGACACTGTACATGAGAGCAGCTTTAGTTGGTCAGAGCAGGTAAAGCGTTGTCTGCTTCTCATTGGTCGAGGTTTGTGGTAGGTGAGAATGTGTCAAAGATTAGAGTTGACTAGTCTACATCCTCGTATGATCTTCTGCTGAACTTCGAAATGACTTATACGACTGGGTCGTTTTTACGTCGGATCCGATAGACTCAAGACGATCTCTGTCTTCTTCGGCTGAGTCGTCTGACGAGCTGATAAGACTTTGGTGGGTCAGCTGATGACTACGAATGTACTGAGCATTGCATTATGTTCTTCTGCTGATAACTATCAGCTGATGGGGTATCTCCTACTGAGGTCAGATACAACTGAAGTCAGAAGAATGCAAGCGATTACACTGATGACGTGGGGTTCTGGAAAGTAACTTCGTCAGAAGATCAGTCCAACAGTTTACCCCGTACATGACTTAGACAAAAGATAAACAACTACGAAAAGTCTAGCCTATACATCAGCTAATCCTATCGACACTACACTACTGATATCAGCTGGGTTTTGGGATCTTCAATTCCATAGTACTACTATGATTTCCCCCAATATTATTTGTAGTAATATATCAATCTACCCTATTTGACTATTACAACTACAAAACTACCCATGCATTTAGAAACTATCTAGTAAATACCTAATTTTACTAAAATACCCTCACTTTTTCAAATTTTTCACCTAAACTTGTCAAATCGGCACTACCCTATTGATCGGCACCATGATCGGCACCGACCGACCATTTTATCTTATTGTGATCGGCACATATGAGCCTTGATAGGGCCTGCCCGACCATGATAGGGCCTGGCCGACCATGATCGGCACAAGTTTCCTAATGTGATCAGCCCTACCATTTGCACCATGATCGGCACCGTCCGAGCGGTCGGAACATGATCGGCCCCTCCGGTCGGACCGTGATCGGACCATCCTATCGTTTCACTTTATCCAAGAAGCAGGGGTATTTTAGTCTTTTTGGGTATATAGTGTAGTTAAATATAACAATTGGGTATAAATGTGTTTGACTTTACCTATTTGGGCATTTCACCGCCGGGCTCATATTATTTTAACCACTAATCAGCTGAATAACATCTACTGACTCATAACCCAACAGATATTTAAAAGCAAATTACTTAATTAACCTTTAAGTACAATATGAATAAACTTTAAGTGCAATTCGTCAATTTAAGTGAAAAAATTAAATCAGGCCATCCGTTCAAAATATCAAAGGTATAGATTTGTTCACACGTTCACACATAAATAAGTTGTTCACATTTAAACCTTAGCCTATATATATATATATATATATATATATATATATATATATATATACACTTAATTTATTTCATATAAATCCCTTATTTATATAATATTGTAAAATAGCCCTTATGAATGTATATAATACCAATTGGGCACAATCAAATTCGATTTCATACCTGGATATAATTTCTATGCTGATAAACCAAGAATGAATTTAAAGCGAAACCTGATGATTCCGTGAATCTTGTTTCTTGTTTTCTAGAGTTTCGATTAGGATCTTCCAAACGATCAATGTCGCCTTAGCAATGACTAAAGTTTTTTTTTTTTTAAATCGTGGTTTGGGGATCATAACCATACTGTATATAATAATAAGTGTATCTTTATCTTCAATTTTTTCCATCATTAGATTGAAATATCTTTATGTTATCTATATATTATAATAATGTTTATTAATATATATTAAATCTTATTAAATCACTTTAAATTAAATCACATTAACACAACATTTGATTTAATATATATTATAGTAGTCTAAATTTAAATTCCAACACTTTAGTATATATCACAAGTTGGAATGAGATGGCAAAATATTATTATCATTTGATAAATTTCTAAACCTTCCACCAAGCGACACGTTTGTGATCAAGTAGATGGAGCCTCGTGCCAGATATTTTAGTCTCTCCAAATCTTTAAAAGGTGACTAGCTTATGTCATTAGTCTTTACTGGGTCAAATCATATTAACAAAGATTATAAAATTTAACCAAATTGATTAGTACAATCTCTTTAAGCTAGCTAAAGTGATCGATTAAATTGGAGCTAAAATGTATTCGTAGTATTGCCATGTGTCCAATCAGTGTTTTAGACTTTGTTGGACATGAAATCTCGAAACTAATTGTTTAATTGGACAATCACGTTTTTTTTAATGATGTAAATTTATTAGGGGAGATAACATTTTATCATGCGAAAGAAAGTGAAATTATAGTATAAGAATGTTTAATAATGCGATAACAATCAAAATTGGAATATATGAGGAATTACTTAAGGTTTAACTTAACGTACTGATATTTATTTAGAAATAATTAGGCACCGTATTTTATGTAATTGGGAAAATCCGCTTTCATTATTTTTTGTGCCCACGGAGTAAATCATATTTATGTGTAAAATTTTACAAAATATAAATTGTACTCGATTAACACATATTGCTCTACTTTCCTTTTAAAGCTGTCCCACAATTGTTACTCCATTTCCGAAAATAGTAAATTATTACAACACTTTATTTGAAGGTCTCACATCTTTACGCACAACAAACGATTTTCCTTCAAAACCGTGCTGAAAAGTTTTGGAGCAAAAATTATGGGACATAGGAAGTATATGAAAGACTCGACCTACCTACAAAAACATTAGTCATGAAATTTAGACATTTTTTAATGACTATAAAACAATTCACTCTATCACTAACCATCCCCACTTTTTCATAGTTTATCTCTTATTATTTATTATTTATTATTATTGTCATTTTTATTGATATTTCTTCTTGTTGCATAGTGTTTGAAGTCATGGTTCAACACTTTAGAATTTAAAAAACAAGAAAATAAAAGAGGGAAAAAACATTAAGAAAAGTATATGTTGCAGTTTACTTCATAAAAATCAGGAATGGGCCCAATTGAGTCGATTCCGGGCTAGTTAGGCCTAATATAGATAGAAACATAAAAGTCTATTAAAGCATGTTCCTGGTGCTTATGAGTATGTCATCTATTGTTGAGCCTAATATAATTAGCATTTCTACGGATTGAATGTTTGTTTGGCCAGTATGCGGTATTCACACCGAATAGTAAGTTGATTGTAAACATTGATTCTCTGTTGACAAAGGAAGAAAAAGATATAATTAATCATTCACATTAACATATATGGACAAATTAAGTAAACTGATTACATTAGAATGAAACTTATTCCATCTTCAAATCACAACTAAACCGGTGCACCCACTTAAATCACCACAATCTTGAAACCAAAAAAACTCAAGAAAATAAAGATTAAACTGCAAAGCAAGAGCTTCATTACGGTTCCTTTTATGCTAGGGGTGGGAGCACTGCACCTCCCACCCCCGGATTTTGACACGTGTAAAGCCACCTCCCAAATCAATTATCTCACACCTTAAATTTTTTTGACACTTACACGTGTCAAAATCCGGGGGTGGGAGGTGCAGTGCTCCCACCCCTAGCATAAAAGTTTCCCTTCATTACATTGCTCCCTTGTTAAAAGATCAAATCAATCAAACTTAAAGAAACAAACTCCCATGGGTTTTTTTATGGTGCAACTCCAAAGAGTTGTTGCTCTGTCAAATTAGTACCTGACTCCTTGGACCTGAAGGAAGCAAACTCAGTATTATGTCAACTTCATTTTGATGATGAAAGCAAGAATCTAGACCAACTCACTTACTTCAAATCCAACCAATGATCGGCAGTAGTTGTTTTGGGTAACCACAGTGCTAGTGGATCCACACTCGCTGTCCTTAAGCGAAACAGCTGATCTATCGAGTTTAACAGACCAAGGATAGTGATAACTCAGGGGGGCGGGGGCGGAGCCAACGTGGGAAGACGATCTCTGCATCCTGACAGCCCTTGGGACGTTCCTCCCTTCTATAGAAGGGCGGCGCCTGCTGGGCTGCTTCTCAAACGTCTCAGCTTGGGGACGCTGCTTGGGGGCGCTGTGGGACCGGACTTTAGCCCGGGAAGACTGGGTGTTGGCCATGTAGTTGGGGTAGAATGGACACTCACTGTAGAGGGACTCTGCATAATCTGATCTGGATTGGTCTGGCCTTGATATGGCTGAGTAGCATTGCGGGCTGCTTTGTGCCGTCCCGTACGAGTAGTCCTCGAAATGGTTGCTGCACGTTCTTGGGCTTATGTCTGTCATTGCTGATGGAGATGGAGAGATATGATGGTAATAATCTTGCTTTGTGGGTGTTGAGATGTGTGTTTGCGTGTGGTTTGAGTAGCTGTAGCGGCCTTTTGTAACAGGTTTGTAGTCGCCGTGATCCATCTCTACGATCTTGACGTTCTCTTCAACCCCTCTCTCATAATCCTGCAGGATTTGCATATTTGAAGAAATGATCAACTCCCAAGTCCAATTTGGCATTAATCGGATCTAGTAGTCTAGATCCAGCACCTACCTTGCTACGATTCTAAAATGAGTAAAACTTACTTGATTAGAGTTTCGAAATCGATTTTCTTGAGTAGATTTTCTGGGATTCGAGTGGGTTTGATCGATGAATTTGGTTTCTTCGGCCATTTTAAGCCTCTGAGCTCGAGCTCTGGCCTGCACCATCACCAACGCCTGCATACACCGCAGCGTCGCCGTCGCTTGTTTTCTTACCAAATGCCCTCTCACCAACGCCTGCAGCTTCACTAATCCTTTCAACGCATTCAGAGCTTTTCTCGCCTGCCAAAATCATCAAATAAATTCGTAAATCATCTCTAAACTAAGAAATTAAAACGAAGTTCGAGAATCATTAATAACATACCAAGTACGCGCGAAAAACGGATTGGATCTTGGTCGCCGCCGCCTCTTCAGTGGCAGAGGGCTTATGAGAGGTTGCAGCGGTTAGTTGAATTACGGAGGCAGCCGCCTTGGCGGCGGCCTCAGCAGCGGCGGTGGCCGCCGCCAATGCCTGCCTCTTGGTTTCGTAATCAATGTGGTGATCCATCACGGAAGGAATATCGGCGGAGGTCAAATCCTGCTTCGCCGGAGGAGCAGTGGCGGAGGAGCGGCGGAAGCTCCAGCGCCGCTTCTCTTTGGGCGTTGTGGGTTGCGTGGCTGATAAGGGAGTTGTGGGACGGTGGTCATTGTTGCTTGAAATTTGGTGGGAATCCGTCTCGTTTTTAGTCTCTCTTTCTCTCTCCTTGTCTTTCTTTCCAGTCAAGATGTTTCTTATCCATCTTCCAGTTTTCCCCATTTTCTCCTTTCACTATCTGAATCTCTGAACTTGGATTCAGACAAACAAAAGAAAGCAACAACTGATATCAGCTAACTATATAAGAATTCCTCCTTCATCCTCTCTCTCTCTCTACATATGATCGGTACCTTTCAGAAATAATTGCTGGCCTTTATGGTTCATGTACCTTTACAAGTGAAATCGACTATTGCACTGTTTCATATAGTTTATAAGGAGAAAAATATAGTTAGTAATTAGACTCTAATAATGGCTCCGGTGGGAGGAGAAACAGAGAGGAAACACCCCCATGCTGGAGTTTCCTTCAACTCATATTTGGTGATGAATAAGATTCTTGAAATTAGTAAACTACTCTTTTTATGATAATAGAATTGATTCTTTACCTGTTGGATCAGTTACGGAACAATTATTTAGTTGGCAAATCTTGGTAGTGTAATGGCCACGTTCAAGCTAAGGATTTAATTGAGTTAGAGTGGAGTCTGTACGTTTGTGAATTATTCGAGATTAGTTTTAAGGAAAAATCAAAATTAATATTGAGTCGAGCTCGAATTTCTTGAGTAGCTTTCCACTTAAGTTCAATACTCAATAGTATAAAGAAAAGTTTATGAATAGGTGTAAATTAATAGCAATATATAGAAGGGGGAGAGGGACAGGTAGATTTTCATCCAACATTAAAAACGGGTGCCTATTTTGGCAATGGTATAATTGGGATTGATTAGTTTGCTATCAATAATATGTTCCTCTAGCTCTTTTTTGTCTTTTAATTTTAATAACGAGAAACTTGGCGCTCTTATTTTTGCTACGTATAGAGTAAATCTCGCTCAGTGAGGTAGGTAAACCACCCAACATCTTATAAGTAACAGACTCACACATAACGGTTTAAATAGATTTCGAATATATGATATTCGACTACATGCTAGACACTTTAACTGCTATGTCATCTCAAAGAGGTTATTCTCTTTTTCATTTCATTTCTTGTAAAGATGCTTTTGCTTTTATTAGTTCACCTTCTTATCCGTTAAGGTATTTGATTTGCATGTGAGGTAAATGGAATCTAACCTTGGTGACTTTGGTTCACTTTATGCTAAAGGTGACTATTCCATGCGCTCTCTCTCTCACACACGTATTCACACAAATGAGCAGCTGGTGTATGTAGGGTTGTAAACGAACCGAATCGAATTGAATATTACAATTTTGTATTTGTATTTGATTAGTAAACGAATCGAATCGAATATTTATAATCGAATTCGAATCTTAAAATCTCGAATACGAATATCAAAAATCGAATACGAATACCGAATCGAATCAAAACTATTTGATTGTGATATTATGAAATTAATATTTAATTTATTCATTTAATTGATATTAAAAAATACATATATTAAAAAGAGGGGATGCGTTATTAAATCTTGATTTAAGCCCTTAACATAAATATTTTAAATTAAAATTATATATATAAATAATTATTGTATATATAATTTGTATTTAATCGAATATTTACGAATATCGAATCGAATATTATAATTTTGTATTTGTATTTGATTAGTAAACGAATCGAATCGAATATTTATAATCGAATTCGAATCTCAAAATCTCGAATACGAATATAAAAAATCGAATACGAATACCGAATCGAATCAAAACTATTTGATTCGTTTACAACCCTAGGTGTATGTAACAGAGGATTTGGTTATACGCTGAGTTAGTGATCGATCGCGATAAAATATTTTCTACAAAATTAAGAAAGCCAAAATCATAATTGTTAAATGACAACATTTTTCAGATATGAAACCATAATGCCAACATTGGTATATTTGAATTCTACTAACATTTTTAGCCGAACTTGCCAGTACATCCATGATTAGTTAGTACAATTTACCTATTTTGTGTAGTTTGCAAGTTATTGCAAAGAGAATGATTTAGTTAGTGCGGACAAGGCCGATTCTAACCTTAAGGGGATGAGACATTCGCTTTAGACCCCGTTGAGAACAATGTCCCCGTTGTCAGAACAACCTTTACGCTTGAGACTCAAAATTTATTTTTTATTGTTCTCAAGTAAAAAATCTTAAGAAACAACTTGATCTAGTGGTAGTATTAGTTTATTTTTTATGAGATGTCCAGTGCTTGAATTCTACTTGTAATAACGTATAAATCAAGGCTAAAAACCCATATTATTTAACAATGCTCACATATTTTTCCACAAGACCCCAAACTACTTAATATATTTTCTATTATGTCTTTCTTTAGTCCTGCGAAAAGTTTAAGTAGGCCCTCAGTATATATTTTTTTAGAAAGAAATATATAGTACATAGAAAGTTTACAATTTCTGCACATAACTCAAACTCACCAACATTTGCAAGTTGAAGCAGTCAAACATGATTATCTTGGTGGGTGATTTGCAGCTAGTAGAATGCTATAACCCGTTTTCCTTCTGAAAAAGAAGAAAAAAATGTATAGTTAGAAAGGAGAAAACTAAGGAGTAGTACTATCTTTGAGAGCTTTTTTTCTTCGAATTCACCACATCTTTATTCGTACAACTCACTCATAAATCTTATAGACATGATTACATTTCCATAAATACTACATAAACAAATTAATAAGAAATATTAGATGATGATTATTTGATACGTTTATCTATTTATAGTTTGTAACAAACGAGACTTAATCAGGGATTAGGGGGTTTTCTAAGAAAATAAATTAGTGGGGATCAAAATTAGATTAAATCTTGCATTGGGAATGGAGGGTTTTTATGGGATCTGGCACATGCTCACATCTCCCATTCCCAGCTGTGGGGTTGGCTCTAGCCTCTATATTACTCTATTAACCACAACTTGCACATTTGCCATATTAATTATGCTTTTATACTCTCTCTCATCTCTCTCTCCCTCTCTCTCTCTCTCTTTCAATTTTTTATTATTATTTATTAATGCTCTATGATACTGACGCATGCATTTATTCTCGACGTACACGCATTTATTTTATCCACTTAAGTGACACGAAATCAAGATACGTGAAATATTTGGTGGAAATTTATCCTGCCCAACTACAAAGCTGCGAATTATTGAATTGAAATATGATGATCATCTGGTCGTGAAATTAATTCCATGCTGACATTATTTTTTCTGACATGTACCACATTATATGGTACTAAAATATTAATATCAAATCAATCCATGTAGGAGCAAATTAATATGCACACATTTATAGCAAAATAGGAATAATATCGATTATGAAATCACGACGCTAATCATTTATATGCTGTTAAATTGATGGTTTTGATGAGTTGTAATGGACAAAATATTTTGTTTAGATTTACAATTAACGAATGGTGGATTTTTTGCACATTTCGTTATCACTTAATTATCAAGCCTTGTGTTAATAATATTGTGATGTTTCAATGATTATAATATAATAATTAGTTGTCAGTCACATGGATTGTACATTTGTTTGTATGCTTCCCTTTGACACGACTGTTTGTCTTTAAGAAGCCGTTCACGTCCGGATTCGGCAAATTATTGTCAGTTAGAATTTCTAGAATCACAGGGTATAATTTGATACTCCTAGACAAGATAGCTCTTGAGGGGAAATCCAACGCTGCTATTTAAAATATAAAATTTGAAAAGAGAATAAAACATTTAATAAGAACAAAAAGAGAGGCGAATTTACGTGTTTGGATTAACATGACCTACCTCCATAATTATATTACAATAATGTTTCTTTCACATAATTCGGGTTTACAGTTACGTACATGATATTTATATGTTGAGGTTAGCTATACTCAACAAATGAGTCTGATAAGCATTACTTATTAGTTGTTAATCAGGGCCGGAGCTATAATCATAATACCGGGCTGCTACAACCTATTTTTCTCACCCGAAGGTGATGTCTAACACTTCTTTTATTTATGCCCCATTTAGGACCCTTTTTTAAGTTCCGAGTATTGCTTATAGCCTACAATATATATATATATATATATATATATATATATATATATATATATAAACGTAGTTTGTAGATTAACTATAGGCCACATGCTCATTCTACATGCATTTACAGGATTAAACCCAGATAATCATCTCAACACTTGGGTTATCTTAAATATTAATGGTGAACTTTGTATTGGTCATGTCTCTCAAATTGTTGTTGCACTAGATTAACCATGTACTTTAAACACAAAAAAAATCCTTAAAACTACGGTCAATTCAGTGGGGAAAACTTGAGTTATAACGATCAAAAAGAAAATTGTTGGTCCCGAGATTAAGCGTTCAGGTGTAGAGGGGGGGGGTTGAATACACCTGAAAATAATTTTTCAACTTTAAACACGAACAGTCCTTTTCAGGAGAGTGCCGTACTGAACAAGTTCAGTAGACCAAATAAGCTGTTCTGGATCGTGTGGTAGAGTGGCTGACTTCACTGAGGCCTGCTAGCTGACTTGAGTCAGAATTCAGTACCGTTCAGCTGAAGTTCAGTATAGTACGGAAATGTGTAGGCCCAAATTCAGTTGAGTTTAGAAAACGTTTTTAATAAAATAGTTTCAGTATGTTAGTGCGATCGATTAAGCTTTGCTGAAACTCAGTTGAATGATTTTAGAAATACTTTCAGTATGAACAGTAATCAATGCAACAGTAAAGAGAAGACTAACACATGCAATTTTTAAAGTGGTTCGGATCCAACAATCCTACATCCACTGTCCCGAAAGATCAGGAAGCTATGTATTATACTGAGATAGTCTCAGTCGGTTTGTACGCTGGACAAACACTGGTCTTGAGATTTATACTGAGCAAGTCTCAGTTTACAAAGGATCAAACTAAAGCGTTTGACAAACTCTCCAACTATGAAGGAGTCATGTACAATAAGGATCAGTTCAGATATGAACTCCTTCGTCTAAGCTATGGATAAGATATGCTGAGCTTAGGTTAGAGGGATAGGGAACGAGAAAGTGGCTTCTAGAGCGACGAATAATTAAGTATGGACTTGAGTTCGTATTCAGTCGCTTGGATACTAGAAGCTTTATAATCTGGTTCAGCTTGGTTCCCTAAGAGCAGGTATGTCGTCTTTCACCGGAGATTACTCTTTGAACTTCTTGCGGAAGACTTAGGTCGTTTCGAGATGCTCGTGAGTGCTCGTGTGTTCTTGGTCGTTCGTTCGGTTGTTCGTAAGCTTCACTTTGAATTGTATCCCTCTATTTATAGAGCAGAGATAAGGATAGATCCGTTGGAGACGACGATCCTTGTGTCTCTCTCTTTTGGGTAGCTAACGGCTCTTTCAAAGATGGTGGCAGAGTCCTTTCTCTCCATTTCTAGAAAGTTGTTGACTTGCAGCTTTAATCAGAATATGGACAGCTGACCGCTCGTCATTGGTCGAGGCTGAAGAAAGTAGGTGAGACAGAACAGACTTCAAGGTAGATCTGAAGCTGACTTCTCTATACCTCGTATGACTCTGCTGATTTGACTTAGTAAAACCTGATCACAAGACGTCCCGGCCGTTCTTGAGTCGATCTATATTCGATAGCATGCTCCTCTTCGAGTCGGCTCTACCGAAGATCAACTACGAGTTCGGTTCCATCGACTCCTTTCGCATATCTTGCTCCTGCTGAGTCCAGTATCACTGAGTCTTCTTCTTCTGGTACTGAGGCTGGTAATCTACTGAGCGCCTGAACCAAATGAAGAGTGTCTACTGAGTCTGAAACCTCAGAGACAAAACAACGCATTAAAACTGAATGGTTTATCAGTCAAAGTAGGGTTTTGGGATTTTCAAATCTTCAGCATATATTCAGAGCACTAGGCTGCTGAGTTTTCTCCCAACAAGTTGTGGAGGGACTGAATCATCTCCCAACATTTTCCCCCTATTTGAAGATGCCAAAACCTAACACTATGTCTATCAGAAACAGAACTCCTTACAAGTATTACAAGTAGAATCAGTAGAGTTGTTCTTCAAGTCCTAGACTACTGAGGGAATCAGGGAAGAAATATCAGAACCTATACAGAAAACTAACAGCAATTTCTCCCTTTCTAACAACATTTTCCCCCATCAATGCAATCTAACAGATCAGAATCTAACAAGGTAGAAACTGACAGATATATATATTCAGTGAGTGTGTGAGTCAGTAATCACTTGAGTGATTCTGAGTGTTAAGCATAAAAATAAACAAGGCCATATAGACAATAAGGAATTGTCAGGGCCGAATAACAGTGATGTTATATATATATTAAGAGTTTCAGTACAGATACATCAGACTGCTATTCTAAGAAAACAGAACAGAAAAATACAAGAAATATAGAAGCTATCTATCATCTTCTGAACTGCTGAATCCTGTCTTTGAAGTCCTTTGATTTTGCTTCAGGAAGTGGCAGTCCATACATTCTGTAAGTGATCTTCCTCAGCTTCAGTATCTCTGGCAAATCAGCAGGCTCATCTTCATCTAAATGTCTTGCTTGGGCAGCATCCTTAATCTCCTTCTCAATCACCCCATAATGCACAGAACCATCAAGCTTCAGTGGGGGAGGCATAATCCTTGGAGCTGGGACCCTGACATCAATCTTGTCTGCTATGGCCTTCTGAACTCTAGCAAATATCTCTGGGTCAGTCTTCAGAAGCCATTCAGCAAATGCAATAGACTTGTACATTTCAGGCCAGTATCTCCAGAAGTAGTATCTCTATATATAGTCTGCCTTCAGTGACTCCCACCTCTGTGTTCGTTCCTATAGCATCCATTCATCAACTCTGGGCCATCTGTGAATCTTGAGGTCAGTAGGCTTCCTGAGTCTACTGTATTTGTAAGGAATATCTGCTTTCTCAGGAATCCTTTGGCTTGCTTCTTTCTCAGCCTTCAGTCTCAGAGCTTTTAGATCAGCCAGTCTGAGCCTTTCTCTTATTGCTTCTATCTGTCTGGCTTCAGCTCCTCTGTCTAGATATCTCTCCATCTGATCCCATATCTCTTGCATTTCTAGCTCTTGTTTCTTTTAGGGGACATAGGAGGGTACATGCTCTTCCTCTTCTGAGTCCGCAGGAGTAGAAGATTTTTCTTTTGAGGTGCCCTGCTGACCAGATTTCTGTTGCTGCTGCTGCTCTCTCTCTTTCTCTTTGTCTGCCTCATCACTCAGCTTCAGTTTCCTTGGAGGCAGTCTTGTTCCAGTCTTCCTACCTCCTGCTGGAGCCTTAGTCTTGCCTTTGGCTGGCTTTTTCTTTGGCTTATTGGCAGCCTCAGCCTCGGCAATCTCTCTGGCAAGCTTCTCATCTACAGCTATTTGAGCTTCTTCCTTAGGAGTGATGTATCTTTTTGTAGCTTTCTTCGTGGGAAGAGTGGGAAGCTTCAATATTTTCTTACCCTTTCCTTGCACTGGAGGAGGCAGAGGAACCTCTTCCTCTTCTGAGTCCTCCTCTGCATACTCAGCAATTTCCTTGATGATATCGTTGGGTGTCTGAGTTGCTTGAGTAGCAGAATCCTTGGGTCCTGAGCCACTTGGGCCAGTCTCAGCAGGCAGTACAGCTCCTGCTGTTGAGACACCCTGGGCCTCGCCTTGTGCAATCTGAGCAGATGAACCAGTGGGAGCAGATTCCTGAATCTGAGTCTGAGTTGCTCCAGCCACTGTCCTTACTCCTTTTGGTACTCTCAGTACCTTCTCCTTCCCTTTCGGTACTTTTAGCTTTCCTTCCCCCTTTTTGGCATAAGCAAATAAGTTAGGGGTGGGAACCTGTACCTTTTTATCCAGACTTTTGTAAGCTGTTGAAAGGTCATCCAATGCATACTGCAGCTTTACAAGTCTCTCATATAGTTCGTTTCTCTCATCAGTTAGTTGTTCGCTGTACTTCTTGTGAGAGGCGTCTACTGCCGTTTGAATATCTTGCAACTTCTGATCCACCTTATCTTCCATAGCCTTTTGAATGTTTTGGAGTCTGAGCTCGGAGGCCTGAGAGATAGAGGAGATGGCTCAGTGTGAGCTGACTGGGCGGCCTTGTATTCTTCCAAAAGTTTATCCTGGCAAGCCTCCATCAACTTTAGTTGCTCTTCGAAGCTGGCTCGTTGAGTGGCAAGTGCTTCAGTCAGTATGGTTGAGAAGTCGGGGGCAGGTGTGTTCTGAATAGTAGTTCTGAGCCCCTTGATCTCCGCACTCTGAGCCTGAGTGGTCTGCCTCCATGTCTTGTGGACGGCACGGGCGAGGAGTCTGCTCTGAGTTCCTTGACTCCTCAGGGCCCTGGCCACTGACTTCGATCGTCGGCTTTTAGGGCTGGGCGCTACCTCGAACGCAGACTCAAGTAGAAGTTGAGTTGGTTCTGCTGACTTCGAGGTACCATTGGAACTGTTGCGGTTCCAATGCTGAGTGTTCCATAGCCTCTGGTGTAGCCTCTTGCGTTGTCTCCAAACTCGATTCGGGGTCCTTCTTCCGTAGTATAATTCTTCAGTAGATCCTTTTGGTATGTCATGTGTCTTGAGCATCTATTGTCCACATACCAAGGGTCCTTGTGCACCTGCAAAACAGAATTACATTTAGGTACCCTTTATTTTTTATTTTGGGTCCTTAGATGTTAGTTTTGGAAACCCAAATCTGTCTTACGACCCTGGTGGTCTCAGACAGTTTCTTTCCACTTTTGTCAACATATTTGACCATTGGACTGGTCGATGCTGACTTCTGAGGCTGTTCAGGTTCAAGAGTCCTGATCTTCTGAGTGGGTGGACTGCTGACCCTTGCCTTCTGTACAACTTTCTTCTTCTTCTTCTGACTTTTGGATCATCTCCTGACTATAGGATCATAATAATATGACCCATACTGAGCTGGATGCGTCAGTTACGGAGGTCCATATTGATCAGCCCATTTTGCTTTGCTGGTTCCCCCTTGACTGAACTGGGGTGATCTGGTGTTGATCTTCTTGTCAGAGTGCTGATAACTAGGATGAGGTGCCTTCATCTTCTGTTTGTTCTTGGCTAGGGGGTTCAGTATTTATGCATTGATGGTCTCCCATTGAACAAACCTATCAGCTAGCCGGTTTTTTGAGCGTACGGGGGCAGATGAGGAGGCTCCATGGCTGAATCCAAGTCCCTCCTTACAATGCTTGGGCTTGTTGCTTGCTAGCATAACTTCAAGCTTGTTTTCAGCGCCCATGTATCGCTCTATCATCAGGTTCCTCCAGACATCATCACTTTTCTTCAGCAATTCATGCTCGGTCTGAAGTCCTGACAATTCTTGCTTCAGTAGGCTCCATTGATCTTCTTGATGCTGAGACTTGGCCATTAGAGAGTTTATCTCCTCCCTGAGTCTCAACACAAGTCCTTCTGACTCAGTAGCAACCTGACTCTCCTGAGAAAGTCTATGATTTTCCACTTTCAGGGTATCCAACTCCTGAAGAGTCTTACTGAGCTGCAGACTCATCTGAATTTGCTCGTCGAGTAGTTCTTCGTATGTAATCGCGACGTCCAGATTCTCATCTGCACCTGAAATAGTGTCGTGTGTGCAGTGTGAAGAGGGATTAAATGGTGCATGAGAATTTACCTCATCCTCTTCTCCTGCCATGAGACACTTTTCAGCATCTTCTTCAGCTTCAAGCTCTATGGCCATGAAAGCTGCTTCATCATCTAATGAATCCATGAAGGAGTCGACTTCATCTGAGTCGTCTGAGAGTTCACCGGCAATATATGCTTGTCGCTTCTTGATGAACTTCTCCCTTCTTGCTTTTCGTGCTGCTCTTTCAGCAGTGCTAAGCTCAGGACAGTCATACTGATAGTGTCTTGGCTTCTTGCAGTTATAGCAGGTTGTGACTCTTTCTTCTTTGTTTTCGCTG
The DNA here is from genome assembly GCA_028984105.1 of Lavandula angustifolia. Lineage (NCBI taxonomy): Eukaryota > Viridiplantae > Streptophyta > Magnoliopsida > Lamiales > Lamiaceae > Lavandula > Lavandula angustifolia. The sequence goes on from CM054808.1 coordinate 25,055,075, forward strand.
TCTTTCGACTGAGCTGAGTCATCCTGTTTCCTGCATTCAGAAGTATGTGAGTCAGGAGTGCGCTTGGGTGTATATTCAGTCTTACCCTTAAAGTCTCTAACGACTCTTGAGAGCATTATGCGCCTCTCCTTCTCCTTCTGATACTTCACGGCAAGCAGTGCGTACTTCTTGGCTAGATTTCCTTCTTGTATGTCACTGAGTGAAGGTTTAGCCTTGCAAGACGCCAGAGCTGCTGTGCTGACTGATGCTTTAAAGGCATGGTCGACTTGAGTGTCAGCTTCAACTCGCTGCTTCCTTTGAGGTAAGCTAAACTCGAACTCCTCCGCTTTAAGTTCTGAAAAGATATGGTCAGGAGTAACAATATCTAAGTCAGAATGACGTAATAAAGTAGCAAAGGGAGTCCAGTGACCGTCAGGCAATGCCCTCAAAATTTTGAGATTCATCTCTCGGTTGGAGAATGTCTTTCCAAGCCCGTTGATAGAGTTCATCAGATCCGTGAATCTGACGTTGAGATCTTCAATGGTGTCACCAGGCATGAGAGACAATCTCTCCAGCTTCTGAAGTTCCAGCGCGAGTTTGTTCCCTTTGATCTTCTGAGTCCCCCGACTCAGCAGCGCTAGAGCATCCCAGAGTTCTTTTGCGGACTTGCAGTCCTGAAGTCTTCCGAGATAGGAATCGCTCAGAGTGGTCAGTATGGCGTTTCTGGCGACGCGGTCTAAGTTGTGAAGCTTCTTCTCCTCAGGGGTGAAGAGACTTCTGTTTTTGGGGATCTTCTTCCCGGTCACCATCCCTCCTCCTTGTGCTGGATCCTGAGCTACGACGCTATCGACCATTGGAACGATAGGTCCGTTCTCCAGAACCTCTGTCATGCTGTCGTGGAGAGAGGTCAGATGTGCCTCCATTCTGACCCGCCATACACCATAGTTCTCTATTGAGAACATGGGTACCATCCTGATTCCTAACATATCAGACATAATGAATAATGATATAAATGAAGAATGATATGCAGTGAAAACGTTTTCCGGATCCGTTCAAGTGGACCAGTTTAAAAATAACAAGAGTCTTTAGAGAACTCCTGCTCTGATACCAATTGTTGGTCCCGAGATTACGTTCAGGTGTAGAGGGGGGGGGGGTGAATACACCTGAAAACTGATTTCTCAACTTAAAACGCGAACAATCCTTTTCAGGAGAGTGTCGTACTGAACGAGTTCAGCAGACCCGATAAGCTGTTCTGAATCGCGTGGCAGAGTGACTGACTTTACTGAGGCCTGCTAGCTGACTAAGTCAGAATTCAGTACCGTTCAGATAGAGTTCAGTAGTGCGGAAATGTGTAGGCCCAAATTCAGTTGAGTTAGGAAAACATTTTTATCAAGACAGTTTCAGTAGATTAGTGCAGTCAATTAAGCTTGCTGAAACTTAGTTGAATAATTTTAAAGATATTTTCAGTATGCACAGTAAATCAATGCAACAGTAAAATAAAGAACACAGAACACATGCGATTTTTAAAGTGGTTCGGATCCAACAATCCTATGTCCACTGTCCCGAAAGATCAGGAGACTATGTATTATACTGAGATTATCTCATTCGGTTTGTACACTGGACAAACACTGGTCTTGAGATTTATACTGAGCAAGTCTCGGTTTACAGGGTATCAAACTAAGTGTTTGAAAAACTCTCCAACAGTGAAGGAGTCCTTTACAATAAGGATCAGTTCGATTATGAACTCCTTCGTCTAAGCTATAGATATGAACGGTTGAGCTTATGTTAGAGGGATAGGGAATGAGAAAGTGGCTTCTAGAGCGACGAACGGCTAAGTATAAACTTTGGGTTCGTGTTCAGTCGCTTGGATACTAAAGGCTGTATGATTCTAATTCAGCTTGGTTCCATATGAGCAGAAGTGTAGTCTTTCGGCGGAGATTGTTTCTTCGAATTACTTGCGGAAGACTTAGGACGTTGATGAGTTGCTCTCTGAATGCTCTGTGTGTTGTAGGTGAGCTTCAATTTGATTTTATCCCTCTATTTATAGAGCAGAGATTTGGATAGATCCATTGGAGACAACGATCCTTTGTCTCTCTCTTTTGGGTAGCTAACGGCTCTTTCAAAGTATGGTAGCAATGTCCTTTCCCTCCATTTCTGGAAAGTTATTGACTTGCAGCTTTAACAGATATAGGACAGGTGGCTGCTTGTCATTGGTCGAGGTTCCGAAAAGTAGGTGAGACAAAACAGACTTCAAGGAGATCTGAAGCTGACTTCTCTCTTCCTCGTATTGACTCTGCTGATTTGACTTTTAGAGAATCTGACAGTCAGAAGACTGTCCAGCCGTTGTTGAGTCTGATCTTTTATTCAGTAGCATGCTCCTGCTGAGTCGGCTCTCTCGAAGATCGGCTCCGAGTTCGATGCACTACCTCCGCCGAGTTAAGTTCCATTGACTCCTTTCGCATATCTGCTCCTGCCTGAGTCCAAGATATCGAGTCTTCTACTTCTGGTACTAAGGCAGGTGATCTACTGAGCGCCTGAACCAGATGCAGAGTGTCTACTGAGTCTGAAACCTCAGATACAGACCATAACAGGTTACAACTGAATGGTTCATCAGTCAAGATAGGGTTTTGGGATCTTCAAATCTTCAGTAAGTATTCAGAGCACAGAGCTACTGAGTTATGTCAACTGATTGTGAGAAGACTGAATCATCTCCCAACAATCATACAAACCCTAGTTTTCATTTATAAAAAATCGAATTTTACGTCTACTAACCTGCTCGCGAGCAATATTGTCAGCCATTTCGACCAAGAGATCTTCAAAGATAGATGTTGCCTGAGAAATATGTGTGACGGAGAGCTTCACAATAGTTTGTTTTCTTGAGAAGAGAGTGGTGTCGATTTTTGCACTTGTAAAAAATGGATATGAGTGTGGTGAGGAAAGATAACTGTTGAAGTTATGCAGTGAAGTTACAGTGAGGGTCGGTTTTGAACTTACAGTGAAGTTATGGAGCTTGTAAAAAAAAGGATAAGAGTTTGGTGAGGGAAAATAAATGTTGATGGAAGTGGTGTTAGTGTTGTGACTATACACTTTCACTTCTTGTGTAATGTAGTCTAACTTTTCTAAAACTTCGGTTGAAATCCCTTCTTTTAAGGGATCGATTTAACTGAAAATAAATTATGGATATGCATTCTAATTTTTTAATTTATTTATTAGTAATATATAATCTATGAAATATATATTCCAAAACAATATCTTATCCATAATAATTATTTCCTTGTTTATTTCGGGAAAATAATTACCAAAACTAATTTATTTGGGGAAATTTATTTCAAAACCCTAATATTATTAATCCAAAAGTATATGACATTATCATTCTAAAATTTATGAAGACATTATCATTATTATCGGCATCGAAAATGTGAGGGCATTATCATTTTTAAATTTAATAATAATCCCTATTTATTTTTCTATTTTATAAATTTTAAATGGAGAAAAAAAACCCTAAACCTAATTATTTGACCCCATCTCATAATCGGAAATGGAGACAAAACCCTCTTCATTTTAATATGAGATCGATTTCACTCAAAATAAACGTAAATCTAAACATTAAAAAAATAAAAAAAATAAAAGGAGAAATGCATGGCGTGTGGCGTGGGAATCTGGAGTCTAAAATCTGAAATAAATTGGATGGCGTGTGAATCCGGAATTAGCTTCAGGTGATCAGGAAGGAATCTGTTAACTAACTTGTAGGTCTATGTGCCCTCCCAAGCTTTGCCTGCCACCTCACCACATTGTCCCAATGGGTAGTATTGCATTTTTCAAATTCAAATGTCAGTTGGTGCAAATTGGTATTGGTACTTAGTTGTTATTTTTGACATTTTTCCTAAATTCAAATGAAACGACGTTGCCAAGAGGCTATCGGATATAGTGCAATCGGTGGGCCAGGTAGCCATAGGGGGCTCAATAATTATAATTTTATAGTTCAGTTTGAATTAAAGATCGGTTTGTATAGAATTGTAAATTTAATTTTTCATGAACCCTAAGATTTTAAAGAATACCACCATACTCATGGTGGTGACATCAAACGGAGATGCGCCAGCTCTCCTTGTCTATGAACCGTGTTTATTATGGTTTCATAAATGTATTTTATACTAGTTCTAAAACCATATATTTATAAATAGACGGAGAATTAATTTCTATTGAATAAGATCGACATAAAATATCTAGTTCATCGTAGATAGAGAGATTGTCTCCATTTTAATAACCAATTTACGGATTAACATCTATTCCTTATTAAAAATGTATTCATATTAGACCGCAATATTAGGTAAAATATAAAATATACAATTACCATATCTAGATATATTATCAAGAATAACTTTACCTTATTAATTATTATCATAACACAACTGATTCTTTATAGTCTCAAACATGCAGCGGGCATAATCACAAGTAGTCAAAAATAAAAGTACAAGGAACATATAAGATATAACTCTTTCAGTAATTTGATTTTTTCAGTTAAGTAAATACAATTTTTTAATTGGAATGTCTATTTGATTCGGATGTTAAGTAGTAATAAAAATCGTTGATCAGTTCTCCGAACCCTTTAAAGTCCTTTCCAATCATATCCTTAATTTAGATTCATTAACTGCGCATAATTAACATTTAACAGTATATCTTTTAGATATTTGCACCACACTCATATTTATATAAAAAATAATAAATAATTAAATAAATATGAAATCTAGTCGAATCTTGACAATTTAAATTTTAAAAGTATTTCCATGTTATTAATAATGTATGGTACGTTTGCAAATATTTATTATAAACATTTCTTATTTGTTTTTGCATATAGTTGAAAATAATTATTTTTAAACAAAAGTAGGACATTCAGAATTAACATTAAAAAAAATATATTTTTTGTAGTTCCGAAAATTATAATATTTTAAGCATCAAAAGCATCTCAATAGATGCTTAAAAAAATTTGCTTAATTTTAGAGAGGATAACTTAAAAAACAAATCTTGCAAATACTAAAAAATTACTTATACTGTTAAAAGACAGATAAATGCTTAAAATAAAATTTTGCAAACACAATCGTATTCAAGAAAATTGACCGATTATATTACAAAATTAACTTAATAATTAACATTATTATATTTGAGATGTCGAATTTGAATGAAAAAATCTAGAAAAGTAGTGAAATTTATGAAATTTAAATACTATAATTATTGTTTTGCTATTAAATTTAAATAATACCTATTTAAAATATAACAACATGAAAAATATATTTGTAAAAATAACACCATTATAAAAAAATTGTTAATATATCCTTTGTTAGCTACACACCCTATGGATTAAATAAAATCTTCAAAACTGCTACTTACTTCTCACCAAGCACTATAAATTGCAAGATCAAAACCAATTACTCTATAACTTATTGTACAACGTTACACCGTAACATATTTATTTGAAAAATCCAACATTCTTTAATGTACATATTCACTTTTTTCAATTAAGATGCACAAAGTACATATTACCTGGAATTCCTTCAAACAGTTGACAAAATATGTAAAAACATGAACTAAAATTAGCATATAAATACATGACATATAGTAATTTGCAAGAAAGAATGGCTCTTAAGGTACTTAAACCAACCAATAACTGTAGCGTTCTTAACTTGATTATACACTTGATCTGTTGAATATTACACTATTTATTGTTCAAAGCTCTGTTTATGGATTTCATACATCATGACATCAAACAATAACGACTTTTCACGATTTTAGCAAGTAAACTAAAACAATTAATGCTTAAACAATTGCCAGCTGTGTTTAGTTGTTGTTTAGTTAAACATTTAGGCCTATCATTTATCTGCCTGTCAGAGAAGGCCATAGGCAGGGGCGGATCTAGGATTACGAGAAAGGGGGGGCGAGATTTGAAAACTCGATTGAAAAGAGGACGAAGTATAGATTTCGAGGGGGCGAAATACAAAAAAATCCAAAAATCACACATAAAAAATCGAGTTTCGACATGAATCGGGGGGGCGACCGCCGCCGGGCGCCCCCCTTGAATCCGCCCCTGGCCATAGGCACTGTGAATACAGATCCCTAATCACAACAAAAGAGAGACAGACAGATAAAATTAAGATTGCAATTAAATGAAACAAACCATGTGCACATGCAATATTGTATTCACAAATTAAAATTCACACTATTCATATTAAATAATCAAATATTGGAATAATACACGTATATCTCAACCATGCAAAATCTTTAGACCCACATGCAAATCAGTTTCAATGTATTAGCAAGTAGCTAGGGAGCAGGTCAAGCAGAAAGTACAATTAATAAATATAAATTATTAATTAACTGGTATATATTCTGCTAATATCAAATTAAATGTTGAAATGACATGTTTTTTGTTTTTATTTTTTTATACTTTGTACATTGTCGCTTATGTTATAGTTGCCTGATTGGAGAATGTTTCTTGAATATAGATGGAGTGGTTAGCTAACAGCAAACCCACATGATTATCAAGCTCAAGTAGGACACATAAATTGAATATAATAGTAATTTCTTTATAGATATTAGAAATAAGTATTGTGCAACTTTCCTTGTAGAAATTTATTTGCAATTTCAATATTTATACATATTTTCTTTCACAACTTACATATATTTTTGTTGGGAGATGATTCAGTCATTCACAACTTGTTGGGAGAAAACTCAGCAGCCTAGTGCTCTGATATATGCTGAAGATTTAAAGATCCCAAAACCCTATTTTGACTGATAAACCATTCAGTTGTAATGTGTTGTTCTGTCTCTGAGGTTTCAGACTCAGTAGACACTCTTCATTTGGTTCAGGCGCTCAGTAGATTACCAGCCTCAGTACCAGAAGAAGAAGACTCAGTGATACTGGACTCAGCAGAGCAAGATATGCGAAAGGAGTCAGTGGAACTGAACTCAACAGGAGTAGTTCACTGAACTCAGAGTTGATCTTCAGTAGAGCTGACTCAGCAGGAGCATGCTATTGAATATAGATCAGACTCAGCAACGGCTGGACAGTCTTCTGACTGTCAGGTTTTACTAAGTCAAATCAGCAGAGTCATACGAGGTATAGAGAAGTCAGCTTCAGATGTACCTTGAAGTCTGTTCTCTCTCACCTACTTTCTTCAGCCTCGACCAATGACGAGCGGCCAACTGTCCATATTCTGATTAAAGTTGCAAGTCAACAACTTTCCATAAATGGAGAGAAAGGACTCTGCCACCATCTTTAAAAGAGCCGTTAGCTACCCAAAAGAGAGAGACACAAGGATCGTCGTCTCCAACGGATCTATCCTTATCTCTGCTATATAAATAGAGGGATACAATTCAAAGTGAAGCTTACGAACAACCAAACGAACGACCAAGAACACACGAGCATTCACGAACAACTCGAAACGACCTAAGTCTTCCGCAAAAAGTTCAAAGAGTAATCTCCGGCGAAAGACGACATACCTGCTCTTAGGGAACCAAGCTGAACCAGATTATAAAGCCTCTAGTATCCAAGCGACTGAATACGAACCCAAGTCCATACTTAACTGTTCGTCGCTCTAGAAGCCACTTTCTCGTTCCCTATCCCTCTAACCTAAGCTCAGCATATCTTATCCATAGCTTAGACGAAGGAGTTCATATCTGAATTGATCCTTATTGTAAAGGACTCCTTCATAGTTGGAGAGTTTGTCAAACGCTTTAGTTTGATCCTTTGTAAACTGAGACTTGCTCAGTATAAATCTCAAGACCAATGTTTGTCCAGCGTACAAACCGACTGAGACTATCTCAGTATAATACATAGCTTCCTGATCTTTCAGGACAATGGACGTAGGATTGTTGGATCCGAACCACTTTAAAAATTGCATGTGTTCTGTCTTCTCTTTACTGTTGCATTGATTACTGTTCATACTGAAAGTATTTCTAAAATCATTCAACTGAGTTTCAGCAAAGCTTAATCGATCGCACTAACATACTGAAACTGTTTTATTAAAAACGTTTGTTAAACTCAACTGAATTTGGGCCTACACATTTCCGCACTATACTGAACTTCAGCTGAACGGTACTGAATTCTGACTCAAGTCAGCTAGCAGGCCTCAGTGAAGTCAGCCACTCCGCCACACGATCTAGAACAACTTATTTGGTCTACTGAACTTGTTTAGTACGACACTCTCCTGAAAAGGACTGTTCGTGTTTAAAGTTGAGAAATTGTTTTCAGGTGTATTCACCCCCCCTCTACACCTGAACGTTTAATCTCGGGACCAACAATTGGTATCACAGCAGGAGTTCTATAAGACTCTTGTTATTCTGAAACTGGTCTACTTGAACGGATCCAGAAAACGTTTTCACTGCATATCATTCTTCATTCATATCATTATCTACTATGTCTGATATGTCAGGAATCAAGATGGTACCCATGTTCTCAGTAGAGATCTACGGGGTATGGCGAGTCAGAATGGAGGCACATCTGACTTCCCTCCACAACAGCATGACAGAGGTACTAGAGGACGGACCTATCGTTCCAATGGTTGATAGTGTCGTAACTCTGGACCCAGCACAAGGAGGAGGAATGGTGACCGGGAAGAAGATCCCTAAAGACAAAAGTCTCTTCACTCCTGAGGAGAACAAGCTTCACAACTTAGATCGGGTCGCCAGAAACGCCATACTGACCACTCTGAGCGATTCTTATCTCGGGAGAGTTCAGGACTGCAAGTCCGCGAAGGAACTCTGGGATGCTCTAGCGCTACTGAGTCGGGGGACTCAGAAGATCAAAGCAAACAAGCTGGCACTGGAACTTCATAAGCTGGAGAGACTGTCTCTCATGCTTGGTGACTCCATTGAAGCTCTCAACGTCAGATTTACGGATTTGATGAACTCTATCAACGGGCTAGGAAAAATGTTCTCCAACCGATAGATGAATCTCAAGATTTTGAGGGCACTACCAGACGGTCATTGGACTCCCTTTGCTACTTTACTGAGACATTCTAATTTAGATATTGTTACTCCTGACCATATCTTTTCAGAACTTAAGGCTGAGGAGTTCGAGTTTGGTCTACCTCAAAGAAAGCAGCGAGCTGAAGCTGACACCCAAGTCGACCATGCCTTCAAAGCATCAGTCAGCACATCAGCTCCAACCTCTAGCAAGGCTGAACCTTTACTCAGTGATTTACAAGAAGGAAACCTGGCTAAGAAGTACGTGCTGCTTGCCGTAAAATATCAAAAGGAGAAGGAGAGGCGCAAAAAACTCTCAAGAGTCGTCAGAGACTCCAAGGGTAAGTCTGAGTATACATCTAAGCGCACTCCTGACTCACATACTTCTGAATGTAGGAAACAGGAGGACTCAGCTCAGTCGAAAGACAGCGAAAGCAAAGAAGAGAGAGTCACTACCTGCTACAAGTGCAAGAAGCCAGGACACTGTCAGGATGATTGTCCTGAGCTCAGTACTGCTAAGAGAGCAGCACACAAAGCTCGAAGGGAGAAGTTCATCAAGAAGCGTCAAGCATATATTGCTGGTGAAGTCTCAGACGACTCAGATGAAGTCGATTCCTTCATGGATTCATTCGATGATGAAGCGGCATTCATGGTCGTAGAGCTTGAAGAAGACGCTGAAAAGTGTCTCATGGCAGGAGAAGAGGATGAGGTAAACTCTCACGCTCCATTTAACCCCTCTTCACACTGCACACACAACACTATTTCAGGTGCAGATGAGAATCTGGACGTCGCAATCGCATATGAAGAACTACTCGATGCGCAGATTCAGATGAGTCTGCAGCTCACTAAGACTCTTCAGGAGTTGGATACCCTGAAAGTGGAGAATCAGAGACTTTCTCAGGAGAGTCAGGTTGCTACTGAGTCAGAAGGACTTGTGTTGAGACTCAGGGAGGAGATAAACTCTCTGATGGCCAAGTCTCAAAGCATCAAGAAGATCGAGATCTCGGCACTAACCAATGACTTGACTCGTAAAGATATGCATCGAGTCCATCGAAGCAAGAGTTGTAAGGACTTCAGACCGAGCATGAACTGCTGAAGAAGAGCGATGATGTCTAGAGGAACCTGATGACAGAGCGGTACATGGGCGCTGAAAAGAAGCTTGAGGCGATGCTAGCAAGCAACAAGCCTAAGCACTGCAAGGAGAGACTTGGATTCAGCCATGGAGCCTCCTCATCTGCCCCCGTACACTTAGAAAACCGGCTAGCTGATAGATTTGTTCAAGGGGAGACCATCAACGCAGAGATTCTGAACCTCCTAGCCAACAACAAACAAAAGATGAAGGCACCTCATCCCAGCTATCAGCATTCTGACAAGAAGATCAGTTCCAAATCACCCCAGTTCAGTCAAGGGGGAACCAGCAAAGCTAAGTGGGCTGATCAGTATGGACCTCCGTAGCTGACATATCCAGCTCAGTATGGGTCATATTACTATGATCCTATAGTCAGGAGAGGTCCTAAGAGTCAGAAGAAGAAGAAGAAAGTCGTGCAGAAGGCAAAGGTTAGCAGTCCACCTACTCAGAAGATCAGGACTCCTGAACCTGTGAAGCCTCAGAAGTCAGCATCGACCAGTCCAGTGGTCAAGTATGTTGATCAAAGTGGGAAGAAACTGTCTGGGACAACCAGGGTCGTAAGACAAATTTGGGTTTCCAAAACTAACATCTAAGGACCCAAAATTAAAAATAAAGGGTACCTAAATATAATTCTGTTTTGCAGGTGCACAAAGATCCTTGGTATGTGGATAACGGATGCTCAAGACAAATGACATACCAGAAGGACCTATTGAAGAATTATACTACTGAAGAAGGACCCCGAATCGAGTTTGGAGACAACGCAAAAGGCTATACCAGAGGCTATGGAACACTCAGCATTGGAACCGCAACAGTTCCAAGAGTATCATATGTTGAAGGACTTCAGCATAATCTTCTCTCTGTTAGTCAATTTTGTGATAACTCGAATAGAGTGATTTTTTACGCTGGTTTCTGTGATGTCATTGATAAATCCACAGGGAAAACAGTGTTGACTGGAACTCAGCTGAACCTGAAGCTTGTTTGTTGGCAAAGAATGACAACAGAACGGGGTGTCTCTGGCACAGAAGACTCAGCCATCTCAACTTCAAGACGCTCAACAAGCTAGCTAGAAACACTCTAGCAAGAGTACTGCCAAATGAAGTATTCAGCAAAGACACTCAGTGTGAAGCATGCCTGAAGGGAAAGCAAACAAGGAATCAAAGTCCTCCTGTTCCATCTCCTTCCATTGATGGAATCCTTCAGCTGCTCCATATGGATTTATTCGGTCCAGTCTCTCTGGTGACGATCAGAGGCAAAAAGTATGCTTTAGTGGTCATTGATGACTACTCGCGCTACACATGGGTCATATTTATTGCCAACAAGTCTGATGTCAAAACAGAGTTACCAACGCTTCTAAAAAAGCTCAATGTCGAGAAGAACACCAAAATCATCAAGAACCGTTCAGACAGAGGAACTGAGTTCCTTAATTCGATGGTGGAGGAGTTCTGCAAAGCTGAAGGTATAGAGCATGAGACGTCTGCCGCGCGCATGCCTCAACAAAATGGGGTTGCTGAAAGGAAGAATATAACACTCAAAGAAGCAGCAAGAACCCTGCTCACAGACTCAGGACTCCCAACCAAATTCTGGGCAAAAGCTACTGACACTGCATGTTACCCTCAGAACAGATCTCTACTGACAAAGCAGCATAAGAAGACACCATATGAATTATGGAACGGCAGGAAGCCTTCTCTATCTTATTTCCATATTTTTGGGTATTCGTGCTTTATCCACAATAATGGGAAGGATCAGTTGAAGACTTTTGATAGCAAGTCAGATCAGGGAGTCTTCTTAGGATACTCCCGGGTCAGCAAAGCCTTCAGAGTCTTTAACTACCGGACCCTTTGCGTGGAGGAAAGCCCTCATGTTGTTTTTAATGAGTTTGCTACTGAAGACAGGAGCAGAAACTCTAAACCTGAATCTAAGGACATCAGTAAGAAGCTACACGATCTGATCTTAAAAGATAAAGTTGAAAAGATCCAGCTATGTTGGGATGATGATTCAGATGAAGAAACTGGAGACAAGTCCACTGAATCTCGGCCCGGCGAAGTAGGCGAAGCAGTTGACTCTACTGAACAGAGTCAATCTCAGGTAACTCAGGTCGATGAAGAAACCCAAGTGGTAACTGAGACCTCTACTGAGGATAATAATTCAAGGGGAACAAATGAAGTTCCCTGAACCTGGTGAGTCAGTAGACCCAACTCTAGTAACAGAATTGCTTCAATCTCAGAATAGTACAACTGAAATGCCTAACTCACCTACTATCTGTGTTAAACAAATCTCAGATGAAGAGTTGAAACATCGTAGATCGTGGTTGGACGCTCACACTTCTGATTTGATTATTGGAGATCCTTCAGCAAGCGTAAAGACAAGATCCAGATTATGTCAGGGAGAAAGCGCATTATATTCCTGCTTCTAGTCTACTGAATAACCTCAGTCAGTTGAGGATGCACTTAAGGACGCTGATTGGATCATAGCCATGTAGGAGGAGCTGAATCAGTTCACGAGAAACGAAGTATGGGAGCTTGTTGACAGACCCCGGCATCAACATGTGATTGGAACTAAATGGGTCTTCAAGAACAAGACTCGTGGCAAAAGGCTACTGTCAAGCTGAAGGAATAGATTTTGACAAAACTTTCGCTCCAGTTGCAAGATTGGAGGCAATCAGACTATTCCTAGCCTACGCAACACATCAAAGATTCAGAGTTTATCAAATGGATGTGAAGTCTGCGTTCCTGAACGGCGTGCTGAAAGAAGAAGTCTCCCGGCTTTCAGTAGGGACATCAGGTGTACAGACTCACAAAGGCTCTGTACGATACCCTGTCTGAGTTTCTTCTTCAGAAAGGTTTTCAGAAAGGCACAGTAGACCGCACATTATTCAGCATTTGACTGGAAGACGATATCCTACTTGTGCAGATCTACGTATACGACATACTGTTAGTCCGGTGACAAATATCAGGTGTAGAGGGGGGGGGTGAATACATCTGAGTACAGTTTCTTTTTCTCGATGAAGGTCAGCTGAAGCTGTTAGTTACAATTGATGAACAGTGCCAAATACAACCTTCGATCGCGGGTCAGCTACTGAGCTCTCCTACTGACCTTTGTCAGTACTTTGAAACTCAATCGAAGACTTTAGCGTGCGGATAAGTGTGGGGCCCGGAGTTTGTCTCTTTTTGAAAACGTGTTTTCGCAAATTAAGTTCTTTTGGCTGTGCGACTTTTGAAATACATTTTATGCAAACTTATGATTTTCAAAGGTTTGTATGCAATAAAACAGTAAAGAACACAAGCAATATAACGTGGTTCGGATACGCAAGATCCTTCGTCCACGATCCTGAACAAGGCATGATAACTTGTTGATTAATCTGAGCAAGTCTCAGCAAGGAAACTGTGCACAGGACAGATCCTTCTAAGTTATAGTCCTTAGCGAATTTACAATTCAAACCTAAGTTCGAACGGGAGCGAAACAATCTCCAACTAAGAAGGAGTTCTTTCAATAAGAACAATTCACTAAGTGTGAACTCCTTCGAATCTAAGCTATAAATATGGCAATGAGCTTAGGTAGAGAAGAAAGGGATCTAAAGACTCTAGAGAGAAGAACCACAAAATATTCTAATAAATGCGAGATTCTTATTTGGATGTTACGATGAGTTTGCTAGAGTGTTTGAGAGCTTGAGCGATTTTCCCTTTTGAATTTCGTTGTTCCGTGTTTTGTGTTTGGTCTTGTGTGTTTCGCTTGTGTGGAACTTCAAATTCTTCTCTATTTATAGCTGTGAGCTATGGCATATGTCCGTTGGAGACGACGATGCCACGTGTCACAAGCTTCCAAAGAAAACGGCCATAAATTCGAACTTGTTGCAGCAGGGCAGTTAATTACTGTACATGAGAGCAGCTTTACTGCAGGGAGAAGGTAAGGCGTTGTCGGCTTCTCATTGGTCGAGGTTTGTGGTTGATGAGAATGTCAGAGTTGACCGTTCAAACAACCTCGTATGATCTTCTGCTGAACTTTCGAAAAGACTTAAGTAGCTGGGTCGCTTTCTGTCGGATACTGATGGCGCAAAGTCTCTGTCTTCTTCGACCGAGTCGGCCGACAAGGAATGTAGCTTCGAGTAGGTCACCGGCGCGCTGCGAAGGTTCTCGGGCTTGCATGAGTTCTTCTACCGATGACTTATCGCTTTGGGTTGGCCTCTACTGAGGTCTACTCAGCTGATGCGCTGTCTTCTACTGAGGTCTAGTCAGCTGCTGACTGAAGAACGCAAGCGATTACACTGATGACGTGGGGTTCCGAAAAGTTTCTTCGACAGAAGATCAGTTCGAAAATTACCCCGTACAGGACTTAGACAAAAATATTAAAAACGATTACATCAAGTCTAACCTATACATCAGCTAATCCTAACGACACACTATACTACTGATATCAGCTCGGTTTTGGGATCTTCAATTCCATAGTACTACTATGATTTTCCCCAATTTTCTTTTAACCACGAACAGCTGAGTATCATCTACTGACTCATATCCAACACATAATCTTCGGATCGAAGAACGTCATCATGTGTCAGCAATTGAGAAATTGATGAAGGATAAGTTCGAGATGTTAATGATGGGAGAGATGAATTATTTCCTCGGTTTTCAAGTCAAACAATCTGAGAAGGGAACGTTCATCAATCAAGGCAAATACACTCGAGACCTCATCAAGAAGTTGGGTTGCACATCCGGCAAACCAATCAAGATCCTGTTGAACACGAACATGAAAATCGATCTTGATAAAGAGGGAGTATCAGTAGATCATACTGAATTTCGTGCTATTATTAGTTCATTATTATATCTAACAGCTACTCGACCTGACATAACTTATGCTGTAGGTGTCTGTGCTTGATTTCAGGCGAATCCTAAGCAGAGTCACATGGACTCAGCAAAGGAGATTCTCCGCTATCTCAGAGGAACACCTGACATAGGTTTATGGTATCCAGATGATGATAATATTGAACTAACTGGTTATTCTGATGCTGACTATGCAAGATGTAGAATTGACCGAAAGTCAACTTCTGGAACGTGCCAGTTCCATGGCAGTAAGCTGATTTCATGGTTTTCAAAGAAACATCATTTAGTAGCAACGTCAACTACTGAAGCTGAATATATGGCTGCCGGAAGTTGCTGCGCCCAAATCCTTTGGCTGAGACAGCAGCTACGCGACTATAATGTTATTCAGAATGAAGTGCCGATCTTCTGCGACAGCACCAGTGCAATTGCAATCACTCAGAACCCGGTACTGCACACAAGATGCAAGCACGTGGACATAAGATACCACTTCATTCGTGATCATATCGAAAAGAAGGATATCAGGATGGAAAAGATCCATACTGACCATCAAAGGGCAGATATTCTGACCAAGCCTCTAGCTAAAGCCAGATTCAGAGAACTTTCAGTAGAGCTAGGTCTGCTGGACCCTACTGACTCCAGTCAGTAAGTGGATTCAGGAGAGGAGCATTCAACAAGGGGGAATGTTCACTCTCAATATCGAGTAAATTCAGTACGTAGAGACTCAGCAACCATCTACACGAGGTATCAGCTGACTATGATGTTCAACTGACAGGTTTGCGTATCTCTACTAAGTAGCCAATGAAATATTATGTGTATTTATGATTCAGATTCAACTTCGTATTCAATGCCTTAGAAAATGTCATTTAATATAACGGTTTACATTAAATACACGACATTCTTTTTAAAGCATGTTGAACTCTGCGACGCATTAAATGCATGTTGTATCAAGTTACTTCTTTGGCTATTTACAACTGTATTTTGACTTAGGCGGCTAAATTGATCATTACCTATTTTATAACATTAAATCCTAACCGTCCATCTCAAAAAGCTATTTCAAACTGAACCGTGGATTATTAACTGTTCATCTTCTTTAACATATATAAACACGTTCAAAGTTAGAAACCGCCATTTTCACTCTGCAATTTTTACGAACCCTAGATTTTCTGAGAATATCTTCCGACTCCTTGCAAACTTATTCTCAAATATCTCAGAAACTCTTTGAATATTAAACATTGCTGGATCATTCGTTAACGTTCCCCTGGACATGAAGGAGATCCTTGAGAATGATCGAGTCTGGTGCGAACCAATGATGGAGTTCGACGCCTGCGATCTTGACTACATGGAGGAGATCTTCGACGCTCTCAGAGCAACCGGCTTAGAGGGATTTCTGTTGAGGAAGCCGTCTCATTTTCTCCCTCGACAAATTGCTGAGTTGTATCTGAACTCAGAGTTAGCTGAAGGGGACATCAGATGCAAATTCATAACTCATAGTTGCCGACCCCTCTCAAGCCTGTTCCGAGATCAAGACGATGTCTGTGAATGAAGCTCTTCAGCGCAGCTTCAAACTTCCCAAGGAGGGATTCAGTACAGTGGGCTACAAGGATAATCTGATGGATGAATATTTAGAGATCATCTGCGGGAAGCCAACTTCATTTAGAGCAGCCTTCCCAAAGAACGCCATGCTCCCAAAATTCAGAATCCTCGCCTACATCGTCACCCAGATAGTGACGAGTCAGGCCGAATCAGCTTACTGCCAAGGAACTGACACGTTCCAGAAGTTGACTTCCGGTTAATTCTACATCCTGCATAGTCAGCATCAGAGTAACCAGTTAGTTCAATATTATCATCAGCTAGATACCATAAACCCATGTCAGGTGTTCCTCTGAGATAGCGGAGAATATTCTTTGCTGAGTCCATGTGACTCTGCTTCGGATTCGCCTGAAATCGAGCGCAGACACCTACAACATAAGTTATGTCAGGACGAGTAGCTGTTAAGTATAATAAAGAACCAATAATAGCACGAAATTCAATTTGGTCTATTGATACTCCCTCTTTATCAAGATCAATTTTCATGTTCGTGTTCATCGGGATCTTGATTGGTTTGCCAGATGTGCAACTGAATTTCTTGATGAGGCCTCGAGTGTATTTGCCTTGATTAATGAACGTTCCCTTCTCAGATTGTTCAACTTGAAATCCAAGGAAATAGTTCATCTCTCCCATTATTGACATCTCGAACTTGTCCTTCATCATTTTCTCAAACTGCTGACACATGATGACGTTCTTCGAACCGAAGATGATGTCATCTACGTAGATCTCCACAAGTAAAATGTCGTCTTCCAGTCGAATGCTGAATAATCTGTGGTCTACTGTACCCTTCTAAAAACCTTTCTGAAGAAGAAACTCAGACAGGGTATCGTACCAAGCCTTGAGTGCTTGTTTTAACCCATACAGAGCCTTTCTGAGTCTATAGACCTGATGTCCCTGCTGAAAGCCGGGAGGCTGTTCTACAGAGACTTCTTCTTTTAGTACGCCGTTTAGGAACGCAGACTTCACATCCATTTTATAGACTCTGAATCTCTGATGTGTTGCGTAGGCTAGGAATAGTCTGATTGCCTCCAATTTTGCAACTGGAGCGAACGTTTCGTCGAAATCTATCCCTTCAGCTTGACAGTAGCCTTTTGCCACGAGTCTTGCTTTGTTCCTTACTATAACGTTGTTTTCATCTCACTTGTTCTTGAAGACCCATTTGGTTCCGATCACATGTTGATGTTGGGGTCTGTCAACAAGCTCCCAAACTTCGTTTCTCGTGAACTGATTCAGCTCCTCCTGCATAGCTATGATCCAGTCAGCGTCCTTAAGTGCATCCTCAATTGATTGAGGTTCTTCAATAGACAAGAAGCAGGAATATAAGGCGCTTTCTCCTTGACATAATCTGGATCTTGTCTTTACACTTGCTGAAGGATCTCGAATAATTAAATCAGAAGTGTGAGCGTCCTGCCACGATCTACGATGTTTCAACTCTTCATCTGAAATTTGTTCAATACAGATAGTAGGTGAGTTAGGCATTTCAGTTGTACTATTCTGAGATTGAAGCAATTCAGTTACAAGAGTGTGATCTACTGAGTCACCAGGTTCAGGGGCATTTAGCTCAGGAACATCATTAGTTCCCCCTAAATTATTATCCTCAGTAGAGGTCTCAGTTACCATTTGGGTTTCTTTATCGACCTGAGTTACCTGGGATTGACTCTGTTCAGTAGAGTCAATCTGTTCAGCTACTTCTGCAGCTGGCTGAGATTCAGTGGACTTGTCTCCAGTTTCTTCATCTGAATCATCATCCTAACATAGCTGGATCTTTTCAACTTTGTCTTTTAAGCTCAGATCCTGTAGCTTCTTA
This sequence comes from Lavandula angustifolia, assembly GCA_028984105.1. NCBI lineage: Eukaryota > Viridiplantae > Streptophyta > Magnoliopsida > Lamiales > Lamiaceae > Lavandula > Lavandula angustifolia. The sequence continues at coordinate 25,073,349 of CM054808.1, forward strand.
CTGATGTCCTTAGATTCAGGTTTAGAGTTCTACTCCTGTCTTCAGTAGCAAACTCATTAAAAACAACATGAGGGCTTTCCTCCACGCAAAGGGTCCGATAGTTAAAGACTCTGAAGGCTTTGCTGACCTGAGAGTATCCTAAGAACACTCCCTGATCTGACTTGCTATCAAAAGTCTTCAGCTGATCTTTCCCATTATTGTGGATAAAGCACGAACACCCAAAAACATGGAAATAAGATAAAGAAGACTTCATGTCGTTCCATAATTCATATGGAGTCTTCTTATGCTGCTTTGTCAGTAGAGATCTATTCTGAGTATAACATGCAGTATCAGTAGCTTCTGCCCATAATTTGGTTGGGAGTCTGCGAGCAGGGTTCTTGCTGCTTCTTTGAGTGTTCGATTCTTTCTCTCAGAAACCCCATTTTGTTGAGGCGTGCGTGCGGCAGACGTCTCATGCTCTATGCCTTCTGCTTTGCCGAACTCCTCCATCATGAAATTCAGGAACTTAGTTCTTCTGTCTGAACGTATCTTGATGATCTTGGTGTTCTTTTCGACACTGAGCCTTTTCAGAAGCCTTGGTAACTCTGTTTTGATGTCAAACTTGTTGGCAATAAATATGACCCATGTGTAGCGCGAGTAGTCATCAATGACCACTAATGCATACTTCTTGCCTCTGATCGTCACCGGAGAGACTGGACCGAACAAATCCATATGTAGCAGCTGAAGGATTCCATTAATGGAAGGAGATGGAACATGCAGATTTTGATTCTTTAGAGCATTCAGAGAGCAACTCATCAACGTCCTAAGTCTTCCGCAAGTAATTCAAAGAAACATTCTCCGGCGAAAGACTACACTTCTGCTCATATGGAACCAAGCTGAATTAGAATCATACAGCCTCTAGTATCCAAGCGACTGAACACGAACCCAAAGTTTATACTTAGTCGTTCGTCGCTCTAGAAGCCACTTTCTCATTCCCTATCCCTCTAACCTAAGCTCAACCGTTCATATCTATAGCTTAGATGAAGGAGTTCATAATCGAACTGATCCTTATTGTAAAGGACTCCTTCACTGTTGGAGAGTTTTTCAAACACTTAGTTTGATACCCTGTAAACTGAGACTTGCTCAGTATAAATCTCAAGACCAGTGTTTGTCCAGTGTACAAACCGACTGAGACTATCTCAGTATAATACATAGCCTCCTGATCTTTCGGGATAGTGGACGTAGGATTGTTGGATCCGAACCACTTTAAAAATCGCATGTGTTCTATGTTCTTTATTTTACTATTGCATTGATTTACTGTGCATACTGAAAATATCTTTAAAATCATTCAACTAAGTTTCAACAAGCTTAATCGACTGCACTAATCTACTGAAACTGTCTTGATAAAAATGTTTTCCTAACTCAACTGAATTTGGGCCTACACATTTCCGCACTACTGAACTCTATCTGAACGGTACTGAATTCTGACTTAGTCAGCTAGCGAGGCCTCGGCAAAGTCGGTCCACTCGCCACGCGATTCAGAACAACTTATCTGGTCTGCTGAACTCGTTCAGTACGTCACTCTCCTGAAAAGGACTGTTCGCGTTTTAAGTTGAGAAATCGGTTTTTCAGGTGTATTCACCCCCCCCTCTACACCTGAACGTACTCTCGGGACCAACAATTGGTATCAGACCAGGAGTTCTCTAAAGGCTCTTGTTATTCTGAAACTGGTCCACTTGAACGGATCCAGAAAATGTTTTCACTGCATATCATTCTTCATTCATATCATTATTCATTATGTCTGATATGTCAGGAATCAGGATGGTACCCATGTTCTCAGTAGAGAACTATGATGTATGGCGGGTCAGAATGGAGGCACATCTGACCTCTCTCCACGACAGCATGACAGAGGTTCTGGAGGACGGACCTATCGTTCCAATGGTCGATAGTGTCGTAGCTCAGGATCCAACACAAGGAGGAGGGATGGTGACCGGGAAGAAGATCCCCAAAGACAGAAGTCTCTTCACTCCTGAGGAGAAGAAGCTTCACAACTTAGACCGCGTCGCCAGAAACGCCATACTGACCACTCTGAGCGATTCCTATCTCGGAAGAGTTTAGGACTGCAAGTCCGCAAAAGAACTCTGGGATGCTCTAGCGCTGCTGAGTCGGGGGACTCAGAAGATCAAAGCGAACAAACTCGCGCTGGAACTTCAGAAGCTGGAGAGATTGTCTCTCATGCCTGGTGACACCATTGAAGATCTCAACGTCAGATTCACGGATCTGATGAACTCTATCAACGGGCTGGGAAATACATTCTCCAACTGAGAGATGAATCTCAAAATTTTGAGGGCATTGCCTGACGGTCACTGGACTTTCTTTGCTACTTTATCGCTTCATTCTAACTTAGATATTGTTACTCCTGACCATATCTTTTCAGAACTTAAAGCGGAGGAGTTCGAGTTTGGCTTACCTCAAAGGAAGCAGCGAGCTGAAGCTGACACTCAAGTCGACCATGCCTTTAAAGCATCAGTCAGCACAGCAGCTCCGGCGTCTTGCAAGGCTGAACCTTCACTCAGTGACATACAAGAAGGAAATCTAGCCAATAAGTACACACTGCTTGCCGTGAAGTATCAGAAGGAGAAGGAGAGGCGCAGAAAGCTTTCAAGAGTCGTCAGAGACTTTGATAAAAACGTTTTTCTAACTCAACTGAATTTGGGCCTACACATTTCCGCACTACTGAACTCTATCTGAACGGTACTGAATTCTGACTTAGTCAGCTAGCAGGCCTCAGTAAAGTCAGTCACTCTGCCACGCGATTCAGAACAACTTATCTGGTCTTGTGAACTCGTTTAGTACGACACTCTCCTGAAAAGGATTATTCGCGTTTTAAGTTGAGAAATCGGTTTTCAGGTGTATTCACCCCCCCCCCCCTCTACACCTGAACGTACTCTCAGGACCAACAATGATGTAGTAATGATCGGTGCTCTTATGATAGACTTATCTCAACATTTTGTCCTTTATTTGATTTTTTAAGGTCCATGCAATCAAAATACTTTATTTTTTGAAGACAAATGATCGGTTCTCGTATGTAGAGATGCTTTATAAATTAGGGTTTGTATTTATTGTAAATATTGTAAGTGATAATTCACATATTATGAATAAAATTATTATAATTTCGGTATTAAAGTCTTTGAAAGTTTTATATCCCTAAATAAAATGTCCGATATAGAATATAATAATTAAACAGAAATATACGAGATCTAAATAGAGAACGAATACATTTTTATGATTCACTTGTATATATATAATTATTTTATATACTTACATACTAAAATCGTATCTATATATTGTACAAATTTAAATATTAAAAAATATATATCTATGAATGTATTAATACATTTTATTTTAAATTGAAGTATAAAACTATTTAAATACAGATTTACATATTAATATATTTTATTTTAAGTTTATTTTATAATGTAGTATATATTTTTTTTAATATAATACGTTTAAATATACATATTAGTACAGATTTTACATATAAATATATATAAAATAGTATGAATATATTTTATCTTAAATGTTTATCAATATAATAGAATATATTTTATCCTAATACAATACATTTAAATATATTATTAAAAATTTACATATTAATATATATAAAACAATGTTTATATATTTTATTTTAAATATTTATTAATATAATATAATATATTTAAATATGTCAATACATATTTAAAATTAAAATATATATAAAATTAATCTATATGTTTTAATTAATGTTTTAATATATCTTATTTTAAATTTATTTTTATCATAATATGACTTTTATCTCTGTGAATAGATAAATACTCCCTCCCGTCCCATTATTTTTATCATAATTAAAATATATATAAAATTAATATATATATTTAAATTTATTTCGGCACGAGAATTAGGAAAGTAGATGATAAAGTATGAGAGAGAAGATGAGTAAAATATTGAGAGAGTATGAGAGAAAGGATGATAAAGTAGGAGAGATAATGTAATAAACTAGGAGAGAGAATATGATAGAGTAGAAGATATGATAATAATTTTTTACCAAATTAGGAAAGTGGCCACAAATAACGGGACACCCCTTTCGGGAAAGTGAGCCTACAAATAGCGGGACGGAGGGAGTATTATAATACATACTAGATTCGCTATTGATCGTATGAAACTATATATCTCTGTAAAAGATGTGTATTATACCAGTTTTTGTTTATTACAGAAATATACTACTAAATGATAGAGACCTAATATGTTTTTTTTTTTATATTACGTAAATGCAGAGGTCATGGTCTTTTGTGAGGTATGCAGCCAGATCGGCTAAGCCTCAAATAATGATTCATTACAAGTGGTATGTGATCTCACTCTTTAGAGACACACTTACGACACTTGGTGGCTTGACCCTCTCTCAGCAATTCTGTGAGACTAGCCCTTTCGGGCATTTATGGAATGGGAGCGAAAGGTTAGTGCAAGCAAAACCCTCCACCAACTAATGTGCCGTGAGATTTGGTACAACGAGGACGAAGCGATTCGAATTTGGTTCGCAATATCAAGTTTGGTCCAGAGGAGTTCGCTGTGGTCTCCGGATTGATGTTTGGGTGTTCGGCATTTGATCCAACACTCGATCATGATGCTTCAACGGTCCGTATAAGGGCACTATTTTGTGGCAACCGTAGATTGAAAATATCCGAGTTGGAGGACATTTTCAGAACACACATGGTGATCGGCGCTTCGGCAGCCGACTACGTGAATGTTACAATTTTTTTGATGTTGCACCTACTTGTCTTTGGTGTTCCGAGGCCAAGGCTAATTGATGACTTCGTTTGGGTATTAGTAGACAACTTAGATGTATGGAAAAAACTTCCCTTGGTTGCGTATTCATACCAGACATTGCTTCACTACAAGCAATTCGTTCCGCACACTCTAGCAGGAAGCAAAATGTAGTATATATTCAGCGGATCGGTCTGGGCCTTACAAGCATGGGCTTACAATTGCATCTCGAAATTTCAGAGGGTTTGTGCGCACTTAGTTCACCTGAAAGCACTTCCACATTTGTCCAAATGGAGATTTCCCATAGTGAGAGGGAACTTCACTGGCTTCTTCGATGATCAGGTAATATGTCTTTGCGTATACTTTATATTTCTCTGTGTAATAATAGTAAAACAGAATCAATAATGTAATGCGCATATATTGTAAGGAACTATTGTTACATAATATGTAACTCTATCATGAAATAGTTATTTGTATTTACTACATATTTCTATGTATAAATACAATTATTATAATAAGGACAAAAGATGAAACTATAGAATAATACGTTGTGTACTAATTTATGATCATATGCTCATGTATCTGTGTGTTTTATACATAGTTGGAATACGGAGCAATGATAGAGGAAGATGCGGAGCCGTCGAAGCCGTATTATATGAGTACGTTGCATGGAGAGCCACTTGGCGTGCCGTACAGGGAGCCGGTAGTCATGCAGTTTGGATCCGAGCACGCAAGAGCGATAGACATTCCTCGTCCATGCGGCCCGACAGGACCCCACTCCCCGCCTACCTCACCCCCGGTCGTGCAAAGACGCTCCGGACAAACTAAGGAAAAAGCCCCAGCCACTTTGGGCTGGCCTAGTATTTTTGGAAAAAGATTGAAAACAAATTCTCAAAAAATAAGTCGGATAGGAAGTCATCAGATGAGGAAAGATGCTCGCACCCACCGCATACTCATGTCGAGGAGGCTCATCGACACTCGATTTCACACGGTGAATCTGATTATCAACATTCCAGTTCGCAAGGCATTTCCGTTTCTTGGCATTCCATTTTGCATCCCGAGGAGCGCAACGGACACACATTATTAAGTACCAGAGGCTACTCCTCTCACTTCGAGCATACCCATTGTAACGCCCCAATTTTCAAAACTTAACTAGGGACTCTACTTCATATTTAACATGCATATTTCAACTCTTTCAAAATATTTTCATTCAATAGAATCATTGAAAAACTCAATTTATTTTCATACTCAGCGGAAGTCTTAAAATAAAAGCAAGTGCAACAATTAGTTTTCGAAAATTATATGCACAGTTCATGATAAAACTAGCTTTGATGCATTAATAAGTTTCATAAATCCTACTTCGTATGACCATCACCACCAACACCTCTACGCATCGACCGAACCATTTCCTGAAAAATGTTAAAATGATAGGGATTAGTACAACTACTCAGTGGGAGATGTACACATTTACCAGAATTATAAATCACACCGATAAGATATGAAAAATTAGATCATGCAAAGGATACTCGGCCACACAGACCACATGAACTTGTAATTGGCCACACAGACCACATGAACTTTTCAAACAGTCCGATTTCGATCCTAGGGCCCGATTTCGACCCTTCCTTTCATTTAGGATCCGATTTTGATCCTAGGGCCCGATTTCGACCCTTCCTTTCATGCCTGTCATAATCACATGAAATATCGAGCACGATGTATAATAAAGATAAACAGTAACATTCCCCACCTTAACCTTGACTTGAGTGAAATGGATATCAAATATTTGATTCATGCGCGCCAATCCTATACATTGAAATTTATCTTAATAACTCTATATGAAATGTCATGCATGCATCAATAATTCAAATAATTCATAAATACAAATAAATCATAATAATCAAACAATGTATATTATACATAATCTACATATTAACAAGCCATTTTCCAATTTTTTGTGTTTCAATCTACATCCATGTTGACAAAAGAATTTGGCACATCAAGAAATAAATTAACAAATAAATAGTAAACATATCCTAAAAGTTCTATATTTTTAAAATGAATGACCTAACATGTATTATATCCTATTAATATTCAGAATGGTCGAAAAAAAACTCAAAGAAAACATGAAAAATAATTTTCCTATCAAGCTTATGGACATGATGTCAAAAACTGGCAGGTTATGAATAACAATTTTAAAAAAATATTTATCATGCTTGGAAAATTCTAAAAATATAATACCGTATACTATATATACCTAGGAAGACTATATTAAATTTTCACGATGAGAGGACGACGGGAAGATGTGTAAATAATTCTTGAAAGAGTTCGCAGATATGCTGACAGATTTTCGAAAATTTATGGGATGCTTTATTATGAGCGACTAAGGGGTATTTATAAGCCTAAAAATCATTATCTAAATATCCCTAATCCTATAAGGTATCAAATATATTTTACCCATATTTATTTTCGTGCTTATATAATTTGTATAGAATTTAGTCTATCACTTACCATATAAGAGATTCAATCCTAGATAAATTAGGATATGGATAAACACAACTAGATTTTTATCCTAAAACATGTATATCAGAAATATAATATCTATTTTATTCATAAAACATAATTTCAAATTATCTCATAATAACTAAATACAATATAAAATATTATATCAATTTATGAATCCTAGTAGGTTTAGGAAATCTAAAATGATTAAAAATTTTTCTTTCCCTATAATTATTAATTATAACACGATTTCTAAATAAATAAATAAACATTAAAATCATAATATAAATATAAATAAACACCTTTAAGATCAAAAATAAATTTACAAACCAAAAATGATTTAATGACAAATGAGACATATGCTTTAATTTTCCTTTAAATTTCTAAGGCGTGACTTACAGAACTAAAACACTTGATAACATGCATGAATAGATATACAATGCATTTTATATTGAAAATTTTTGGGGCGTTACACCCATTTTGGTACTCGCCGAGCAAAACACCGCATGCATACTCTGACAGGGTTAACACGTTTGTTGATGCGGTCACGGATAGTAGCGACTCTGTTGGGTGATGATTCTGTCCTTAGCATAGTCTTACTTAGTGGGAAATGATTCTATCTTCTATACTGAACCATGCTCAGTAGCCTAGTGCTCTGATTGTTAAGAAGATTTGAAGATCCCAAAACCCTATCTGATTGGTGAACCATTCCATTGTAATCGTTATTTATCTCTGAGGTTTCAGACTCAGTAGACACTCTGCTCTGATCAAGGCGCTCAGTAGATTATCTGCCTTAACACCAGAAGTAGAAGACTCAGGTGATCTTGGACTCGGCGAGAGCAAGATATCGAAAGAGTCGTGGAACTGGACTCGCAGAGCAGCCATCGAACTCAAAGCCGATCTTCAGTAGACTTTCCTCAGCTATCTACCTACTGAATACGGGATCAGACTCAGCATCGGCAGACAGCCGTAATCGTCAAATACTTTTGAAAGACAATCGGCATTGTCATATACGAGGAAGAGAGAAGTCGCCTTCGGTTTGCCTTGAAGTCTGTCTTGTCTCAACCACTCTATCCACCTCGACGAATGACAAGAACACACGTGTCTTCTCACCGCTAAAGCCGTCGACCAACCCTTTACCTAAAAAGGTGGGAAAGTACACTGTTACCTACTTCAAAAGAGCCGTTTGCTACCAAAAGAGAGAGAGAAAGGAAGATCGTCTCCAACGGATCTTTTCCAATCTCTGCTCTATAAATAGAGGGACATTTCAAGAGAAAGAGAGAATGCACATAAGCTCAACGACGAAATCATACACAAGCATTCAAACGAGCTAGAACCAGAAAACCCTAAGTCTTCCGCAGGAATTTGAAGATCTATCTCCGGTGAAAGACTACATTCTCAGCTCATAGGGAACCAAGCTAAACTGTTAGAAGAGCCTCTAGTATCCAAATCGACGATACACGAACCTAAAGCTTATTTCAGTTGTTCGTCGATCTAGAAGTCACTCTCTCATTCCCTATCCCTCTAACCCTAAGCTCAACCGAAACCATATATAGCTTAGACGAAGGAGTTCATATTTGAACCTAATCCTTATTGTAAAAGGACTCCTTCATAGTTGGAGAAGTTTGTCAAACACTTTAGTTTGATGCCTTTGTAAACTGGGACTTGCTCAGTATAATCCCCAAGCCACAATTTTGTCCTGTGTACAAGCTGACTGAGACTAACTCAGTATAATAAATAGCCTCCTGAACTTTCGGGACAATGGACGTAGGATCGTGTGATATCCGAACCACTTTAAAAATCTGTGTCTTGTTATTGCTTTCTGATTACTGTTGAATTGATTTTACTGTTCATACTGAAAATCTACTTTAAAATCATACAACCTGTCTCAAAGATACCTCGTCTATTTACTGAACTGAGACTTGCTAAAACGGTTTTTTTTCACTCAACTGATTTGGGCCTACACTTTTCCGCACCGCTGAACTCTACCTGTTTGATACTGAATTCTGACTCAGTCAGCTAGCAGATCTCAGTAGAGTTAGACTCTTTGCCATACACGATTCAGAACAGTTATTTGGTCTGCTGAATTATTTCAGTACGACACTTTCTTGAACAGGACTGCTCGTGTTCGAAGTTGAGAAAATCGGATTCAGGTGTATTCACCCCCCCCCCTCTACACCTGACCGTACACTCGGGACCAACAATTGGTATCAGAGCTGGAGTTCTTTAAGACTCTTGTTATCTTGAAACTGGTCTACTTGAACGGATCCGGAAAATCGTTTTCACTCTACATTCATATCATTATTTTATATGGCTGATATGTCAGGTATAAGAATGGTACCCATGTTCTCAGTAGAGAATTATGGAGTATGGCGAGTCAGAATGGAAGCACATCTGACATCCCTCCATGATAGTATGACTGAAGTGCTTGAAGATGGACCTATTGTTCCCATGATCGATAGTGTCGTGACTCAGGCCCCAGCTGAAGGAGGAGGAATGGTGACTGGGAAGAAGATCCCTAAAGACAGAAGTCTCTTCACTCCTGAAGAGAAGAAGCTTCACAACTTAGACCGAGTTGCCAGAAATGCCATACTGACCACTCTTAGTGATTCTTATCTTGGCAGGGTTCAGGAATGCAAAACTGCAAAGGAATTCTGGGACGCTCTAGCGCTACTGAGTCGGGGGACTCAGAAGATAAAAGCTAACAAACCGGGCGCCGGAACTCCAAAAGCTGGAAAATTTGTCTCTCATGCCTGGTGACAAAATAGAAGATCTAAATGTCAGATTCACGAATCTGATGAACACCATCAACAGGCTGGGAAAGACATTCAGCAACCGAGAAATGAATCTCAAGATACTGAGGGCACTGCCGGACGGACACTGGACACCTTTTGCGACTTTATTGCGTTATTCTGATTTAGATGTTGTCTCTCCTGACCATATCTTTTCAGAACTTCAGGCAGAAGAGTTTGAGTTCGACAGACCTCAACGAAAGCAAAGAGCTGAAGCTGACAATAAAATTGACCATGCCTTCAAAGCATCGGTCGCCAGCAAAGATCTCCAGCGACGAGCAAGACAACGAGTAAGACTGAACCTTCACTCAATGATCTACAAGAAGGAAGTCTCACTCAGAAGTACGCGTTGCTCGCTGTGAAGTATCAGAAGGAGAAGGAGAGGCGCAGAAAACTGACTAAAGCATACCGAGACACAAAAGGTAAGTCAGATTATACGCCAAAACGCACTCCTGACTCACAATCTTCTGAATGCAGAAAGAAGGATGACTCAACACCATCAAAGGATAGTGAAAGCAAAGAAGAAAGAGTCATCGCTTGCTACAACTGCAAAAAGCCAGGACACTATCAGTATGATTGTCTTGAGCTCAGTAGTGCTGAACGCGCAGCACGTAAGGCAAGGAGAGAGAAATTCGCCAAGAAAAGACAATCTTATATTGCAGGCGAAATCTCAGACGACTCAGAAGAAGTCGACTCCTTCATGGATTCATCGGATGATGAAGCAGCTTTTATGGCCTTAGAGCTTGAAGCTGAAGAAACAACTGAAAAGTGCCTAATGGCAGGAGAAGAGGATGAGGTAAACTCTCATGAACCACTTAATTCCTCTTCACACTGCACACACGACATGTTTCAAAGTGCGAGATGGGAATTTGGACATCACGACCGCCTATGAAGAATTATTAGATGAACAAATTCAAATGAGTCTGCAGCTCAATAAGACTCTTCAGGAGTTGGATACCCTGAAAGTGGAGAATCAGAGACTTTCTCAGGAGAGTCAGGTTGCTACTGAAGCCGAAGGACTTGTGTTGAGACTCAGGGAGGAGATAAACTCTCTGATGGCCAAGTCTCAGCATCAAGAAGATCGAATTTCAGTTTTGACCAATGACTTAACTCGGAAAGATACTCGAACCGAGTCCATCGAAGCAAGAACTGTCAGGACTTCAGACCAAGCACGACATACTGAAAAAGAGTGATGATGTCTGGAAGAGCCTGATGACTGAGCGTTACATGGGCGCTGAAAAGAAGCTGGAGGCTATGCTTGCAAGCATCAAGCCCAAGCACTGTAAGGAAGGACTTGGCTTCAACCAGGAAGCTTCCTTATCTGCCCCCGTACACTCAGAAGTGCGTTTAACTGATAGGTTTGTTCGAGGGGAAACAATCAATGCAAATGTTCTGGACCCCTCAGCAAAGAACAAACAAAAGATGAAAGCACCTCATCCTACGCATCAGTATTCTGACCAGAAGATCAGTACTCAAACACCCCAGTTCAGTCAAGGGGGAACTAGCAGAGTTAAGTGGGCTGATCAGTATGGACCACCTCAGTTGACACATCCAGCTTAGTATGGGTCATATTACTATGATCCTATAGTCAGAAGAGGTTCCAAGAGTCAGAAAAAGAAGAAAATCGCACAAAAGGCAAAGGTCGGCTAGCCTACCCGGCTCGGAAGATCCGGACTCCCGAACCCGAACGGCCTAAGAAGTCGGCTTTGACCAGTCCAGGTGGTCAAGTATGTTGACTCAAGTGGAAAGAAACCCATGCCGAAACCACCGGGGTTGTTAAACGAGATTTGGGTTACTAAAACTAACATCTAAGGACCCAAAAACAAAATAAAGGGTACCCGAATATAATTGCTTTTGCGGGTGCACAAAGATCCTTGGTATGTGGACAATAGATGCTCAAGACATATGACGTACCAAAGGAACCTACTGAAGAATTATATAGCTGAAGAAGGACCCAGAATCGAGTTTGGAGACAATGCAAAAGGCTATACAAAAGGATATGGAGCACTCAGCATTGGAACGGCCACAGTTCCTAGAGTATCATATGTTGAAGGACTTCAGCATAATCTTCTCTCTGTTAGTCAATTCCGTGATAACTCGAATAGAGTGATTTTTGACACTGGTTTCTGTGATGTTATTGATAAATCCACAGGGAAAACAGTGTTATCAGGTTCGCGTAAAAAGAATATATATGTAGCCGATCGGAACTCAGCGAGTAACCTCGAAGCTTGTCTCGTTGGCGAAGAACGACAACCGTACAGGATGGCTTTGGCATAGGAGACTCAGCCACCTCAACTTCAAAACGCTCAACAAACTAGCAAGGAACACTCTAGCAAGAGGACTGCCGAATGAAGTGTTCAGCAAAGGCACTCAGTGTCAAGCATGTCTGAAGGGAAAGCAAACAAGGAATCAAAATCCACCTGTTCCATCTCCTTCCACTGATGGAATCCTTCAGCTGCTACATATGGATTTGTTCGGTCCAGTCTCTCCAGTGACGATCAGAGGCAAGAAGTATGCTTTAGTGGTCATCGATGACTACTCGCGCTACACATGGGTCATATTCATTGCTAATAAGTCTGACGTCAAAACAGAGTTACCAACGCTTCTGAAAAAGCTCAGTGTCTAGAAGAACACCAAGATAATCAAAATTCGTTCTGACAGAGGAACTGAGTTCCTTAATTCCATGGTAGAGGAGTTCTGCAAAGCAGAAGGAATAGAGCATGAGACATCGGCTGCCCGCACACCTCAGCAAAATGGAGTTGTTGAATGAAAGAACAGGACTCTCAAAGAAGCAGCAAGAACTCTACACGCAGACTCAGGACTCCCAACCAAATTCCGGGGGCGTAAAGAACCGACACTGCATGTTATACTCAGAACCGATCTCTACTGACAAAGCAGCATAAGAGAACACCATATGAACTATGGAACGGCAGGAAGCCTTCTTTATCTTATTTTCATATCTTTGGTTGTTCGTGCTTTATTCACAATAATGGGAAAGATCAGCTGAAAACTTTTGATAGCAAGTCAGATCAGGGAGTGTTCTTAGGATACTCTCGGGTCAGCAAAGCTTTCAGAGTATTCAACTATCGGACCCTTTGCGTGGAAGAAAGCCCTCATGTTGTTTTTAATGAGTTTGCTACTGAAGACAGGAGCAATAACTCTTAACTCTGAATCTGAGGACATCAGTAAGCAGCTACAGGATCTAAGCTTAAAAGACAAACCTGAAAAGATCCAGCTATGTTGGGATGATGATTCAGACGAAGAAACTGAAGACAAGTCTACTGAATCTCAACCAGCAGAGCAAGTAGCTGAGCAGATTGACTCTCCTGAACAGAGTCAATCCCAGGTAACTCAGGTCGATGAGGAAACCTTAGAGGTAACTGAGACCACTACTGAGAGTAACAACTCAGGGGGAACATCTAGTAATGTTCCTGAGCTGAATGCCCCTAAACCTGGAAACTCAGTAGATCACACTCTCATTACTGAATTGCTTCAATCTCAGAATAGTACAACTGAAATGCCTAACTCACCTACTATCTGTGTTGATCAAATTTCAGATGAAGAGCTGAAACATCGTAGATCGTGGCTAGATGCTCACACTCCTGATCTAATCATTGGAGATCCTTCAAAGAAAAGTCAAGACAAGATCGCGATTCTCGTCAAGGAGAAAGCGCATTATATTCCCGCTTCTTGTCTACCGAAGAGCCTCGGACGATTGAGGATGCACTTAAAGATCTTGACCGGATCATAGCTATGCGAGGAGGAGCTGAATCGGTTCACGAGAAACGAAGTTTGGGAGCTTGTTGATGCACCCGGCATCAACACGTCATTGGAACAAAATGGGTCTTCAAGAACAAGCGAGATGAAAACAACGTTATAGTAAGGAACAAAGCAAGGCTCGTGGCGAAAGGCTACTGTCAAGCTGAGGGAATAGATTTCGATGAGACATTCGCTCCAGTTGCAAGATTGGAGACAATCAGACTATTCCTAGCCTACGCAACACATCAAAGATTCAGAGTCTCCTGAACTTTCGGGACAGTGGACGTAGGATCGTGTGATATCCGAACCACTTTAAAAATATGTGTCTTGTTATTGCTTTCTGATTACTGTTGCATTGATTTTACTGTTCATACTGAAAATCTACTTTAAAATCATACAACTGTCTCAGCATACTGAACTGTCTATTTACTGAACTGAGACTTGCTAAAACGGTTTTTTTTCACTCAACTGATTTGGGCCTACACTTTTCCGCACCGCTGAACTCTACCTGTTTGATACTGAATTCTGACTCAGACAGCTAGCAGATCTCAGTAGAGTCAGACTCTTTGCCACACACGATTCAGAACAGTTATTTGGTCTGCTGAATTATTTCAGTACGGCACTTTCCTGAACAGGACTGTTCGTGTTCGAAGTTGAGAAAATCGGATTCAGGTGTATTCACCCCCCCCCCCCTCTACACCTGACCGTACACTCGGGACCAACAGACTCGTCCGAAGCGCACAAAAAAGTTTCATAACCCGTCTGTGGCTTCTAGGGCGTCACTACTTCTAAAATACCATGAGTCTGCTCAGCCTTATACTTCTCCCAGTCCGGATTCAGAGGTAAGATTTTAGTTCTCTGCATAAATACTTTTGGTGTAAAGTTATACAGAAACATATGAATATAATATGAAGAACGAAGGCTATGCAATGATTTATACATGCTATTAAATGGTTATACTATCTTATTTTATGGTTACCGTATGCAGTGATTGGTACATGCTATTAAAGAAGAGTTTATATGTATTAAGATCAATGCATGGAGAACTATGATTAACTTATAGAGACCTATGATGTTAAATTTGTTTAGAACAAATAGTGTATTTAATGAATCATAGTACTGGATTTCATGGGCAGATAATTCATTTTGGAAGTATGATGAAATTATAGAGGAATATTGTGAAAGTATAGAGAACTAATATGAAAATATATATAAATATGTAGATTATGTGAAGACATAACACATTTCGTGACATATTAAGTCTCTTTTTGTAGGAACAAGACGAAGATCAGTCTGTCCGAAGTGATGATTTCACTTCTTTATGGGCACTTACACTGTCTCTAATAACAATTGAACCGTTAAGTGTTGTGGGAATAGAAGATGCCTCGATCCCCCGACGACGTGGAAAAGGAAAAGGGAAAGTGTTCGTACAAGTTGAGCATAGTAGTCCCCGTGGACGTGGAATGCGTTAAAAAAAGTCATGTCATGCTCTTACGTCGCCTTTTGTAACTCTGAAGAGGAATCTCGCCTGTTACCTCGGCGATTGGTCTCTGAATGGGCTTAAGGAATATCGGGCATGCGTAAAAAAGATACGGAACGAAATTGTTGATCATGTGCACGCACCGACGGGCTATCTTTGTCGCATGCATGGTTTGATATTGTTGAAGATGTTTCGAAAATGCTTATGCATGATATGATTGAAGTGTATCTGTGTACGTTGAAGAGGCAATTGAGAAGAGAAGAGGGTCTACTACACAGTGTGCGGAGCGGAACAACTCTCATTCTACCAACAGTACTTTTCGGGGTTAGTCCGTATTTCTTAACTTCATCTTTTTTCGCGAACAGAATGCTAAAAATCATACCTTTTATTATACTCAAATGCAATATTCATGGGATTCCTACGGCTGGAACAATGATGCATGAGTTCCTTCTGAGGCGTTGTTGGATGCCGCTAGGGAGTGGAAACTAGGGTTTCAATATGTAAGTTAGATCTTTGTATTTTATGAAATTTACTGAGATATACGTGTTTAAAATGGAGAACTAAGATATTTTTCGTACTTCTGTAGCTCATCCTTGTATGTTTCGTCAGCGTTGGCCACTGGGTCACCATCCAGATCCGTCTACATTCATTTGTTGTAGAGTACTACGACTCTCTTTGGGCAGTATCAGGCGAGGACTATAGACAAATACGCGTTGATAGCTTACAATCGATCACATACATGATATATAGACTGTTCGATTACAACAACTAATTCGAACGGGTTTACCGTCACCCATGAGATGAAGCTTGGCATGTAATGCAATTGGAGGTCTACATTGGTGCTCAATTTGTACAGCTTATCAAGTCAACTGTTGTGTGTACACCCTGCTCTTCGGTCATCACTTGATAGACGGCTTGCCGAGGTTACCGTTCTGGGGTTAAATTTCTTCAGCATATCGAGATACTTGGGTAGCAGCTTATAAGAATCGGCGTGGTCGCCGTAAATCATTGTGATGACCTTATTCTGACCATGAAGTGCCTTGTAGTACTTTACTTCGACACCGAATCTACAACGCATCTCATCAATGATGTCGCGAGGTCGTATCATGGAGCCATCTCTATGCATTTGTCGGGTGAAATATTCACCGATGGTCTTCGCACTCACAGTTCTTGGCGCCAATCATTCGAAGTCGAACTCACATGTGTGCTTCTTCTCCACCTTGTAAATTTTCCAAACATCTGCAGCCTTTTTGCCCGCAATATAGACAGACACGACTTCCCGTGCAAACACCCGAACCAGGTATATTTCATGTATGCTCTTAACACCTTAAAAGACCACCGATGCTCTAAGTGCCACACGCCGACGGTGCCTGTAAGCTCGTCTCTACTCTAGAATACCAAATTCACCTCAAGAACGTCGTCGTTAACCACATCCAAATTAGGGCAGCCAATGATTCCGATTTGAGTGATAGAGAAGAATGGGACTAGCCAGTTTGTTGTGTCGGCAATCAACTCGCCATCTTCCTCCTCCAATGACGATAAGGTGACGAGTAGGTTATTCGGTTATTCAAGTAATGTCATTAACTGGTTGTAACCACCCTCATTTCGCATCCACGTTGCAAACTCCAACATGGTAACGTAGATGCTTTGTAGTTCGTCGTACTCATCTTCATCAACCTCCTCTTCGACGGTCTAATCTGAATCATCCGAGTCCGTCGAATCATCAATATACACTTCTTCCTCCTCCTCCTCCGCAATCACCGAAGAAGTTATGTCTGTCGAAATCCCTAGTAGATTCTCAAGTAAGTCCCGATCATCAAAATAAGGGACATGCGATCGGATCTGCCACATACTTGTTCCGGTCCCGTTACTTGGACTCGTCATCACAACACAGACAGTGGGGTCTGTCTCAAAGCCGACGAGTCAATTTAAATCTTCATCGCTCGTCATTAGTGACTTCACGAACCAACCGGTGCAATTTCTCTCCAGCGGATACAATAGATATGGTGTACACATCGAATTTTTTGCGTGATTGGATCGATGGTTGCTCTAAGAGATTACAACAAAAGCATGTAGTGCGAAATTACTACAAGCTGTTCATCCCCGTGTTTGTATTCGAAACCCTCGAAGAATCCTCCATACTTGACTGTCATACGTGTCCAGTCGGCCATATGAGAATACATGAAATTTAAAATATTTAAGTTCTCAGCAAAATAACCGTATATCTCCATACTAGTTAAATTGTACGTAAAATACGAAGAACCACGATAAATTCATATCCGTAATATACACAAGTAAATGAAAGAAAACTTGTTATGAACAAATACAGTTATAAACTCAGTAGAAAAGTCGTATATCACAGATATAAATTAAATGTTACATAACTTACAGAAACCTAAGTTACACTTGATATTATAAAGTCCATAATGCATGCCTAAATGCAACTTTAACCATGTTTCTAATGTAACAACTTATATCATCACTATCACATACCGAAATCCTTATAATTATATGGAACAAATTTAAGAACATGATAATAACGTAGAAACGCTTTAAAAATATGTACAGAAACGGATAGGACAAATATACTACGTACAAAATGCTTAAAATATATATACTACATACCTTTTGCTAATATGATGAAAATATAGATGGAGATCCAACTTTGCGTAAAATACGAATGTGATTTTTTTCTCTCTATACTTTTATTGTCTGGAAAATGTATGAACGTAGAATAACTTAACATCTCTATAATAATTGGGTAGAAAAACAACATAATTTTATTAAATAAATATTCTGAAAAAAAAAATAATTACTTACACTACATGACAACTTTGACTACTTTCTACCAGCTGCATGTAATTAATATTTCCCAGCTGCATGCAATTACACGAAAAAAATTAAAGTCTGAAAAGCCCAGCTGCAAGCATGATTTACTGAACATGAGAAAAAAAACAGTGTCTTTAAAACAATGCGCGGAAAATAAGCTTTTTGACTTTAACCACCAGCTTTTTGGGCACTATGCTGACGTGGCTGGAGAGAGGAAACAATCACCCAACTTTTTCTGCACAAAAGTGACATGGCTGGAGAGAGAGGAATCAACCTAGGTCTGCACATGACAGCCTACTCTGTAGACCCACTTTTTGAGGGCAAAAAAGATATAATGGGTAGTATTGCATTTATTCAAATTTGTAGGTATCTTTGCATTTTCCATTTTATATATGAGTATTAACCCTTGAATTTACACATTGGCAAATTCCCGCACCAGAATTACAATAATTGTTCACTCCCTCTCATCACCTTGGTTTGATATCTTTTTATAGTGGTTTGGGTTGTTTGAGTGAACGCCTCAATAACATTTATACCTTACAGCTTATAACTGACATCTCAGTTGTAGACTCTTTGTTAACTGACATCTCAGTTGTAAACTCTTTGTTAATACCAACTGCAAATCAATATAAAAGAAGAAAGTCGAATATTGTTTGGACCACACACAAGAGCCATATAAAATACAAAGAATGTCATTTTTACTATATGATGAGTCATTTCTGTACCTAGTTGTTTCTGGCCGGAAGTTGTCTTAATTGGCCAATCAGGGCACTTGCAGTGGCGAAATTGCAGGTTTTTAAATATTGGCGTGACTAGTGAGTAGGATGCAATTTGACACGTATTTGATGATGAAATAGGTGCGGGATTTGCTGAGTTGGACGAGACTTTCAAGAAGGGAAGTTACTTGATCAAGAAGAAGTTAGATATGGAAAGATTTCCATATCCAAATCTTTTCCTTATCTCAAAGATTTTCCCTAGTTTGAAGATAAGATGGAGCAGCCCTATATAAGGGAGATAGGAGCATGAAAATAAGAGCTTTTACACGCCTTCATACCATCTCCACATTCGTTCTATTTCTGTTCAAGAAAAACTAGCTACCGTTCCACTTTTCAATCGCCGACCCGCATCGTAGCTTGAAAATCCGCTGAGAATATCAAGTCCGTAGCATGTTTCATCTTAGTTTATTCAGTTCGTAGTTGAGAGGAGAAGATACACTTTTAAATTCAATTTTTATGTTTTGACGTTTGAAGACAATTTCAATTCCGCTTTTTAATTTCTGTTTCGTAGAGAGATCAAGATTATTATTCGGTACTCTCATTTTAATTTAGTTTTCATTTTCGTTTCAAGTTCAGTTTTATATTCTGCATTTTATAATTTGTTGGGAGATGATTCAGACTTCTTACAATCATTGAAGACTAACTCAGCAGCCCTGAGCTCTGAATACTTACTGAAGATTTGAAGATCCCAAAACCCTATCTTGACTGATGAACCATTCAGTTGTAACCTGTTTTGTCTTTGAGGTTTCAGACTCAGTAGACACTCTGCATCTGGTTTAGGCGCTCAGTAGATTACCTGCCTCGGCACTGAAGTAGAAGACTCGGCAATATCTTGGACTCAGCGAGAGCAAGATATGCGAAAGGAGTCAGTGGAACTGAACTCAGTAGGAGTAATTCACTGAACTCATAGCTGATCTTCAGTAGAGCCGACTCAGCAGGACCATGCTACTGAATAAAAGATCAGACTCAGCAACAGCTGGACAGTCTTCTGACTGTCAGATTCTCTAAAAGTCAAATTAGTAGAGTCAATACGAGGAAGAGAGAAGTCAGCTTCAGATCTCCTTAAAGTCTGTTCTGTCTCAACCACTTTCCTGAACCTCGACCAATGACAAGCAGCCACCTTTCCTATATCTGTTAAAGCTGCAAGTCAACAACTTTCCAGAAATGGAGGGAAAGGACACTGTTACCATACTTCGAAAGAGCCGTTAGCTACCCAAAAGAGAGAGACAAAAGATCGTCGTCTCCAACGGATCTATCCTAATCTCTGCTCTATAAATAGAGGGATAAAATCAAATTGAATCTCACCTAAGATACGAGAACACACAGAGCATTCAGAAGAGCAACTCATAAACATCCTAAGTCTTCCGCAAGTAATTCAAAGAAACAATCTCCGGCGAAAGAATACATTTCTGCTCATAGGGAACCAAGCTGAATTAGAATCATACAGCCTCTAGTATCCAAGCGACTGAACATGAACCCAAAGTTTATACTTAGCGTCAAAGGAAAGCTACTGTATGGTCTGAAGCTTTCCGTGATGATCGAAGACTACTGCGGAACGGACAAAATTACCTTCGCTGACAAGCAGTACTTCAACTCGAAGAAGGTCCGCTTCCAGAACAGGGCAGCGGCCCTTCAGCAGATCGGTTCAGGGCCTGCTGATCCTAAGACCGGAACTCAGAAGACCTCCACACCAACCAAGAAGAGGTCCCCTCCCAAATCTACTCCTAAGACACCGACCAAGAAGCTGAAGAAAGTCAGTGAGGTCGTGCCAGACGCAGAGCCTGAGGCAGTGGTTGCCGAGCCTCCTCTGCAGCTGAGGGATGAACCTGAGTCATCCGAGAATATATAATCAGTGGAGAAGGTCGTCTCCACTAAGCGCGATGACATAGTGGATCAAGGGGTCCAAGCTGAATCAATACAAACTCTGGAAAGCCCCTTGGATGTTCCACTACTCAGCAGCATACCATCTGCTGAGAAGCAGCCGTCTCCGATAGAGGTAGAAGACTCGGAGACAACTTCAGAATCCGAATCAATCGGGATGGAGGCCTCAACTCTTAAATCACAAGCCTCTCGAGAGATAGCTGAACAAATCCCGGAGATAGCCGCCCACAACGATCTGGTCATATTAGCAAGGCAGGCTAGGCTCCACATGCTGATTCAATTCCAGGAGTGGCACAACCTGAAACGCCTTATCATCCACCACTCCTGCGAACAGCTTCATGAAGAGGAGCTGATAATCAAAGGAAAGATTGGCTACTCAGAGCCATCCGACCTCGGCACTCTAGAAGATCTGAGGGCAGCAATGCTCGCTATGCTGAACGACAGACAACCAGTCTCAGCATCAGCACCCTCAGATGGGTCTGACCCCGACGGTCAGGACCCACCCCGTGATTCAGGCCCTGAGAAGCCTGATGAGGGATCTCAACTGGACAAGGATGCTCCTACATGAACTGCTGAACCGCCGCTCAGCATCCTTGCTCCAGGTCAGTCGGCGGCTGGTACTTCAAAGGCAACTGAACCATCTCAGCTGCTACTTAAGTCTGCCTTTGAAGTAGCGCCTAGCCCGAGAAGCCGACGGTCGAAGTCAGTGGCCAGGGCACTGAGGAACCAAGGTACTCAGAACCGTCTACTCGCCCGCACTGTCCACAAAACGTGGAGGCAAACCACTGAGGCTCAAAGTGCAGAACTCCAGGGACTCAGAACAACTATTCAGACTTCACTAGTCCCGGACTTCTCCAACATTCTGACAAACGCACTTGCCACACAAAGAGCCGACTTTGATGAACAGTTGAAGATGATTCAGGCTGGCCAAGCTCAACTGCTAAAAGACTATAAGGCCGCACAAACAGCACATACTGAATCTGTCTCCTCCATCTCTCAAGCCGCAGATCTCAGACTCCAAACAATTCAGAAGGCGATCGAAGAGAGAGTGGAATATCAGCTGAAAGAGTTCCAGACAGCAGCAGATGCCTCCCACAAGAAATACAGTGCTCAGCTTACTAAGGAGAGGAATGAACTACACAAGAAGCTGACTAAGCTGCACAATACCTTAGACGATCTGGCAGAAGCTTATAAAAGTCTGTACAGAAAGGTATCAGTTCCCCCCCGAGCCGATTTGTTGATGCCAAAAAGGGGGAAGGAAAAGGCGAAAGAGAAGGAAAAGAAGGAAAAAGCAAGGAACTGGTACTGAAAGCACCAAAGAGAGCAAGGTCAGTGGCAGGGGCAACTCAGACTCAAACAACTGCCCCCACTGGACCCTCTACTCAGACTAGCGAGGCCCAGGGTGTCTCAGCAGCAGGCGATGTAGTGTCTGCTGAGACTGACCCAAGGAGGTAGCTACTCAGGCAACCCAAACACCCTCTGACATTATCAAAGAGGTTGCTGAGTACGCTGACGAGTTAGAAGAGGAGGAGGTTCCTTTACCTCCCCCAGTTGCCGGGAAAGGCAAGAAAGTTCTGAAGTTTCCTACCCCTCCCTCTAAGAAGAAAGGACCCAGAAGGTATATTACTCCGGAGGAGGAAGCTCAGATAGCTGCTGACGAGAAGTTAGCAAGGGAAATTGCTGAAGCTGAAGCTGCTAACAAGCCTAAAAAGAAGCCTGCTAAAGGCAAGACAAAGGCTCCAGCAGGAGGTAAGAACACTGGACCTAGGCTGCCTCCTCAAACGCTGAAACTCAGTGATGAAGCTGACAAGGAAAAGGAGAAGGAACAGCAGCAGCAGCAGCAGCAGACTACTAGACAGGGTACCTCGAAAGAAAAATCAACCACACCTACTGATTCAGAAGAAGAGCCTCACATACCCTCCTATGTTGCCTTTAAGGAACAAGAGCAAGAAATGCAAGAAATATGGGCTCAGATGGAGAGGTACTTGTACAGAGGAGAAGAAGCTAGACAGATTGAAGCAGCCAGAGAAAGGCTCAGGCTAGCAGACCTTGAAGCTCTAAGGCTGAAAGCTGAACAAGAAGCGAGTCATAGGATTCCTGAGAAATCTGACATTCCATACAAATACAGAAGGTTCAGGAAGCCTACTGATCTCAAGATTCACAGATGGCCGAGAGTAGATGAGTGGATATCGTGGGAAGTAACTCAGAGGTGGGAGACGCTAAAGGTTGAATTTATTAAGCGAAATTATTTCTGGAGGTTCTGGGCTGAGAAGCACAAGTCTGTAGCCTTTGCTGAATTGCTCATGAGGGCAGACATAGAGATGTTCGCCAGAGTTCAGAAGGCTATCAAAGACAAGGTAGATGTAAGAGTACCAAGTCCAAGAATCATGCCGCCCCCACTGAGACTAGACGGGTCCGTTCATTATGGAGTGATTGAGAAGGAAGTCAAGGATGCTGCTGAAGCCAAGTTCTTAGATGAAGAAGATCCAGCTGACTTCGCTGAGATACTGAAGCTGAGGAAGGTCACTTACCGAATGTATGGACTGCCTCTTCCTGAAACCCAATCAAAGGACTTCAAAGACAGGATTAAGCGGTTCAGATGACTATTAGCTTCTGTGTTTCTTTGTATCTTCTTTCTGTTCTTCTTAGTGTAGAAGATGATGTAACTGTACTGAATCCTTTCAATCTATAAAACATCTCTGTTATTAGCCCTGACAATTCCTTATTGTCTAAAATGGCCTTGTTTGTATTTGCTTAACACTCAGAATCACTGAAGTGATTACTGACTCACACACTCACCATTCTTATACTATGTTGATTAGATTCTGTATAGGTTCTTAATATTTCTACCCTGATTCCCTCAGTAGTCTAGGACTTGAAAAACAACTCCACTGATCCTACTTGTAATATTTGTAAGGAGCTATGTTTCTGATAAGTCATAGTGTTAGGTTTTGGCATCATCAAATAGGGGGAAAATGTTGGGAGATGATTTAGTCTTCTCACAATCATTGAAGACTAACTCAGCAGCCCTGAGCTCTAAATACTTACTGAAGATTTGAAGATCCCAAAACCCTATCTTAACTGATGAACCATTCAGTTGTAACCTGTTTTGTCTTTGAGGTTTCAGACTCAGTAGACACTCTGCATCTGGTTCAGGCGCTCAGTAGATTACCTGCCTCAGTACCAGAAGTAGAAGACTCAGTAATACTGGACTCAGCAGGAACAATATACTGAAAGGAGTCAGTGGAACTGAACTCAGTAGGAATAGTTCACTGAACTCAGAGCTGATCTTCAGTAGAGCCGACTTAGCAGGAGCATGCTACTGAATAAGGATCAAACTCAGCAACGGCCAGACAGTCTTCTGACTGTCAGATTCTCTAAAAGTCAAATCAGCAGAGTCAATACGAGGAAGAGAGAAGTCAGCTTCAGATCTCCTTGAAGTCTGTTCTGTCTCACCTACTTTTTTGAACCTCGACCAATGATAAGCAACCACCTGTCCTATATCTGTTAAAGCTGCAAGTCAACAACTTTCCAGAAATGGAGAGAAAGGACACCGCAACCATACTTCGAAAGAGCCGTTAGCTACCCAAAAAAGAGAGACAAAGGATCATCGTCTCCAACGGATCTATCCTAATCCCTGCTCTATAAATAGAGGGATAAAATCAAATTGAAGCTCACCTAAGACACGAGAACACACAGAGCATTCAGAAGAGCAACTCATAAACGTCCTAAGTCTTCCGCAAGTAATTCGAAGAAACAGTCTCCGGCGAAAGACTACATTTCTGCTCATAGGGAACCAAGCTGAATTAGAATCATACGGCCTCTAGTATCCAAGCGACTGAACACGAACCCAAAGTTTATACTTAGTCGTTCGTCGCTCTAGAAGCCACTTTCTCATTCCCTATCCCTCTAACATAAGCTCAACCGTTCATATGATCTATAGCTTAGACGAAGGAGTTTATAATCGAACTGATCCTTATTGTAAAGGACTCCTTCACTATTGGAGAGTTTTTCAAACACTTAGTTTGATACCCTGTAAACTGAGACTTGCTCAGTATAAATCTCAAGACCAGTGTTTGTCCAGTGTACAAACCGACTGAGACTATCTCAGTATAATGCATAGCCTGCTGATCTTTCGGGACAGTGGACGTAGGATTGTTGGATCCGAACCACTTTAAAAATGCATGTGTTCTGTGTTCTTTATTTACTGTTGCATTGATTTACTGTGCATACTGAAAATATCTTTAAAATCATTCAACTAAGTTTCAGCAAACTTAATCGACTGCACTAATCTACTGAAACTGTTTTGATAAAAACGTTTTCCTAACTCAACTGAATTTGGGCCTACACATTTCCGCACTACTGAACTCTATCTCGAACGGCATCGAATTCGACTTAGTCGGCCTAGCGGGGCCTCGGCAAAGTCGGGCCACTCGCCACGCGATTCAGAACAGCTTATCTGGTCTCCTGAACTCGTTCAGTACGACACTCTCCTGAAAAGGATTGTTCGCGTTTTAAGTTGAGAAATCGATTTTCAGGTGTATCCCCCCCCCCCTCTACACCTGAACGTACTCTCGGGACCAACATAATTTAGATCTTTAATTTCGAGCATGATAGGTTTAGGGATACACATGTTTTCGTTTCTATTCTGTGAACTGTCCTGCTTGCACAACTAAGACGTTTGCATGAGTAGCTAAGTTTTTAAAGGTCCGGCGAGATTTGAAACACACACGAATTAGTACATGACGCTTAAGTGCTTATAATTAATTCAAAGGGGTTTCGGGTTAATTCTGATTTAATTAATTGGACTAGTAATTTAGACCTGATCACCCTAGGTTGCGCAGTCTGTAGCTAACTTAGTACTTCCATCGTTTCTCATGGAACGAGGCTAGGTAAGTAGTGAAATTATTTGTAAGAATAATTGGATTAAACCGGTAGGAAACTATTAGATGTCCAACATACAAGTAGGTTCCTAAACTAGGCTTCCATAGTTCGATAAAGTTGTCTAGTTATTAAATCTATTGATTATCTACAACGTAGGTTGTAACTAGATTAGGGAAGTAGTCGTTTCGATGCCCAACATGGCGGCTACTGATTAAGTAAGTAGGAGTGAGGATCGTGCAGTTTAAGTTACGATGATCTATAACTAGTTGATTCATGAGATTAATTCATATTGTGTGTCGAGGATTGGAATACGTGTGTGTTGAATATTCTGCTAGACCTGTCTTAATTGCTCAGTTAATACACATTTTTATTTAGTTAAGTTTTTAATCAATTTCTTAGCTTAGTAAAATCCAAAACTTGCGTGGTTGCTTACCAAAACTCAAGATAAGTAGGAAAATAATGTGTCTAGTCCTCCATTCCCTATGTTCGATACCCTGTAGACTATACTGAATTAATTCTCAGATTTTGTAGGATTATTTGGTGCAATACAACGATCACCACTATAGAAGGTGAATAGTACGTATTATTTGATGCATGCATGCAATAATAGTAGTGTTGTTACAACTTACAACCCAAAATCAAGAAAATCCAATTACATATACTTTATTAAAACCGGCCAGTTTTATTTCTTAACTAATTCCTATCACATACTTGTGCGTAGCAACATATTCTTCTTAAAATCTGGGTTTGATCGGAATAGCTTTGAGGGGAACGGCCTTGTTTAGGACGATCCCAAACTTGCCCCTCATATCGAGCGGCTTGGCCCCCGCTTCCAGTTCCCAATCAAAATTCTGAATCAGGGTCGCCACCAACATTGGTACCATCCGGTGTGCTAGTTCCAAACCCGGACATATTCTTCTTCCCGATCCAAACGGGATGAGCTCGAAATCTTGGCCTCGGTAATCTATTTTTCGGTCCAAGAAGCGTTCCGGCTCGAACGCTTCTGGGTTGGGCCAGATACTGGCGTCCCTGCTGTATGCCCACACATTAACCATTATCTGTGTATCTTTAGGGATCACATAGCCCTCAATTTGTACGTCACAATCCGACTTTCGAGCAATTAGTAGAGGCGCCGCAGGGTGACATCGGAGGGTTTCTTTGATTACTGCCTGCAAGTATGGGAGTCTTGACATGTCTGATTCTTCCACTTGTTTGTTAGCTCCGATTATGGTCTGGAGCTCGTGCTTCGCCTTCGACAGCTTATCCGGATGGAGAAGCAATTCGGCCAAAGCCCACTCCGCCGTGCTTGCTGATGTGTAGGATCCTGCAAAGAACAAGTCCTGCCACCAAAACACGCAATCAAATTGATAGGGTTGGTTGCAAAAATACAAGAATTTTTGCAGTTATACCAGAAGCACGTGTTTGATGAAGTTGATACTGAGCTTGTCTTCACCACTTCCATCATCAAGCATGGTTTCCAGCAGATCACTTTTCTTGGGAGATGACATTTGCCTCGATTGCACTCTCTCTTCGATTAGATCCGCGATCATAGCAAGGATCTTGGCAAAATAATGATCCGCATTCCTCTGAATCCCCTGCAAATCGAGCGGCTTAAGGATGGGGAAGTAGTCACCCAAGTTCGGAACCGCAACGCCGCTCGACATATTCTCCACCGCCTCCTTGAATCCATCAGCAGCGTCGGACTCAAAATCCGCTATCTGAATCGAGAAGAGCGTCGCCGACATGAGATTCAGCGTGCTTATGAACGTCGCTTGTGCGACGTTTACAACTCTGCCCTTGTCGCAGCATACGTGTAGATATTCCAGAAGCTTCTGGATCTTTTCCTGCCGGAGGCCCTCGCCGGCTTGCAGACGCTGGTTGGAAAACATTTGCTCTCTGCATATTTTACGAATCTTACGCCAATCGCTCCCCACCGGTAGAAACACCAGCGAGGCGACATGGTGGTCCTGCGACTGGGCTGCGGCGGGGACGAAGCGGCGGGAGAAGGCTTGGTCGTGTTTCTGCAGTATCTCCCTCGCCATTTGCGGCGACGAGGCCACGACGGTGCGGATTTGGCCGAGCTGAAGAGACATCAAGGGGCCGTAGGTTTTAGAGAGTCTAGCGAGGGATAAATGAGGAGAATCCCCCAGTTGAAAAATGTTTCCGATGATCGGAAAAGGATAAGGCCCCGGCGGAAGCTTCGCCGCTTGCTGGCGGCGAAGGCGCGAGTACTGAAACAAGAGTGCTACAACAACAACAATTGCTAAAGTAAGCAGATTATCCATTTTAGCTACTTTATTTTTTTTTTTCGATCTCTTTTATGGAATTTGAATAAAGTTGCAATGCAGCGGGAGGATATTTATAGATGAATTGGAGGGCGTTGTCACGTGCGATGCACGCTTTTATAACAATATGTGTACATAATAGATTAGTAGATGACATTAAAGAACGTAGAGTTGGATGAATATAATAGGCAAGCCTTACTGACTAAAACATTTTTAATTTACTTAATCTAGAATTAATTGGAAGTTTTGAGTGCTGGCCAAGATTGAGAAAAAAAATCCCCAGACATGCAAGATCAAAAGTCGTTGCTGAAAATGGAAGATGCCTATGAACATACCCACAAGATCATTTGTCAATTATAAAATCGCTCGACTTTGTTAGAGAGTCCATTATTATGTCCCACATCGACTTGGTGAAGATCCTGCCTCTTCTATATAAGCTTGGATATTCCTTCCTCTTACAAGACCTTTTAAGGCTATATAAGCTTGGATATCCCTTTCCCTTACATAGAGGAGTCAGGATACTCACCAAGTCAATGTGGGACATAATAATGAACTCTAACACGCCCCCTCACGTGTAGGCCGATATGAACATCGGACTACTACACGTGGAAACAAATGGCCCATAAAGACCGGTCCAACATAGGGACCAAACAAACCAACATCGCTTGGGTCTGCTCTGATACCATGATAAATTGGGCCACATTCCCCTTAAAAGATCTTTGTAAAGGGAAGCGATTGGTAATCTGAAATAATTCATTTCAAATTATGTAGAAGGTTGCAAAAGAATAGTACATTTTTATCATGTAAGCATCCAACATGTACATAATTTAATTTCTCAAATAATCTTTTCATAGAAAATAATTCCCAAACTATCTTCTCTCAAAAATTATATTTCAAACTAATCTTTTATATGCCACATAAGCAACCACATCTAATTACTTATTTATTTTAACTTTATTTTATCTCAATGCAAATAATAATATAATTGAAGTAAACTATTTATATCAAGAATCAATATCACAACAATTGAATCGACTTTTAGCTTTTATTTTATTTTCTTGTTTAACCTTCACGTAGACTTTTGTACCGTGAAGATTAAAATACATATGCTTGTATTTATTTGAAGAATATGCCTTGTTAGTTTGCTAGAAGTGAGCACCATGTTTTTATAAGTGACAATAATAAATTCAACTATTATAATACTCCAAAATAAATCAATCTTCTTGTTTTTAACTCTAACAACTAAATCGATTAGGTCACTTGCTTCTCTTATACTAAAGATCAAGTTTTAACAACAAATTAAAAAAAAAAAAATTAACCACAAATTTTAGTGCACAAGAAAAAAAAATTCTTCAAAAAACAAAATGAACAAATTAAATATACATTACAAGAAATCTAATTTAGTTTGAACCAACAAATGACTCAATGTGCATGACATTAAAAACCGAAGAAACATCTTTATCTTCAACTCTAAAACCTGCATATTATAATTACGGAAAAAATTAAATGAAACTTCGCAAAAGATATTAACTTTTGTCTGCAAATTTGGTGATCGTTGTTTACACCAAATAATCCTGCAAGAATTGCTAGAACTAGAATTAGTATAGCAACAGGTATCGAACACAGGGAACGGAGTATTTTAGACCTAAAATTCCTATTAATCAAGGTTTGGTTAGCGACCACGCATGTTTGGGGAATTTTCTAACCTAAAACAAAAGAAAATAAATAGCAGGAATAAAACACGAAGTAAACTTTGCAAATAAAACGGGTCCAGCAAGATGATTCACACACTCACAATCGATCACTGACACTATTAATTAAACTAATCCACTTAAGTCAATTAGTTGTAGGTCACCGTAATTAAACTGACATAACCCCTATTCCCCCTTAATTATTCGGTAGTCGCCATGGTGGGCATTGAAACGACTACTTCTCTAAATTCGATGCAACCTACGTTGGTGGGCAATCAATAGATTTAACACCTAATCAGCTTTAAGAACTAAGAGAACCCAATTTATGAGTCTACTCGTATGGTGGACATCTAATAGTCTACTACCAAATTAATCCAATTGTCCTAAGAACAATTTGCTACTTATTTAGCCTAATCTCACGAGAAATGATGGAAGTACTAAATTAGCTATGAATTAAACTAACCTATGATCAAGCCTAAATTAATTAATTCAATTAATTAAACATAGATTAATTCAGAACCTAAGTGATTAATTTTAAGCCCTAGTCTCACGAAAATATAGTGGTGTGTGTTTCACATCTCGCCGGCCCTAAAAAGACTTAGCTACGCATATCGGCCGGACTGGCTAGACAGACCGGTTTGCTGGACAGAACACAAAACATGCTGAAAATCACGAAATAATTATGCACGAAAATCTAAACTATTACGAAATCAACTAAACACGAATTGACACGAAATTAAACCTAAGGAATTAGAAAATACCAAATTTAAGTCTTCAAATCATCCAACGGAAAAATAAAACGGAAGCATCCAAATTCGGGAATGTAAACGGAAGCAGGAACATGTTGTTTTCTCCAAATCAAACTACAATCAACGACATAAAAACAAAAATTCGGATTCTGAAAATATGATCAAACACTCGGTCTCGGATCTCCCTCGGCTTCGGCAATCTCTCTCGGTCGATCTCGGCTCTCGGCGAACTCCCTCGGCAATCAGTAATCTCTCTTCGGCTTCGGTTGGTGGATGGTGTCGAACGGTGATGATGAAAGGCGTGAATGAAAATCAGAATGTCTCGGTGTGTTGGGCGTGCATGCGGATGTCTCTCGCGGCGCCTCTTCTAATCCTTTATATATGCTTATCCCATTCCTTGTAGAATTAGGTCTTCTAAATATGAAAAGATATAATATAAAGTATATTATATCAATTTCTTTCAACACTTAATTTTCCTCTTAATTTCTTCCGAATTAAGCATATATTGCCTTTAATTCGCACCCGCCACATCAATGCCTCGTCACGGCCACATCATCATAAGAAACTGCAAAACAAACACCAAAAAGCAATCCAACCGCCAAAGTATCGTCAAAATAAATGTAATATGGATAGTACGAATTTAGACCTATCACATATTTCGCTTTGTTATGCCCTTCCCTTCTACAAATGTTGCATCGCACAGTTGACTTACATTCTCTAACGTCCATCTCATTATGCAAAGTGTAGACTTAGGATGCCCTTTTGTAGTCTTTTTCATAGAACTAGATGGGATAAGTATCATATCTCTAGTTGGAGGCCAATAAGCTTAGTGGGGAATGAGATGCATAAGAGGTGCCCATGTGATCTGATATGTAGTCATCGAAAACCAATCTTCAACATAAGTGGTATGGTCTAAGCTACAACTCTAGCATGCAGCCATGACATGGGAACAAGGAAATCCAAATATCTTCCACTTCTGACAGGAACAAAACTTCTTAGTTAACTACACAATCTGAACATTTCCACATTTCCTTGTACTTGAGGTTGATAGACCCGTCTCTATGCTAAATATACCAGCCAACCTGTCGAACATTTCAACTTCATATCCCCTTGCTTTTATGCCATTGGAACTCATTTTTCCATCAGCAAAAGGAGTGAATTTTTCCACTCTTTCTGCTCCTTGTTGTCGTTGAATGACAAAATAACTATTCACACGATAAAATGTAAGTTGGTCCAAAGTTGTAATAGGCAAGCAACGAGCATCTTTCAGTACACTATTGAACACTTCCGATAAGTTAGTCGTTATTATGCCATAACGATGACCATTATCATGAGTCAAAACCCATTTCTCCAAAGGTATTTCCTCTAACCACTTGTGATCTTCAAGATTGATCCTCTCAATAGTTTTCATTCTCTTATTGAACTTGCGAAGTTGATTTTCGTTTGCTATCAACCAAACTAGTTTCTTCAATGTGTTTTCTCATGAAATTTATTATTGAAGTTGCTCACTAAATGACATATGCAAAAGCGATGATAAGCATGTGGCTTAGTCCATCCTAAGCCATGTGTTCTCATTGCATTTAATATACCATTGTGCCTATCAGATATCACACAGAGCCCATTCTTTTGAGTCACAAATCGTCTGATACAAGCCATAAACCAGCCCCAACTATCGTTATTCTCTCCCTCCACTATTGCGAAAGCAAGTGGAAACAACTGATTGTTTGCATCACAAGAAACGTCAATTAGCATCGTTCCTTTATATTTTCCGTATAGATGTGTGCCATCAACACTAATGACGGGACGACAATTCTTAAAACCTTCAATTGATGAAACAAATGACCAAAAGAGACGATTAAATACTTCATGCCTTGGATTTCTCTCAGCGAGTTCTTTATCACAATGCACGATTATGCCTGGATTCACCTCTTGTAGCACTCCATATATCTGGGGAGCATCTTATATGATTCAAACCAATCACCAAAAGGTTTTACAATCGCCTTTTGCTTTGCTTGCCAAGCTTTCTTTTTTTAGATTTCATACTTGAATTGCTCCTTAACTAAAGCTTGAATAGCGCTCAATGTGATTGAAAGTTGGGCCTTCACTAAGGACTTCACTTGACATGCAACGAATTCGGAATCTAATTGTCTGTGATCCTTATTGATTTCACGGTTAACACATGTGTGAGGGTTACTATACTTCTTGATCTCAAATAAAGATGCTCCCTTAGGAATAGAAGCACGTAATCTCCAAACGCAGTCCGGTGCTTGTGTACATTTAAGCACCCACAATTTAGTGGTCGAGCTCACAACTTGATAATGGTGATGCACTGTTAATGAGTATAGTTTCACGACACTTTGCAACTCTTCTTTTGTGTTGAGCATTTGACCAACATATAATTCCACACTGTCTTCTGGCCTATTTGATTATTGTGTAGACATCGATCTATCAATAGTAGCGTCATCAATTTGATCAATATTGGTGAATTCAAAGTCTGGTGGATTTTCAGGAGCCATGTTCATGTCCTCCTCATCACTTTCTCCAAATCCCTTGTCCAGACAATCATTCAACAATTCATTGTTGATTTGAATTCCACTAAATAAATTATGATTGAAGTCAAATACTCCGGTTTCCTCAGTCAATAGTCGAGTATAAGGACCACGACAAATTGGTTTTCTTAGCGTCATTGACAACCCGGTATTCTCTTTAGCTACAACCAGACAATCTACATGTCACCAATTTAAATAATTTAAAGATTATTATCAATTAGTTCATTGATTAGGAATGCAACTTGGTTCACGAGAAAAAATGATAACAAATTTATGAAACAAATTGAATTTTTCTAATATGCAAAAGGATTGGGATTTTTCTAAGAGACAATTCATCAAACACTTAAGTGAACTATCAGCAATAATGTAACTTACAAACATATTTCAAACCAAATTTCACAAATACAATAGTATTATTTACACACCTTGATATTCTTGGGTATTAATAACCGGAAAAAAGAAAAACAAAGAAGCAAGATAGGTGGTCTTGACTCTTGCGGACAAACACAAAGAAAAACAAAAAAGAAAAAGAATAGTAGAAAAAAAAAACATAAAATTGTGTTAAAGGTAATAATTTAAAATAGGAAAAATAAATCTTGTGCTAAATAAAATAAAAATAATTCTCACTTTTGTTTCTTGATATAAATAGTTTACTTCAATTATATTATTGATTTGATTTGAGATAAAATAAACTAAAATAAATAAGTAACTAGATGTGGTTGCTTATGTGGCATAAGATTAGTTTGAAATATAATTTTTGAGAGAAGATTGGAATTATTTTCTATGAAAATATTATTTGAGAAATTAAATTATGTACATGTTGGATGCTTACATGACATGGGAAGACTAATTTGAGAATTATTTTTGAAAGAAGATTAGTTTGGGAGTTATTTTTGTTAAGAAGATTAGTTTGGCAATTCACTCGTATACATAAGACTTGCGTCTGCAGCGTTTCAGACTGTGCAAAATGGTCAATAAGAAGAAAATCCTGCTCAAATTATTCAAGATTTAAACTTATTTTTCCCAATTTCTTTTGAAAATGAATGTCGAATTATATTACATAGAATCGAAACCAAACTGGGACTGAAATTTTAATTAATAGCATGCATATTTAATTTGCTAAATAGATTTGACTATATGTCAACTATTTTCATATAATATGTAAATTTCCACGTGATGACGATTATGTGAATTCTTCAACTGTTGTGTATGACGGATGATAGCTAAAATCTTATTTTATGTATACATTTGTCAGCAAATAACATTGGAGAGACATATAGAAGAAAAAAATTAATTCAACAGTTCGTGTTTTTCTTTTACCCTCATTGAATTCAAAGTTTATCATATAAAAAATAACTACTTAAGTTTTAAAATTCTTCGTACTCACTTATTAGTTATAATAATACATTTTTGCATTGGACTCGTATCGTTTACTTGACTTCTAGAATTTCTCTTTCTTTATAAACCAAGTGTGGCTTTATTTTTGAAAAAATCACTTATCGTATAGTATAAAAAAAATAATTACTTGGATTTTAAGATTCTTTGTACTCTCACTTATAATACATTATTTGTATTGGACTGTTATCGTTTACTTGACTTTATTGTTCTTAATTTCTTTATTAAGCAATTACGACTTTATTTTTAAAAAAGAATTCTTACCAAAACCAAATATATAGTTGTTCATGATTTCTCATTGTAATGCATATGTTTTAACCACGGACAAAGCCAAGATTTATTTTGAGGAGAAACTTAAGCATTTATAATTTTAGAGGGTGTGAATTTGCAATAAATTTTAGACGAGGAAAATAATAAATTCACAAAAACCAAAAGATTTTTTTTTTAGAAAGCATTTAAATGACTAGGGAGTAGGGAGAAGTTTCAACCATGCATATATCTTTATCTAATATTCAAGGTTTACAGTTTGTGAGTAGTTATGAAGTTTTCATATTTTGTTTCGATCTCATTATGGATTCTTTAACTATAAGTAGCGGGTTGTTACGTGCATCGCACTCGCAGCGTAAGGATTCATTACAACATGAAAAATTAATTTAAATAATAAAACAAAAATGATGTTATAGGCATACCAAATTCTACAAGAATGGTCACCTTTATTACAATTTGTATATAATCACATAATTGATATTAAGATACAGCATATTCTTGAAGACATGTATTCCTCC
The DNA here is from genome assembly GCA_028984105.1 of Lavandula angustifolia. Classification (NCBI taxonomy): domain Eukaryota; kingdom Viridiplantae; phylum Streptophyta; class Magnoliopsida; order Lamiales; family Lamiaceae; genus Lavandula; species Lavandula angustifolia. Next base: position 25,108,482 of record CM054808.1, read on the forward strand.
TTCTATGAGGGTATGGACATCAAATCAAATTTTTTCATAGTATCAAAGCAGAATCAAGTTGATCATAGTTTATCTCCTCTTTATATAAGTCTTTTGTTTTTCACATATAGTAATTTTAATGGTCATTTCGACCTACATGTAAGGGTGCAAATGTTATAGACTCTCTATTGTGTCCCGGACCAAATTGACATTGATGATCATGCAAAAACCTTTCAGTGAGTTGGGGGTAGCCCAGTTTATCACATCATAAAACATTTTAATAGTCACTTAGTCAAATTCAATAGTTGCAGGTAGAGCTATTGTCCTACGGTCAAAATTCATGTACTCCCTTCGTCCCATTATTTATGTCTCAATGGGACTGGACACGATAATTAAGATAGTGGAGGTAAAGGTGTAAAGTTGTGGTGTAAAAGTATAAAGGGGTGGGGTCCACTTGCTTAGATTGATTGTGGTCCACTCATTTATTTCTTTATTTAGTATTAGACATAAATAATGAGACAACCAAAAAAGGCAAGTGGGACATTAATAATGGGACGGAGGGAGTACAAATTAGTAGGCTATAGGCAAATTTAGGGGACGTAACGTCTTTAAATTAAGCCCATGATGTACAGCAAGCATAACACAGTATAGTTACAAGTTCACGTAGTTCGAGAAGCTGCTGTCGAACTTTTTTTATATAATGAGAAACTCGCAGCTGCTATCTTTGGTGTGCAGATAAATTTCTTTTCTTTGTAATAACCTGCAAACTACACAAGAGAGTTAAAATTAAGTTGTAATTTATTATTCTCATTTTGCTACATTTAATAATGAGTCCGGCGGTGAAATGCACATCTGGAAAAAAGAGAAACACATTTATACACAATTCTTATATTTAACTACACTATATACCCAAGAAGACGAAAATACCCTTACTATGGGGATGGTCCGATCAGTGAACAGAGGGCCCGATCAGGGTCCGACCGGTCGGACACGGCCGACCAAGACAAAGGGGCCGATCACTATTCAAGGGCATGATCGGTCATGCCCTATCACAAGGGCATGATAGGTCATGCCCTATCATGCCCGATCACTATCAGGCCATGATCGGGCATGTCCGATCGGTCGGACACATGACATGGTCCGATCACGGTCCGATCATGGCCTGACACTTTTAAGTGAGAGAAGTGAAAAAAGTGAGGGTATTTTAGTAAATTTTGGTATATAGTGGATAGTTTTTATAACGTTGGGTAATTTTGTTGTTGTAATAGTCAAATAGAGTATATTGATATATTATCACTTTAATAATTCACATTATTTTCATTTTGCTACATTTATTATTTTTCATTATGCTATTATTATGACCGCTAATGAATGCTACAGCTGTCAGAAATATTAGGTCCGGGCTAATAGCCCATCTCATATTCTACAAGTCAATGGGATTTGTATCCATTAATTTTCGGTCTTAGGCGATCCACTTTCACCACTACGCTATAATAGTGTAGACTTTTTATTATAATAGATGTATGTAACTAAATTTTAAATTTATTTTATCTGTGTAGAAAAAGTTTGACGGCTTCCACTAGAAAGAATTCCCCTACAGGCTACATGTGGGATCAGAAGTCAGTAGCTCATAAGTGATTATGGGAGTATAAAGAATTACTGGAAGGTTGACGGGATATAGGGATTTGACTTGAGGATCAAGCATTAATTAGGGTGATAAGATTATTACATTGACTTAGAGGATTAACAACCATATCTAGAAGATTAATCACTACTTAAGTAGTGTTTGGAATAGCTTTCAATTGGGTGATTTATTACATTGACTTAGAGGATTAACAACCATATCTAGAAGATTAATCACTACTTAAGTAGTGTTTGAAATAGCTTTCAATTGCAGCTTATAGTTTTTAGCCGCAGTCGGAGAGTTTGGCATACTCAGCTTTCAACAAAAATTTACTACCAAATATAGTTCAGATAGAGAAGATTCTTAAGCTAGTATGACTCAGCTTTCAGCTGCAACTTACAGTTTATCTAATTTATTGAAATATTTTATTTTTAAATATTTTTATAATTATCAAAAAATAATTAATTTTAAAATTAATATTTTTTATTAGTTACAAATTTAATTATAATTAAATTTTAATATATTAGTTAGTAATTTTAAATTATTTTATAATTATTATTTATAAATTCTTCAAGTTTAATAAAATAATGATTATTAAAATTAAATATAATTAAATATAAATTAATTAAAGTAGTAGGTTTTGAGGATTTTGACTTTTAAATTAATATTTTTCTATTTTTATTTAATTAATTATTTTTTAGCTGCATAATCATTAAAATTTTATAAAAATAGTAGTGTTACTATGAATTTATGTAAATAAATAGTAATATTTAAAATATAATAGAATGATATGTTTATGCTAATATGATGTACTTAAATTTATATAATATAAAATTAATTTAGTTTAATATATATTTTGTAATACTGAAATTGAAATTATAATGTAAAAAAATCTCAACTTTATTTATTTATTTATTATAAATTATAATTGTTTAATAACATTGAGGTAAGACAACCATTTTATTTAAAAAGTTAAAATAAGTTATTGATATCAGCAGTTTTTCAAACACTATTTTCCCACTTTCAGCATCTTCAACACTTATTTTCAGAGACCTAAAAATTCTCAAATCAGCACATTTCAGCCGCTTTCAGTAGCTTTCAACACTTATTAATAAACTTCAGTTACTCCAATCATCCATTTAGAAGTACATATAATTTAAGTACGACATTAAATTAAGTAGGGTAAGACTAACCTCTCATTTTTCTATTTATTTCAATCACTACACTTTTCTATCAATTAGGATTCTATAAAATAAGAAACTGACTCCACGTCTCCAAATAATAAACCAATTTCACATTTTCGTATACACCAAAATCATTGATCATATACAAACCAAAGAATCAAAACAAGGATTTTTCAACATAATTAAATTGGAGATTCAAACATCATCTTTGTCAAGACTTGCGCGTTATTTCATGTAAAGGATTGCTGTAAGTCATGGTTAAGTGGACAATATTTTTGCACATAATTTATATTATCGATAAATGTTTAATAATGTTTCTATTCCAAGGGAGAAATGCAAAATTAGTCTATTTGAATGATAAATGTATAAGATTGTAGTCAGATTTTTATTATAAAGGTGTAGATTTCTAATCACTTATTATAACTTTTAGATAGTTGTACTCGGGTTGGGATCACTAAACCTTAAAGATAAATGGTGGACGTTATTGGCTAGTGGATCATTAATTAATTGTATTTTCAGTATATTTTATAAAATGGTTATAAAACTCAAATTTTTATAAGAATAATGGGAAACTTACACATGTATCTAAATTGACTAGTGTTAGATATTTGTGTTAGTTCATAATTGATTGTAAACGTTACGATAACATAGGGTTATATGTCGAAAAGATTTATGAACATGTTTTATACTTATAGAAATTATTCTGTTAGTGAATGTAAAAAAGTTCATGTGTTTTTTTATGAAGACTCGCTTTCGCTCACTGCCTCTGAGTTGTTGCCACCTTCTTCAACATGCACCAGTTATAGAGCCCTGTTAATCGAAGCATCTGGATGTCCGATTGATTAGTTGTTATTAATGAAAATTATTGTAATTCATTATGCATACCAATAGAGCGGAAAGACTTTTAAGTGTTTTTTTTTTTAGTAATCATGCTATATCTCTCGATTTAGGTATGAATTATTTGATTTGATGTCATGTAATTAATATTATGGTATAGTAAGTTTTGATATCTTTAAGATTTTTTAAAATATATGAGAATTCAAACATAAGTAAGTCACTGCTTCTGAGTTATCGCCTCGTTCTTCAACATGCACCCGGTTAGAGTTCTAGTGTTCGAAGCATCTGGATGCGCGATCGATTCAATGTTATTAATGAAAAATATACTAATTCATTATGCTTAACAATAGAGCGGGGAGACTTTTAAGTGCTCTATTTTTTAATTTTTTGTGAGACATTTTACTTATCATGCTATAGCTCTCGATTTAGGTATGAATTATTTGAAGCCATGTAATTAATTTTATGGTATAGTAAGTTTTGAAATCATTAAAATATTTTATAACATATGAGAACTCAAACATCTGAACTTGACCTAAGTGCGTTCCTCAACAATTAAATAATTTTTAATTTCGAATATTCCAATATTTTTTATTTTTCAAATAGTATTAGTTTTAGCATAAACTAGGTCTTCAGAAAATTAAGGTATGAATTACAATACAATGTCCATTCTTATAATCATTTATTCTAAATTTTAATAGTCTTATCTTTGTAAATAGAAAGTAGACATTGACAATTTTCAAACTGAAACAAGCTAAAACTGAGTTGCAAACCAGAATTGGAACCGGAGCAAATCAAAAACGTCTTAAACGTAAACCATCGGTTTGCGGTTTGGTTTTGATTTGTTCGTTTTGAAATAGAGAAATCGTCAGTTTCAAACAGTCGATTCCAAAGCATGTGAAATCAGTTTCACCTATTGAAAACATCAACGAATAAGATAAATGAACTTTAAATTAAAAAAATATACTTGAAGACTTTGTTATTCTAATTTTCAATTATATTTAACATATATTATTCATTAAAATACACGAATCCTAACAATTCGATATTTTAAAGTGACGTATAAAATGAGTAAATATTTTTATGTAGTTTGTATAGTTGCAAATGAATATTAGAAAGAGATGTTCAATTTTACCATTGAAAAAGTTAAAATATTAAATATTGTTTAATAATTGTTATATGGCTGAGAATCGACAATTAAGAATTAAATAGTTTAATTTAATTATTTATTTTTCATGTTATACTTTTTATAATGGACTAGACTTGTTTCAAATCTAAAACTATATTTTCTATAATGAATTAAAGTTGAATAAATAAAAAATAAATAAATATTTACAAAAATCGTGAAATTGGTAAATCGAAACTGATGATTTCAAATTGGAACTGCTAACTATCTATGCGGTTTGATTTCGGTTTTAGTTTTTTTCAAACTATAACTGATGGTTCCAAACCAAAACAAGAAATAGACGTGCCTAATAGAATTTGGAATTCATTTTTTTTTCCTTCACAAAAATGTCTTATATTTGGTAGATTTTGTTCGTATCTTTTTTTGTAAATTTGCATCAATGCAGAATTTGCTCATTTTCAAGACTTCACTCCAAATGTAATATTTTTTATTTTCCAACAATAAAGCATTTTCTAGAAGATAAAAGGAAAAAAGATCATATATAAGAATGGTCCATTGAATAGAAAACATGATTTAATTTGCGCCCTTCATTTATTATTTATATAAGTAAACTTCTGTATGAGTATGCCTTATTTGACTTTCATTATTTAAACCTTGTACAACTCCCCCCACCCCACCCATCCGCCAAGTAGTGTTCTGGTTGAGTTGTAGTACTGGGTAGCCATGTTAACTTTTAGTCAGCGATTTTTATTTAATTTAGGATTGTATTCTGGATTTAATTCTTCTAGACTCCTATCATCCTTACATCGGCACCCACCAAACCTTATTTATGCTTTAAAAGTACTCTTTACATAAAATTGGTAGTGTTTTTAGCTCGAGTCTACATAGCTAGTTTAGTGTGATTATTATTATTATTTATTATTATTTCTATGATTTGCATGTTTATTATTCTCATTTTTTAAGTATGCTACTTCTGTTACGGGCCCGAATTTCCATTGAATTATTAATATCTTTAAGGGTTACCTCTTATATTTCATGGACCCATGGTATGGATTGCCAAATTGCTCTTTGATATTCGTGTCCTTTTTATTATGAGAAGAATATTCATGTCTATTTCCATTTTAAAACTTCACTTATTAATTACAAATTTTAATTTTACTATCTTCGAGATACAAAGGGCGTATTAATATTGTTTATGGATAGTTGCATATTTATCATATTTTTCCCCACATAATCACATAGGTACAATGTAATTGAGCTTAATGAGAATAAATAAATGAATATAGTAATTTCAAGTTCATTTGGGCCTTTATCAAATTACAGGGTTATTGATTTGGGCCTGAAAGTTAAACTTCGCTGGCTGATGTTGTATGGAGATTCTTCGGGTATATAAAGTGAAAACGAATTTTTTTTTTATTGTAAATACATTTACCATAAACTCCCCCTCCTAAAATTGTTGTCCACTTTGGTTGTCTCGTAGTTTTTAAGGAGAGTTGTTAATCGTTTCTAAAGTTGTATAAAGTTATAGGTTTATAAAAAAATTGTGTGTAATAATAATTGTCACGCCCCGCCCCAAATTCCCGAGGGAAGGCAACTGGGCCGGCCGGAGCGCGACTGGGGAGGGGTGAAAGAAGCGGGGAAAGAAAAGGGGAAAAACAAACTTATTTGGACTCAGTAGAACAGCCAGAGACCTGTATTTCAGTAGACTTGAAATTCAGTAAACTTATATTTCTATAAGTAAGATCCAACTACCTCAGTAGAAACAAGAGAGGTAGTGTGTAATATACAGCGGAAACGTCTCAAACAGACGGATAGTTGAACAAAATAGAAAACTCAGTCAGTACTTCATAATAGACCGACTCAGCACCTCCACTCCCGCACTTCCATCTTTAGTCTGTAAAATATTTTGAAAACATTTGGGCTGAGCACTAGTGTACTCAGTGGGTGAATCAATTCATAAACATTTTTATAAATAATTTATCCATGCATAAATCGTATGACTTGGAAGGTTTTTAAACAAAAGCCACTCCCAATCATATTAGCATCATTTACTTATGTGCGCGCGCTGTCACGTTCTACTGTTACTCTCACTTTACCCCTTCCTTCCTTTCGGACTTTGGGTACAGCCCAGTGAGTCCCACAATCATTCGATCTCGGGTCATCACCCAGAGATCCCAACCGTTAGACTTAAAGCCGAAGCCCATAGGTCCTCTCCCTTAGTTAGCACACAATGGAGATCAACCCATTGCACTACTAACAATGGTGTACACAATTCTCGCTAGCGTTTTAGGCCAGTCAAGAATCTCGATCGATTAAGTCAGAGCATTAAACAAGTAGAACGCACAAAAATATTTTCATGGATAAACATAACATTTCATAGAGCTTAATAACTCAAAATAGTTTTGAGAAAGAAAAACCCACCTTGTTATACTTTACTGAAATGTTTCGGTCCTTCTCTGGTCTTTCAGTTTAATCATCTTCTTAACTCTTTCTCAAAGTCTACTCTGTTCTGCTAAATTTGAGTAAAATTTTCAGCAGGATCATCTACTATTTATAGAACTTTTTAAGCTGCTGAGTCCTTCATGCTAGGCGTAGGTATAGCTTTGCATGGTAATAAGGCTATACGTTCCTCGCCGATTCCATGTGGCCAAATAAATTCTATTCAACTCCTTCTCTTCTAGAAGGTGAAGTATTCAATATGACTTTGGCCTCTTTATAAAGAATTATAATCTTAAGGTATTTCAACCACATACGTATACATGCCTACACCCTTCATTGTACACTTCATTCTTTTCGTGATAATTAAGTGTAATTAACCCGAGGGTTATTACATCCTTCCCTCTTTAAATAAAATTTCGCCCTCGAAATTTACATACCTTCATCAGGTAAATCAGGATATTGGGTTTTAATTCTCTCTTCTAATTCCCACGTAGCCTCTTCTTGTCCATGATGATTCCACAGAATCTTTACTAATGGAATATGCTTGTTTCTCAAGATCTGAACCTTGCGATCCAGTATTTTCATTGGTCTTTCATTATAGCTTAGGTCTGGACTCAGGACCACTTCATCGTATTTAATAATATGCTTAGGGTCAAACACATACTTTCTCAGTTGGGAGACATGAAAAGCATTATGTGCATCTCCAACGTTCGGTGGCAGAGCCAACTTATATGCTATCGGGCCTATCTTCTTTAAAATTTCAAAAGGTCCTATGTACCTGGGTTTTAACTTACCCCTTTTGCCAAACCGTGCAATCCCTTTAGAAGGGGAAACTTTAAGGAAAACATGATCGCCCACATTGAACTCCAACTCCGTTCGGCGCTTATCCGCATATGATTTTTGCCTATCTTGGGCCTCTTTAATTCGCCTTTTTATTTGACCAACTTTCTTAATCATTTGTTGAACAAGTTCTGGACCCAAAAGTTTTCTCTCACCAACTTCATCCCAATAAAGTGGTGATCTACACTTCTTGCCATATAAAGCTTCGTATGGTGCCATCCCGATAGTTGCTTGATAACTATTGTTATAAGCGAACTCAACAAGAGGTAACAAATCCTCCCAATTTCCACCCTTATCTACTATTATAGCTCGTAACATATCCTCGAGAACTTGTATTGTTCTTTATGCTTGTCCATCAGTTTGAGGGTGGTAAGCTGTACTAAAATTCAATTGAGTACCCATTGCCTGTTGTAAACTAATCCAGAATTGTGAAGTAAATCTGGAATCACGATCTGATGTAATTGATATAGGTACTCCATGTAATCGCACTATTTCCTTCACGTAGAGCTTTGCTAATTTTTCTAATCCGAACGTCATTTGAACTGGTAGGAAATGTGATGTCTTAGTTAAGCGGTCAATTATAACCCATATGGCAGTGTTTCCATGTGCTGACCTTGGTAAGCTAACTACAAAATCCATATTAATGTGCTCCCATTTCCACTCTGGAATCGGTAGTGGTTGCAACATCCCACTCGGTCTCTGATGCATAGCCTTTACTTGCTGACATGCAAGACATCGTTCTACAAATGATGCTACATCTCTTTTCATTCCATTCCACCAGAATCTTTGCTTCAAATCTCGATACATCTTTGTGCTACCCGGATGGGCTGTATAAGGCGTGTCATGAGCTTCACTCATGATTTCATTCTTCAATTTCTCATCTTGTGGAACACATAATCTTCCGTTGAACATAAGAGCGTTGTCATTAGCTTCTGTGAATCCCCTTGACTCATCTGATCTTGCAAATATTCGCATTTTCTCTAAGAATTCATTCCCTCTTTGGGCGTTCACAATTCTTTCCCTAAGATTTGGTGTTACCACTAAAGTAGCTATATATCCTGATATAGTCTCAGGAGGTCTTATCACTTCTAGATTAAGTGCAGTAAAATCACGAATCAATTCCTCCTGTATAGTGATCATGCAACCTAGTTTCGCCCTATTCTTCCGGCTTAGAGCATCAGCTACGACATTTGCTTTCCCTGGATGATAATTAATTGTGCAATCATAATCTTTCACCAGTTCAAGCCATCTCCTTTGCCCCATATTCAAATCTTTTTGCTCGAAAAAGTATTTCAAGCTTTTATGATCTGTGAAGATCTCACACTTAGCTCCGTAAAGATAATGTCTCCATATCTTCAAGGCATGTACTACTACTGCCAATTCCAGATCATGAGTTGGATAATTTAACTCATGAGGCTTCAGTTGTCGAGATGCATATGCTATGACTTTCTAATTTTGCATAAGCACACAACCTAATCCTTGTTTCGATGCATCCGTATATACTACAAACTCCTTATTTACTTCTGGCACAGCTAATACTGGAGCAGTAGTAAGTCTTTTCTTAAGTTCTTGAAAACTCCGTTCACATTCATCAGTCCAAATAAATTTTATCCCTTTCCTTAGTAGTTGTGTCATTGGTTTAGCTAATTTCGAAAATCCTTCTATGAATCGTCTGTAATATCCTGTTAAACCGAGAAAACTTTTGATCTCGTTTGCACTCGTTAGGGAATTCCAACTATTTACGGCTTCCACTTTGGCAGGATCAACCTTAAGTCCTTCAGCTGACACAATGTGTCCAAGAAACATAACTTCGTTTAGCCAAAATTCACACTTGCTAAACTTAGCGTATAACTTTTCCTTACGCAATGTTTCAAGTACCATGCGCAGATGTTCCTCATGTTCACTTCTATTTCTAGAGTATATAAGAATATCATCAATAAATACAAGAACAAAGTTGTCCAGATATTGATGAAAGACTCGATTCATCAGGTCCATAAAAACTGCTGGAGCATTAGTTAATCCAAAGGGCATAACTGTGAACTCATAATGCCCATCATTCCTAAGATAATGTCAAATTCTATTGCATCGATTACGTATAAATCTGTCTTAAAAGACATATCACTGATCCGAAGATCCTGGTTAACACTTATCTCGTCTGAAGTTATTATTTCTCCTGAAGCAATTCTAACCTTAAGGGTATACTCAGGCAGTTCAGTCTTCAAGTGTAACTTTTCGCATATAAACTTTGAAATAAATGTATGCGAAGCTCCAGTATCAAACAAAGCCAAGACAGGTAGATTGCCCAAGTAAATCATACCTACGAGGTTTCCTGGCATTCGTGCTGCCTGCTCCTGATTTAAGGCATACGCCCTTGCTTGCTGTGGCGGCCTTTGATTTTATCGCTGGTTTCCGTTAGGCCTTTGATTTCCATTTACTCCTTGATTTCCCATTGGCCTTTGATTTCTCATTGGCCTTTGGAACGGTTGTTGTGGAATAGGGTATACTGGTGGTCTCCACCCTGCAGGTGCCCCTTCCATCCTCCGCTGATTGGGGCAGTCCCTTGCATAGTGCCCACCATTTCCACACTGGTAACATTTATTCGTTCCAATCCTACACTCCCCCATATGAGGCTTATGACATTGCGGACATATGGGCATGTCCCTAGTCCGAAACTGTTGTTGTGGTGGTGGTGGTCTCTGTTGTTGCTGCTGGTACCCTCTCCATGGTCTTCCACCTCTATTAAAGTTTCCACCAACTCTATCTTCCCATTTTCGTTTTCCTCTATTATTGTCGTATTACGGTACTTGCACTAGCTGTCTCTCTCTTTCTTTAGGCATTACGGATTCTATGTAAAGAGCTCTGCTCAGTACATCGGCATAGGTCATCTGTCCCATGCTGCCAAGAGATACTGCAATCTCACTTCGTAGTCCACCTCTAAATTTTTCTGCTTTCTGCGTCTCTGTGGTTACCAGATTTGGTGCATATCTCGATAACTGAGTAAAAGCTCTATCATACTCAGTAACTGTCTTCGTCCCTTGCCTAAGATTCCAGAATTCATTCTGTTTCTTTTGGCGGTAACTCTCAGGAATATACTTTGTTAAAAACTGGGTTTTAAAATCAGTCCACTTATAAGTAGCGTATTGAGCCTCGGTCATAGTACGCCTCGTGGACTCCCACCAAAAGTCAGCTTCTTCAATCAATTGGTATGTGGCACATTCTAGTTTGTCTTTCTCTTCACACCTAATATAGATGAAGATTCTTTCTATTGCTCGAATCCAATTTTCAGCGTCTATAGGTTCCCCCATACCATTAAAAGTAGGAGGTCTCTCCTTACGGAATTTTACTTCAAACGTACGCTCCAGATAAAGGTGAACTATCGGTTCTTGTTGTTGAGCTCTTTGTTCGTCAGCCATTCTGTGATAATAATCTGGTTAATATTTGTCAAGAAAGAATGCATTGTTGAGAAGTAATTGAATTCAATTGACACATAACGAAGTGCTAGAACAATCATTTTTCAAAGGACTTTTCATAAACCATAATTTACAATACCATCATGCGGGCAATCTTTACAACAAAACTGATGCTCGTCTATACAACTAAAAAATACAAAAAGAGCCTACTAGGTATTCCTACTCCTCTATCTACATCTCGGGATCTTCTACCACTTCTTTCCCCTTCCTTTGTTCGATAGCATCGTGTGTGCCTTTCCTTGCTATTTCCCGTGTCCTAGGAGTCTGAACTTGCTCCTCAGCGGGTAAGTCTTGCTGTGGCAACATGGATGGTCCTGCCTCGTATACCTTCTCTCCCATAGTAAATAGCAAGAGGGTGTTGTTATCGTTGGGATCATACCCTTCATATTGGAACTGGATGTTGTGGCCGGAAAATTCTGTTGGTGCCGCAGTACAGGATCCAATTTCTGACATCGACAGTTTGTCACCCATAATCCATTTGTCAAAAACTAAGGACACCAGTGCCGGAAAACTGCATATGGGTTGGTAGGTAACCGGGTCGCTATAGACACTAATATTTAGTTGATATTGTGTCCAAGCATGTCACTCCGAGGGTAGTTGTTCAATGAGGCGATTAGAAGCCTCGAAGTCCTTCACCTCCATCTTGGCCTCCTGCCACAGTTGGAAGTATATGGTGACGAATTCACCAATGGAGAGAGATGGGTCTCTGAAGTAGTTCCTAAATCGTTGTACAAGGTTGGGTCGGCGTGTAGGGATGCTCTTCCTAGCGGTGATTTTTCCCGCGGCCATCTGCAAATTGGTCCCTAATTAAATTTCTTGCTTGGTTTAAAAAGAACAGTATGAAAATCAAGGAAAATAGCATCTGTTGTAAAGCTGAAGGAGAAAAGATAATAGGGTTATTGGTTCAATAGAAACCATTAGCTTAGTCGTATGTTCAGCAGAAAAGTTCAATATAGAGATTCAGTAGGAAGGGGTCCATTAGAGAAATGTAGTAGGAAAATTCAGTAGCAATGTTAGTAGGACAATTCAGTAGGAAGATTAGTAGGAAAAATTCAGGTTCAGTAGCATTTTCGGGTTCAGTGGCGAGTTCAAGTTCAGTAGTGACGCAGTCGGAGAAACCGTCGAACAGCAAGCGCTAATTCCGAATCCACCAGAGAATTGAGGAAATTCTCGAAATTGATATTAGGGTAAGAATTTTACGGCTGAAGTCTTACAAATACGTACAATTACTGCTAGCAAAGACCAAATGGCAAAACGTAAATAAATTGAAAATTCGAAAAATATTGAAATGCTGATTTCGGGCCTTAGATGATCTCAAACGCTGTTTCGAGCCCATACATCACTGCATTGCAGTGAGTTGAATCGGGAACGCGATTCCCTTTCCGAAAAGGTATTATGGAGCCAAAACGGACACCGGACGCCCATTCTGCGTTTGCACTGCGCTACTCTCGCATCAAGTAGCGAGTTCAGATTCAGTAGTAGGTTCAGTAGAGGGATTCAGTGGAGAAGTTCAGTAGAAAAATTCAATAGGAGAGCTCAGTAGAAAAGTTCAGTATGAAAGCTCAGTAGAAACGTTCAGTAGGAGAGTTCAGAAAAGTTCAGTAGTTCAGTAAGAAAGTTCAGTAGGAAAAGTCAGTAGATAAGTTCAGTAGGAAGGTTCAGTAGTTCAGTAGGAAAATTCAGTAGGAAAGGTCAGTAGATAAGTTCAGTAGGAAGGTTCAGTAGTTCAGTAGGAAAATTCAGTAGGAAAGGTCAGTAGATAAGTTCAGTAGGAAGGTTCAGTAGTTCAGTAGGAAAACTCAGTAGGAGAGTTCAGTAGGAGAACTCAATAGAATAGTTCAGTAGGAGAGTTCAGTAGGAGAACTCAGTAGAGCGGTTCAGCACTACTCAGTAGTAGTTTAGTAGTGGTTCTGTAGTACTCAGTAGCAGTTCAGTAATACGTTCAGTAGGTAAATACGCAGTAAATCATATGAGTATGTAACTGAGTATTCCTACAAATTCCAACTTTGTCTCAGCATTATTACTCTTATAGCGCGCATCTACTGAGTTTGTGTGAAACTTGGTTTCAGTGGAGAACTTCAGTAGAGGAGCTCAGTATGGTTCAGTAGATAGACATTTCAATAGGATTTAGTTCAGTAGTATCCATTATCAGTTCAGTAACATCCAGTAGCGTCCAATATTAGTAGGCAGTTTAGTAAAGTTCAGTAATCAGTTCAGTATCGACTCAGTAGCAGTTCAATTATGGTTCAGTAGTACCCAAATTCACATTCATGTGTACTCTACACCCAAAGCTCGCCTCAGCAGAGGTCCAACAGTCCTTTACCACATCTAAAGGACTTAGAAAAAGAAATTGAATTAATTCACATTTCAACTTTAATCATGTGGACTCACAAGTCCCGTAAAAATCGCACCTTCAACAAGGTATTTTCCATATCCTTCCTTATTGCGTCGTAAGGGTTCATATGTCCCTAACACGACCATTGGTCATATGGGTTCATAAGTCCCAAACATGACAATCATTCATTTAACAAAGTACCCATATCATTCCTCTCTTGAGTCGTAAGGGCTCACAAGTCCCTAACACGACCAATCATTTCACATTTCAAAATAATCATCTCCTCTTTACATACTCATCATCTCCTCGTTTATTTTCCACTTTCAGCTTGAAAATTCCCTTTTCAAAATCTCAATGGCAGTGGAGAGGGTGCTGAGAGTCACTGAAAATTTAGATTTTCTTTGGATAATAATTGACACCTGACACATTAAAGTCTAGCGAATCAAATCTAGACCTCCTTGAATGAATACATATCCTGGAAACAATCTTCAGATTCATCTACTGAACTTAGTAGACAAATTCAGTAGCTTACTGAACTCAGTAGATAAGGTCAGTAGCTCACGTTCTGCTGACACTCAGTAGAAAAAAAGTTCAGTAGCATATTCGGCTCTGATACCACTCTGTCACGCCCCAAATTCCCGAGGGAAGACAACTGGGTTGGAGCGCGACTGGGGAGGGGGTGAAAGAAGCGGGGAAAGAAAAGGGGAAAAACAAACTTATTTGGACTCAGTAGAATAGCCAGAGATCTGTATTTCAGTAGACTTGAAATTCAGTAAACTTATATTTATATAAGTAAGATCCAACTACCTCAGTAGAAACAAGAGAGGTAGTGTGTAATATACAGCGGAAACGTCTCAAACAGACGGATAGTTGAACAAAATAGAAAACTCAGTCAGTACTTCATAATAGACCGACTCAGCACCTCCACTCCCGCACTTCCATCTTCAGTCTGTAAAATATTTTGAAAACATTTGGGCTGAGCACTAGTGTACTCAGTGGGTGAATCAATTCATAAACATTTTTATAAATAATTTATCCATGCATAAATCGTATGACTTGGAAGGTTTTTAAACAAAAGCCACTCCCAATCATATTAGCATCATTTACTTATGTGCGCGCGCTGTCACGTTCTACTGTTACTCTCACTTTACCCCTTCCTTCCTTTCGGACTTTGGGTACAACCCAGTGAGTCCCACAATCATTCGATCTCGGGTCATCACCCAGAGATCCCAACCGTTAGACTTAAAGCCGAAGCCCATAGGTCCTCTCCCTTAGTTAGCACACAATGGAGATCAACCCATTGCACTACTAACAATGGTGTACACAATTCTCGCTAGCGTTTTAGGCCAGTCAAGAATCTCGATCGATTAAGTCAGAGCATTAAACAAGTAGAACGCACAAAAATATTTTCATGGATAAACATAACATTTCATAGAGCTTAATAACTCAAAATAGTTTTGAGAAAGAAAAACCCACCTTGTTATACTTTACTGAAATGTTTCGGTCCTTCTCTGGTCTTTCAGTTTAATCCTCTTCTTAACTCTTTCTCAAAGTCTACTCTGTTCTGCTAAATTTGAGTAAAATTTTCAGCAGGATCATCTACTATTTATAGAACTTTTTAAGCTGCTGAGTCCTTCATGCTAGGCGTAGGTATAGCTTTGCATGGTAATAGGCTATACGTTCCTGCTGATTCCATGTGGCCAAATAAATTTTATTCAACTCCTTCTCTTCTAGAAGGTGAAGTATTCAATATGACTTTGGCCTCTTTATAAAGAATTATAATCTTAAGGTATTTCAACCACATACGTATACATGCCTACACCCTTCATTGTACACTTCATTCTTTTCGTGATAATTAAGTGTAATTAACCCGAGGGTTATTACATCCTTCCCTCTTTAAATAAAATTTCGCCCTCGAAATTTACATACCTTCATCACGACTAGGAAATTTTTACTCCCTAAAAGAGATTCAACATTTGAATCTTCTTTTTAGAAGAAACATAGGCGAGAAAGAGAGTTTTGTCTTTAAAAAATATTCTGAATTTTGAAAAAAAAAAATTCATAGACAAATAGCTAAGAGAACATTGCCAGTAAAGAGAACATTTTCTAGCTAAAAATGACCCTCTGACATTCTTTGTTAAAATACCTATTTGGCGCGGAGGTTCAAAATAACTTCTTCACTAAAAACTAGTTTGCCCGTAAAAGTTACAACTACAAAAAATATTGTCTAATAAGGTGTATTTATACACAGATATACCTTTGACCTTCAATAAAAGTCAAACACATTGACATTAATATGTTCTTATCCAAAATTAAAATTTGTTTTTTCAAATCATACCAATATTTCTAGAGGCCGAGTTTCTTATCGATTATGAATATAAGTTTTCATCGTCAAAAGAAAAAGAAAAAAAATCATGTGCCAAAATGCTCAAAATACCTCACTGTTTTTCAAATTTAAAAGAGTATATTTTCACAGTTTTCTCCTACTTATATTTAATCCGACTTCTCAAATTTGATTAAATGAGACACTTCCATATTTTTGCAGTGGGATGTCGGCTGTAGTAAAGTGAATTTATTTTAAATGAATGCTAGAGAGGCCTTGTATTTCCCGGTTTATTAGTAAACCAAGTACACAACTCGTGTAAGTTGTAGTTAAAAGACCTACCAACAATTAATATATTGAACTTGTTACTAACAAAGTTGAATTAATTTCATTGCCTCAAAGTGTCGAAGACTGCTAAGCACATTTATTATTCCTTAATTGCAGTAGGACTGCCTACCTACATATAATACATTATTACTAGTACAATTAATCATTTTAATTAAGCAATTACTTTGATTCAACTTTAATAAGCACAACACGGCCAGTTACTTGAACCCTTCCATTTGCCCTTGTCGACCATGTGCATGAAAGAATGTTATGTTAAATATCGCTACGTTCATTGCAAAGATTGCTCGCTACGTCAAGCCTTTTATTCCTAAATCTTTCCTTTTTAAGATCTATATTTGTGTTTGCTATTCAGTTATTGGTATAATTATTTTAGTTTAGATACTATTTAATTATGGCAATTTGGTGAAATATGATTCCTAAATATTTTACAACCGATGGAATTAATCCTCAACTTTTTACAGTTGACGTATTTGATATCAATTATTTAATGGAACAACCATTTACAACAATTCTAAATTATATAAAAATCATTCCAACCAAAAAAAAATGAATATTATCAAGATTAATTTATCGGGATGTGACACCTGTATTTAAAATCTCTATCACCATTAATTATTATAAACTATAACATTATTCAATTTACAGTGTATTACTATGTAAATCATAAAAGTCGTGCTGCTTTATAGGTAATGTTGATGAATACAGAGGATGGGAATTTTTTGAAAAAGGATCCGGTCCCCAATTTGTCTATCAAATAAACTTTACAAATAGTTAACTACGAAATATTATCCTTTAATATCTAACAAAAAAACCGTATTCTTTTTAATCTTGAATATAAGACGAACTGCTCTAGTTATGGTTGTGGTTGTGCAATTTCAGGTTTTCTTGTATTATTATTATTATTATTTGTTGGAAAAAATCGTACAAAATATATATATTATATACATATATATATTGTAACTATGGAAATTCAATTAGTATTAAATGCTAATTTGGTTTGGGCAAAATTCAGCTCATTTCGATCGCATTTTCGAGCCTCGATATATATCCGATTGATAAATTGAGATATATCACGTCGATCTACGTTTCGAGTAGATAATTATAGTGTGCTTAATTTCTCGATTTCGATTTTCGGTGAGTGAGAAATAGTGGCTCGAAATTTGGGGGGACAAAACTAATATGTTACCTAAAGTGGAGGAACTTACCTTATTCGGGTGTTGGAGAGTATTACATTGATCAATGTCCCACATTGATAAATGAAATAACTTTAATGTGGTATTTAAGTCTCTACCACATTGTAAGAGATAACAAAGTGACATGTGGTGGGCTTGGGCCACACATGCTCATGCGCTGTGAGCCTTTTCGCCGACCGCTCACTCACACGCGCGGCGCGCCGCGCCGCACCCGCGACCCGCGCCGGGCCCGGCCCCGGCCCCGGCCCCGGTTCCGGTTCCGGTTCCGGTCTGTGGACTTGGATCTTGGGGTGGTCCGTCGGGTCGGCTGTCGGGTCGGGCGGTGCAGTGGACCGGCTGCACTGGATTCCTCTCCGTGGTGTAGTGCACCTGCCACATCCAAGTGTATCTTTTGGAAGGATCTGGAAGAGGCTCTTCAGCAGCCAACCTTCCATCTCTCCACTCCTCCACTCCCCTGGACACATCAGCATGCCTTAATTGACAGGTGTTAAGCAACAACCCTTCACCTGGTGGGATGCAGCCTATAAATAGGTTGTTGCATTTCATTCCACAACACACCAACATCTGCTCTGCATTCCATATTTAGCTCTTAGCTGCATTTCTTAGCTCATCTTAGCTCAAGTCCAGCAGCTTCTGTCCTCGCTGGAAAAGTCCAGTTCGCCGGAGCTCGACGATCTTGCGGTGCTGCAATCTTCGAGACGTTCGTCGTTTTATCTTTGGGGACGATACGCCTACAACCGAGAGCACTACCGGGGCGTATTTCGTCTTGTGGAGAGAGGACTCCTCGACTCGACGGTTCTTTTTGTTCGTTTTATTTTTCGGCTTATAGTATTGTTTTGTAATAGCAGTTTTTGTAACCAACAATCGCAAGACGAAATAATTACCTACTTAAGCTGCTTCAAACATGTCGTCATCATCTGCTGTCATCTCCAATGCTACCGCCGCCGCCACCAACCGCGTTGTATCTGACGTCATTGCCTCCTCCGGCAACACTGTTCCACCGACGTCTGTCCCTACACCAACTCCGGTGTTTGCCAATCCAACCCTCGCTGCCATATCTGCCGCCACTGATGCAAGGATAGCTCTTAATCGTGCTAATGCCGCTAACACGACATTCAACTTCAATGCTATGTCCTCTGCCTTGCAGAGCAATGTCCCTTTTGGGAGTGTGAACCACCATGGAGTGGTGGGGGGTTCAAACCCAACCCTGACGGCGCCTCTGCACTCGTCTAGAGTGTTGCCCGCTGCTGAGAAGCCGGCCAAGTTTGGTGGAGCCGACTTCAAGAGGTGGCAACAGAAGATGTTGTTCTACTTGACAACATTGGGGTTCACGACTGTGCTGATGGAGAATGCACCCGCCCCTCCAAGTGAAAACGAAGAGAACTTGGAAGTCCGCATAGCCTATGATAATTGGCTAACCTCTGACTACTTTTGTAAAAACTTATTGCTTAGTGGACTAGATGATAGTCTGTACAGTGTATATGCAAATGAAAAGACCTCCAAGACAATTTGGGAGGCACTTGAAAGAAAATACTGTACTGACGATGCAGGTACCAAGAAGTTTGTAGTCGCCAAGTTCTTGGACTACAAAATGGTGGACTCTCGACCAGTCATGGACCAAGTGCAAGAGTTCCAACTCATTGTCCATGACGTCCACGCCGAAGGAATGCTTTTGCCAGATGCTTTCATTGTGGCAACCGTGATAGAAAAGCTTCCCCCGAGCTGGAAGGACTTCAAGAGCTACTTGAAGCACAAGCGAAAGGAAATGACGCTTGAGGACCTTGTGGTCAAGCTCCGCATCGAGACCGACATGAGGACTCGAGATGGGAAGGGGAAAGCACCCGTGGAGCCAAGAGTCAACCTTGCTGAGAAAGGTGGCAACTCCAACAATGCGAAGAGAGGGCGTCCAAATAGCAACCCCAAAGGGAAAGGCAAGGTGCAATCCCGCAAGTTTGAAGGGGACTGCTACAATTGTGGCAAATCCGGCCACATGTCAAAGGACTGCCGAAAGCCGAAGAAGAAGAGGGCTCGTCAAGCCAATATGTTGGAGGTTGACCTCACTGAAGCCGACCTTGCGGCCGTTGTCACTGAAGAAGCCAACGTCGTGGAGAATGAGGGGAAGTGGTATATTGATACCGCTGCCACGGCACATGTTTGTGGTGACCGGAGCTGCTTCACCAAGTACAAGAGTTGCCAAGGGAGGAAGCTCAATATGGGAAATCAAGCCTCATCTGAGGTGGTTGGCTATGGTACTGTGGTGCTAAGGTTGAGCTCCGGGAAGAACCTGACTCTGGGAGAGGTGCTGCATGTCCCCGACATCTGGAAAAATCTTGTGTCCGGCTCTGTACTAGTCAAGAGAGGGTTTAGACTAGTCTTTGAGTCAGACAAATTTATTTTATCTAAATTTGGTATGTTCCTAGGAAAAGGTTACCTGTCTGAGGGCCTTTTCAAGTTAAGTGTAATGGCATTACGCCAAGAGGCCGTTGAGGCCAAGAAGAATGAAAACGAAGCTACTTCCTCTTACTTGATTGAGTGTTCCGATTTATGGCATTTTAGATTAGGACATGTTAATCTAAATGCAATAAAAAGATTAGTTAATCTCGATCTACTTAAAGTAAACGAGTTTAACAAAACCAAGTGTGAAGTTTGTGTTGAAGCAAAATTGGCTAAGCAACCATTTCATTCTGTAGAAAGGAACACAAAACCTCTAGAACTCATTCACACTAACGTATGTGATTTGAAGTTTGTACAAACTAGAGGTGGGAAAAAGTATTTTATTACTTTTATTGATGACTGCACTAAGTGTTGGATATGAGTCAGTAGATGATACTCAGCTGTTGTTCGGTTAAAAGAAAATTGGGGGAAATGATAGTAGTACTATGGAATTGAAGATCCCAAAACCTAGCTGATATCAGTAGATTAGGGTGTCGTTAGGATTAGCTGATGTATAGGTTAGACTTGATGTATTGATTATTATTTTGTCTAAGTCCTGTACGGGGTAATTGTTGAACTGATCTTCTGTCGAAGATACTTTTCAGAACCCCACGTCATCAGTGTAATCGCTTGTGTTCTTCAGTCATCAGCTGATCTTCCACTCAGTCGAAGACAGCGCATCAGCTGACAAATCATCAGTAGAAGACTACCAGCTGATAGTCATCAGCAGAAGAACAGAAACAAGCACAGTACCTTCGCAGTCGCCAGCTGACCTACTCAGTAGATGCCCTATCAGCCGACTCAGCTGAAGAAGACAGAGACTTTTCAGTCTACTGTATCCTACGGAAAGCGACCCAGCTATTCAAGTCTTTTCGAAAAGTTCAGCAGAAGACATACGAGGTTGTTGAACGGTCAACTCTGACATTCTCACCAACTACAAACCTCGACCAATGAGAAGCCGACAACGCTTACCTACTCTACACAGTAAAGCTGCTCTCATGAACAGTGCATTAACTGCCCTGCTGCAACAAGTTCGAATTAATGGCCGTTTTTCTTGGAAGCTTGTGACACGTGGCATCGTCGTCTCCAACGGACATATGCCATAACTCACAACTATAAATAGAGAAGTTTTTGAAGCTCCGAATGACGGAATTTCGAAGGGACAAGCTCAAGTTCATAAACGCTCTAGAACACTCAAAGATCATCCAGAGGAAAACTTGCGTAATTAGAAGATTTCTCAGTTTTTCTCTCTAGAGTTCTTAGATCCCTTTCTTCTCTAGACTAAGCTCATTATCATATTTATAGCTTAGATTCGAAGGAGTTCACATTTAGTGAATTGTTCTTATTGTAAGAACTCCTTCTCGGCTTGGAGAAAATTCCCTTCCCTTTCGGACTTAGGTTTGGATTGTAAAGTCGCTAAGGATTATAACTTAGAGGGAACCGTCCAGGTGCGCAAGTATCCCCGCTCGAGGCTTGCTCGGGAATAATCAACAAGTTCTCCCGCCTTGTTCGAGGACCGTGGACGTAGGATCTTGCGTATCCGAACCACGTTAAATCGCTTGTGTTCTTTTCTTGTTTTTATTGCATAGCATTCAACCGACTTGAAAATCATAAGCTTGCATAAAACGTATTTTATAAAGCGCACAACCAAAAGATTTAATTTGCTAAAACGTGTTTTCAAAAGAGACGAATTTCGGGCCCCACACTTTCCGCACAACAGTCTCCGACTGATTCTCAAAGTACTGACAACAGTCAGTAGGAGAGAGCTCAATAGCTGACTCACTCTGTCCCGCTATCGAAGGCTTATTTGGCATCGTTCATCGGTTGCAATCATCGCCTCACTGACCTTCATTGAGAAAAAGAAACCGAGCTCGAGTGTATTCACCCCCCCCCTCTACACCTGACTTATCGTCTCCGGACCAACAATTGGTATCGAGCGCACGGTGTTCAACCGATCGCCGGTTCCGAAATACTTGGTCCTCTCGAACTGATCCTGAAAACCGTTTTCACTGCATAAGCATCTTTTCAGCATCCTTATACTCTTACTCTTACGATGTCTGATATGTCAGGTATTAGGATGGTACCGATGTTCTCAATAGAGAACTACACGGTATGGCGCGTACGTATGGAGGCACACCTAACGTCACTCCACGACAGCATGTCAGATGTCCTAGAGTCAGGACCGATCATTCCCATGATCGACAGCGTAGTATTTGCTGCTGGAGGAGGCGTGGGAGCACAAATTGGTGCTAAGGTTCCCAAAGATAAAACTGCCTTCACGCCTGAAGAAAAGAAGCTGCACAACTTTGACCGAGTTGCGCGTAATGCCATACTGACTACGCTCAGTGATTCACACCTCGGAAGGGTACAGGATTGCAAAACGGCGAAAGAGCTATGGGACGCCTTGGCTGTACTGAGCCATGGAACCCCTCAGATCAAAGAAAACAAGCTCGAGCTAGAGCTTCAGAAGTTCGACGCCTTTGCAATGGAGCCTACTGAAACCATTGACGAGCTGAGTGTCAGATTCACCAATCAAGTCAATGTCATCAATGGGCTGGGGAGGTCGTTCACCAACAAGGACATGAACACCAAGATCTTGAGAGCGTTGCCCCGACAGAAGTGGCTTCCATTTGCTACTTATTTACGTCGCTCTGATCTAAATGCTCTAACTCCTGATGTTATATTTTCAGAATTAAAATCGGAGGAATTCGAGCATAGCCTACCCCAAGAGTGCTTAAGCGCTCCAACCGACACACGGTTCGACCACGCCTTCAAGGCAACGATCAAGCAATACCGGAGCCAAGCCTATTTCCTCAAGCAAAGCCGTGGCCACATCGGTAGCAAAGTCTTCCGAGACTTCAGGCCCCGACCGCCTAGCACCGATGGCTCTCAAATATCGAGAGGAAAAGGAGAGAGTCGAAAGCCGAGGAAATACAACCGAGATTCTTCTTCGAGTAAGAAAGACTATCATAAGAAAGAAGAATCTAATCCTTCTACCGAATGCGAGAAATCGGAGTATCTTTGCAGTCCATCTAAAGACTCAGTGGTAAGAGCAAAGCAGAACATCCACCGCTACAACCGCAAGAAGGAGGGACACTATCAGCACGATTGTCCCGAACTCTCACCGCTCAAAGAGCGGAACGGCAGAGCTAGGAGAAAGAAATTCGCCGAGAGACGGCGAGGCCTATATAGCCGGAGAGATATCCGACAACTCAATTGAGGAGGATACATTCATGTATTCTTTCGAAGACGAAGCCGCATTCGTCGCAGCTTGAGGTCGCAGAGACAGTTCTCGATGAGTCGACCCGAATACCGTCTCGATGGCCGGAGAAGAGGCCGAGGTAAATTCTAAACACATTATTACCTATTCTTCACACAAAGACACAAGACACGTGCTCGGTCACGCGATGATCCTCTAGATGTGGTACAAGCCTACGACGATCCGCTAGAGGAACAGTATTCAGCTGAGCAGAGAGTTCAAAGCAGAACCATCCGAGAACTTGAACGGGTAAAGGCCGAGAATCGAGACTTTCTTCTCGATTGTCGGGTCTCTACTGAGTCAGTGGATCTAGTTGCGAGACTCAAGGAAGAGATTGAATCTTTTATGACTAAGTCTCATCTTCAAGAGACTCAAATCTTAGTTCTGACCAAGGACAATTCTGAGAAAGAGACTGAAATAGCCAAGCTCAGTCAGAAGCTCACAGACGTGCAGAATGACTATGACTCAATCAGAAGGAGTGACGAGGTCTGGAGAGGTTTGATGACTCAACAATACCTGGGAGCGAAGGAGAAGCTTGAAAGCATGCTTAGAGCACAACGGCCAACTGCTGTGAAAGAAGGCCTTGGCTATACCCACGAAGCTTCCACCTCTAAAAGCTCAGCAACTCTGGCTGATAGGTTCGTCAGAGGAAAGGTGCAAGCTGCTGACACCACACCTCAGGAGAAGAACAAACAGAAAATGATTGCACCTCAACCGAGTAGCAACAAGCAGCTAACCAAAGGTTCCAGCCCCAGGACACCGCGATCAAATTCAGGGGGAACCAAGAAGGTCAGATGGGCAGAACAGTACAAGGAGCCACTATATGAGCACCCGGCTCAGTACGGCTCGTACTACTATGAGCCCAGGGTCAGGAGAAGCGCTAAGACTCAGAAGAAGAAACCGCCTGAACCCAAAATCATCAGCAGAAAGTCAGTATCTCCAAGTCCTGTGGAGAAGAAAGCTGATAAGGTTCAGAAGAAGAAGTCTAGGGCTTCTAAGGTCCCGAGACAGATCTGGGTCCCGAAATCACCCACTAACCAGTAAGGACCCAACTGAACCAAAGGGTACCTAAAAATGGCTCTGTTTTGCAGGTGCATAAGGACCCGTGGATAGTGGACAGCGGCTGCTCGAGACACATGACTTACCGTAAGAGCTCGCCGACCAACTACGTACAAGAAGATGGTCCTGCATGAATTCGGTGACAACTCAAAAGGCTACAAAAGGGGATACGGAACGCCGAACATTGGGACCGCCACGGTTCCTAAGAGTAACATATGTTGAAGGACTTCAACATAATCTCCTTTCGATCGACCAATTTCGTGATAATCTTAACAGAGTAATCTTTGACGCCGGTTTCGTGAAATTGTTGACAAATCTACAGGGAAAAACAGTGTTATCAGGTTCGCGGAGGAAGAACATCTATGTTGCAAACTAGAATACCGCAGAACCTGAGGCTTGCTTGCTCGCACAGACTAAATCAGGTGACAAGTCAGGCTGGCTATGGCACAAGAGACTCAGCCACCTGAACTTCAAGACCATGAACAAGCTTGTCAAGAACTCTAAAGTCAGAGGACTGCCCAACGAATCGTTTATCAAAGATAGAAATTGTGAAGCGTGCCTGAAGGGAAAGCAAACAAAGAGTAGCAATCCACCTATTCCGTCACCTTCCACTGATGGAATCCTTCAGCTGCTTCACATGGACTTATTCGGGCCAGTCTCTCCAGTGACTATAAGAGGCAAGAAGTATGCCCTCATCGTCATAGACGACTACTCAAGATATACTTGGGTCATCTTCATCGCCAACAAATCTGATGTTCAGATTGAGTTACCTAATCTACTGAAGAAACTCAGTGTGGAAAAGAACATCAAGATTAAGAAGATACGCTCAGACAGAGGAACAGAGTTTATGAACTCAGTAGTTAAAGTGTCTTTGCGATAAACAAGGGAATTCAAGCATGAGACATCACCGCACGCACCCCTCAGCAGAACGGACTTGCCGAACGTAAGAACAGAACACTCAAAGAAGCAAAGCAAGAACGCTCCTCGCAGTTCCGGACTACCCTCAAAGTTTTGGGCCGATGCTACCGACACCGCCTCGTTACACTCGGTAATCGCTCACTACCGACACAAAGCAACACATGAAGACGCCTTACGAACTGTGGAAAGGGAGAATTCCTTCTATTTCTCATTTTCATATTTTCGGTTGTCCTTGCTTTATCCACAATAATGGGAAAGATCAGTTGAAGGTCTTTGATAGCAAATCTGATCAAGGAGTATTCTTAGGATACTCTCGAGTCAGCAAAGCATTCAGAGTCTTTAACTATCGGACTCTTTGCGTGGAGGAAAGCCCTCATGTTGTTTTTGATGAATTTGTTACTGAGAACATGAAAGATACAAAGTCAAATACTGAAGATGTCAGCAGCAAGCTACAGGATCTCGGACTGAATGATAAAGCTGAAAAGATCCAGCATTGTTGGGATGATGAGTCAGACGATGAACAAACTCAGACTCAACCAACAATCGATGTAGCTGACCTAGTTGATTCTATCGAACAGAATCAACAACAGGTAACATCGGTCGATGAGGAAGCCCCTGTGGTAACTGAGACCTCTATTGAGAATGTAAACTCAGGGGGAACGATTAATGTTCCTGAGCTAAATACCCCTGAACCTGGAAACTCAGTAGATCCTAACCTTCTTACTGAATTGCTACAGTCACAGAACAGTACTACTGAAATGCCTAATACACCTACTGACTGTGCAGAAGTAGCATCAGAAGAAGAAGCCCGACTCGGGCATTCGTGGCTCGATGCTCATTCTTCGGATCTTATCATTGGAGATCCATCGACAACTATAAGGACGAGATCAAGATTAAGTCAAGGAGAAAGCTCACTTTACTCTTGTTTTCTCGTCTACAAAAGAACCTCGTCGATAGAGGACGCACTTAAAGATGCCGATCGGGTCATTGCTATGCAAGAAGAGCTGAACCGGTTCGTCGAAATGAAGTTTGGGAGCTTGTCGACGGACCTAGACATCGGCACGTGATTGGAACTAAGTGGGTCTTCAAGAACAAGCGAGATGAAAACAACGTCATTGTCGAAATAAAGCTCGACTAGTTGCTAAAGGATACAACAAAGCGAGAGGGAATTGACTTTGATGAAACATTTGCTCCGGCCGCTAGATTGGAAGCCATTCGTCTTTTCCTAGCTTATGCAACATATCGGGGATTTAAGGTATATCGGATGGATGTGAAGTCAGCTTTTTCGAACGGCGCATCGAAGGAAGAAGTCTACGTGGAACAACCGTCCGGCTTTCAGTAGGGACATCGGTGTGTACGCACTTAGGAAAGCTCTATATGGGTTAAAACAAGCACCCGTGGCTTGGTATGATACCCTATCGGACTTTCTACTTCGTAAAGGTTTTCGTAAGGGGACGGTAGATCGCACCCTATTCAACATAAAGTCAGGAGATGACATCCTACTGGTGCAAATCTACGTGGACGACATCATTTTCGACTGCAGAAATGAGACCATATGCCAGCAGTTCGAGAAGATGATGAAGGAGAAATTCGAGATGTCCATGATGGGAGAGATGAATTATTTCCTTGGATTTCAAGTGAAGCAATCACCAGGAGGAATTTTCATCAATCAAGCCAAATACACTCGAGATCTTCTCAAGAGATTCGGCTGTGACTCCAGCAAGCCAGTCAAAATCCCGATGAACACGAACTTTAAAATCGATCTAGACAAAGAGGATGCAGGATAGATCGAAAGTCAACTTCCGGAACTTGTCAGTTCCTAGGCAGCAAGCTGATTTCTTGGTTTTCAAAGAAGCAGCATTCAGTAGCAACGTCCACTACTGAAGCTGAGTACATGGCTGCAGGAAGTTGTTGTGCCCAAATCCTTTGGCTTCGACAACAACTTAGAGATTATGGTATAACTCAGGATGAAGTGTCCATCTACTGCGACTCCACAAGTGCAATTGCCATAACTCAGAACCCAGTTCTACATACCAGATGCAAGCACGTGGATATCCGACACCACTTCATCAGAGACCATGTCGAGAAGAAGGATATCAGGATGGAGAAGATCCATACTGACAAGCAAAGGGCAGATATGCTGACCAAACCACTAGCTGAGAACAGGTTCAGAGAACTATTAGTTGAGCTAGGTCTACTGGATCCTACTGAGATGCGTCAGTAGATGCCGACTACTGAGAACATCATTGTCAAACAATTGGTAACAATTGGGATCAGCATAAGGAATCAGTACGACAGGTCAGATAACTAAGTACAGTGACTCAGTTGGGAAAGTCACACTGTACACAGCAAGGGGGAACATAGTCATCAGCATGACAACCATTCTCCTTATACATAACGGTAACCAGCTGATAAGTTCAGCTGAAGAGGTTTGCGTAATTTTGTGTACTTATTTTTTTTTAAGCATGCTCGCTTTTATTGCATCAGTCGCTCACACTCAGTAGTTAATGTGCATTCATTTCCCGCCATTAATAGTTTAAGGAAAGGTCAGTAGGAAACCTTTTCATTTGTATAAACTGAGTAATTAATGTTATCTGTCGCGCATTTAATGCATGTCTTCTCACTTACCTTTATTACGTAGATCTATGTTTTAGGCGGCTTTTGTAATCATTCCATTTATAACATTAAATCTTAGCCGTTCATAGTTTTTGGAAGATTAAAACTCAGTCGTTGGATTGAAACTTGCAATCAAGCCAATATATACAAAATATTTCATCTTCTATCTTTTTCCTCACTTTTCGCCATTATCAAATCCTAAGAGCCTTTATCGCAAATCAGTTTACATCTCAAACTTCTTATAACTGCTTTGCCTGTGCATCTCTTAAGCTCTCATACTCGGTAATGTATTCAAATCTGCTGACAACTACTGACTTACTCTATTTTCAAGTGCTAACATGTGTTTTGCAGATTTCTATGGCGATCGTACAGACTCCTGAACCAATAGTGGAGATCATGACCATCCGGATTCAGTTCGAACCCACAATGGCTTTCCGCCAGGTGGACATTCCGTATCTGGAGCCAATGTTCGATGCTCTAGAGAGGTCAGGGTTGGAGACCCTTGTGACCAAGCATCCGCGTGCCCATCTGCCAAGGCAAGTGGCAGAAGCGTATTTCAACTGGAACTCAGTGGCTGCCGGAGGAGAAGAAGCTTCCTTCTCATACATGAGAGAAACAACTCCGAACAAGTGGAAGCCGACTCAACACACCTTCAACATCCGAGAGGCTCTAGTCCTCGCGTTTCAGCTTCCTACTTCTGGAATCTCCCCTATCGGATATAAGGAGAGGGAGATCAACGCTTATGTGCAAAAGTTCTGTGGACGCAGTGATCTGACGTTCAAGACAGCTCTCCCGAGGAATCTCTTGCTACCTCAGTACAGAGGTTTAGCGTATGTGGTCTCGCACATACTGACAAGCTCAGCTGGATCGTACGATCAACTGTCCAAACCTAAGATTCAGCTGATGATGGCTATTGACGATGGAGTAGAAGTGAACTTGGGCTGACTATTACACGACTCAGATGAAAGCCCAGGCCCAGAAATTCACTACTCTACCCACTGGCGAGAGGAGGTTGGCCAGTGTGGGTAAGCTTCTATTCGGGACCAAGATGTCAGTCCTAATAGAGAGTGTTGTACAGAGGAACTCAGCTTTTGAAGACTCAAAGCTGTACAACACTAAGCTGATAAAGTTTAAGACTAAAGAAGCGACGGAGAAGTCAATTGGCAAAGGGCCACCTGAGCAGAAGAGAGCTGCTCCTGCCCTGCCATCTCCCGCTGATGAGTCCAAGAGGAGGAGGCTTATCAAGCCACGACCAGCTGAGGTCACTGTGGCTCAGCTGATAACTGTCATAGAACAGGCTCCTCCTCCACCTCAAGATGAGCAAACCTTGGACTCCGACACAGGGATGGAAGGAGCCACCCTCAAGGAGAATGCTCAAGTCATCAGCTCCGATGATACTCAGTCGGACATTCGAGAGCCAACTGAAGAGACTGAATGGACAACAACTCATACCACTCGTCTACGTGCTACAGTTGAGATTCACGATCAGATTCCAGAGATAGCTGAGCATGAAGACTTGGTTGACATTGCCATCAGGGCAAGAGTTCAGATGCTACTGAGGTTCTTAAACTGGGATATTCTGATAGATTTTGCAAAAAATCAGTCAGCCATCGATCTACTGACAGAGGAGCAAGATTTACAGGCAGAGATCGGATTCGGGGAGCCAGCTGATTTGGCGTCATTCAAGGATCTTCGAGCTGCTATGCTCTATCTTCTTAGCCTGCGTACCACAGCTCCTGCTGCTAATGCTCCGCCTCCATCTCCTCCTGCTGATGAGGGTGATGACAAAGAACAAGATCAGGAGATGGAAGGCAACCCCAAGGATGCAGAGTTGGGAGGCTCCGCTGAGGGACCAACTCCCCATAAGAAGAGCCAATCACCACCCCCTGGTACATCAGGTGAGGCTCAGGGCGCTCCGAAGTATAGTCGGGAGCAGCTCCTCGTGTTTTCTGATCAAAGGCTCGGAACAAGCTCTTACCAGATTCAACCCATTGGTTCCGTGTCCTCCAAATCAGTGAATAAGGCGATCAGACGCCAAGGAGCTAAAAACAGACTTCTCGCCAAAGACGTCCATATCAAATGGGAGAAGTATACGAAGGCGCAGACTGATAGCCTGAATAAGCTAGCCGCTGGCATCTCCACTCCTCAAGAGGCTCCTTCGCGGCGATTTTAAGGAGATGATCGAGCCAGGTTTTGATAGCGCAGAAATCAGATCTATCTGCACAGAGTCAGTTGCTGCTCCAAGCTCAGCACAAAACATTTACTGAGCAGTTGACTCATGCTCTCACAACAGTCCAAGCTCAAATGGATGAGCCGAACAAGTTGGCTACAAGCAGCCTCCAGACTGCTATTAAGCAACAGGCTGAGGCCTTGAACGAGATTCGAAGGAGATGAAGGAATCCAATGATCTAGCCCCTGCTCGAAACTCCGCCAGAGTCGCTTGCTCATCTCAATCGATTTAGGGCAGCTCAAGAGAAGGACTGGGAGCAATGCGTGACTTGGTCACGGACTTCGACTCTACGGTTACTCGGATCAAGGACTCAGTATACAAGCTCGAGAAAGAAGTCACAGGCTATCCGTACCCAACCTCGATAAGGCCGCCGATGCCAAAAAGGGGGAAGGTATAATAAAAGATGAATCGAAACGGATACGGCGATGTACGGATAATCGGGGAAAGGGTTCAGGAGGAGAGACCCTCCACAGCTGAAGAACCCGCACAGACTCAGGGGGAAAGGGCTCAGGAGGAAGGACCCTCTACTACTCAGGATAAGAACTCTTCTGAGGTCCTTCTCCTAGAATTCCCACTTCAGCCAACCCCCATCTCCTCTTCTGCTGCTCACATTGAAGAAGTAACCAGTTTTATTGAGCAGGAGACAGAAGAAGAAGAAGAGCCTGAGCCTGAACAATTGCCACCACAGAGGCCGGGGAAGGAGATTACAACTGTATCTACTCCTCCTTCCTCCCCGGTCCATAAGTTCAAATCAAAAGCGGAGCAAGAGGCTTATGACCTCAAAATTGCCCAACAGCTGCAGGATAAGCTCGACCATGAGCGTCAGCTTGAAGAGGCAGCAGAAGCAGCAAAGAAGCCCAAGGGCAAAGCTGTTAGGGGCAAAGGCAAGAAAAAGGTCGGGTCGGTCGAAGAGCAGAAGAAGAAAGCCCAAGCAGATTTTGCTAAGGCTCTTCCGACTGAGATCCAAGCTACTGCTCAGAGTATTCCCACTTCTACTCTAACACCTAAGCAGATAGTGGAAGATCAAGCGACCTGGGAGGCGACGCTGCAAGGTCTGAGTCTCAGGCGAGGAGACAGTAGAGCAGCCGCACTCCGCGAAAAGAAAAGGATAGCTGACTTGGCGAAAATGCGTAGCTTATCTCTCAAGCCAGCAGCTGATCCGAGGAGGCAGATCCCAAGAGGATCCAAGTTCATCAGGGGCCCATATGTTAAGAATATTCCTATCCCGCATGTGGATAAATGGGTGCCGGGCCGATATGAACGTCCATTGGGAAAGGCCGAAAGAGGATTTTATTAAAGGCTATTTTGTATGGGCGCATTTATCATCTCGACCGTCCGCTGATCGGTTATTCGACGAACTAATCTCGAGATTTGATGTCTCATTCGGGAGATCGGCCGAGGCAGATTATGGAAGAACGAGAATATTCCCTTCCGTGCCCCTGACTTTCCGACGTATTCCTCCGCCAAGAACCGCTAGTGGATCGCCGTGCACGAAGGACATTGAGAGAGAGATAGAGGAAGCCGCTTTCCATCCGGGTTTGCTTTGCCCGACAATCCTCTTGACAACGAAGAAATCCGGGAGATCAGGATCGAGTTTACAAGTATTATTACCTGGATCCTCCTGCTGAGAAGTCTGCCGATTTCAAGAAAAGGACTCAACGCTTCAAGCGTCAGCAGTGATTTCTCCTTCTTTTTTATTTCTGTTGTAATAGCTGTAGGAGCTTGTACATCATTGATTATATATATCAGTTCCTATTGCTTGTTAGACAATTACTCATTGTCTTCCTGCTCTTTGCATCGTGTTTTTCACGACTGATCACTAAGTGATCTGACACACACTCGATCGGTTTCTCGATTTTGCCTATCTCCCACCCTCGAAGTATTGAAATTACTTTATTTTTTTCCTCAGAATGTTGTAAGGGGGAAATTGTTGTCAGTAGGATAGCATCTTTTATAGACTTAAGAAGTTTAAGAGGTAGAGGTAGAGGTTTTGGCATCATCAATTAGGGGGAAATTGTTGGATATGAGTCAGTAGATGATACTCAGATGTTGTTCGGTTAAAAGAAAATTGGGGGAAATGATAGTAGTACTATGGAATTGAAGATCCCAAAACCTAGCTGATATCAGTAGATTAGTGTGTCGTTAGGATTAGCTGATGTATAGGTTAGACTTGATGTATTGATTATTATTTTGTCTAAGTCCTGTACGGGGTAATTGTTGAACTGATCTTCTGTCGAAGATACTTTTCAGAACCCCACGTCATCAGTGTAATCGCTTGTGTTCTTCGATCGCGCTGATCTTCTACTCGATCGAAGACAGCGCATCACCGACAAATCATCGATAGAAGACTACTCCCGGTTGATAGCCATCGGCAGAAGAACGTAAAACAAGCACAAGTACCTTCGTTAGCCGCCGCCGTGACCTACCCGGTAGATGCCACATGTCGGCCGACTCGATCGAAGAAGACGAGAGACTTTTCGGTCCATCGTATCCTACGGAAAGCGACCCACCTATTCAAGTCTTTTCGAAAAGTTCGGCGAGAAGACATACGAGGTTGTTGAACGGTCAACTCGACATTCTCACCAACTACAAACCTCGACCAATGAGAAGCCGACAACGCTTACCTACTCTACACAAGAAAGTTGCTCTCATGAACGGTGCATTAACTGCCCTGCTGCAACAAGTTCGAATTAATGGCCGTTTTTCTTGGAAGCTTGTGACACGTGGCATCGTCGTCTCCAACGGACATATGCCATAACTCACAACTATAAATAGAGAAGTTTTTGAAGCTCCGAGTGACGAAATTTCGAAGGGACAAGCTCAAGTTCATAAACGCTCTAGAACACTCAAAGATCATCCAGAGGAAAACTTGCGTAATTAGAAGATTTCTCAGTTTTTCTCTCTAGAGTTCTTAGATCCCTTTCTTCTCTAGACTAAGTTTATTGTCATATTTATAGCTTAGATTCGAAGGAGTTCACATTTAGTGAATTGTTCTTATTGTAAGAACTCCTTCTCAATTGGAGAAAATTCCCTTCCCTTTCAGACTTAGGTTTGGATTGTAAAGTCGCTAAGGACTATAACTTAGAGGGAACTGTCCAGTGCACAGTATCCCTGCTGAGGCTTGCTCAGAATAATCAACAAGTTCTCCTACCTTGTTCAGGACCGTGGACGTAGGATCTTGCATATCCGAACCACGTTAAATCGCTTGTGTTCTTTTACTGTTTTATTGCATAGCATTCAACTGACTTGAAAATCATAAGCTTGCATAAAACGTATTTTATAAAGCGCACAGCCAAAAGATTTAATTTGCTAAAACGTGTTTTCAAAAGAGACGAATTTCGGGCCCCACACTTTCCGCACAACAGTCTCCGACTGATTCTCAAAGTACTGACAACAGTCAGTAGGAGAGAGCTCAGTAGTTGACTCACTCTGTCCCGCGATCGAAGGCTTATTTGGCACTGTTCATCAGTTGCAATCATCAGCTCTGCTGACCTTCATTGAGAAAAAGAAACTGAGCTCAGGTGTATTCACCCCCCCCCCCCCTCTACACCTGACTTATCGTCTCCGGACCAACACTAAGTATTGTACTCTTTATCTTTTAAGGAGTAAAGATGAGGCGATTGAAGCTTTTACTAACTTCAAAGCAGAAGCCGAAAATCAACTTGATTGTAAAATCAAAATGGTATGAAGTGATAGAGGTGGAGAGTATGTAGCTCCTTTTGAAGAGTTGTGTAAGACAAGTGGTATTATTCATCAAACCACTGCCCCCTATTCGCCTCAATCAAATGGCGTAGCTGAAAGGAAGAACCGAACTCTAAAGGAGATGATGAACGCCTTGTTGATAAGTTCTGGACTGCCCCAGAACATGTGGGGGGGAAGCCGTTTTGACGGCTAACTACTTATTAAACAAAATACCTCTAAAAGGTAGAGATGTAACTCCTTACGAGTTGTGGAAAGGAAGGAAACCTTCCTATAAATACCTCAAAGTGTGGGGGTGTTTGGCTAAGGTAGAAGTGCCTTTGCCGAAGCAAGTTACAATCGGACCGAAGACAGTCGATTGTATCTTTATAGGATACGCACTAAATAGTAGTGCATATCGGTTTGTCATTCATAATTCGACCGTGCCCGATATGAATGTTGGAACTACTATTGAGTCAAGGAATGCTATATTCTTCGAACATATCTATCCGTGTAAAAAGGATGATAAAGTTGAGTCAAGCTCTAGTGGTGGAGCAAGAGAAGTTGCTAGTAGTTCTAGAAATGTGGGGGTAGAACCCGATACACGTAAAAGACAAGCTGTCGATCTTGAAACTTTAGAACCAAGACGTAGCACTAGAGCAAGAATT
Source organism: Lavandula angustifolia (assembly GCA_028984105.1). Taxonomy (NCBI): domain Eukaryota; kingdom Viridiplantae; phylum Streptophyta; class Magnoliopsida; order Lamiales; family Lamiaceae; genus Lavandula; species Lavandula angustifolia. Next base: position 25,143,038 of record CM054808.1, read on the forward strand.
GCTAAGGACTTTGGTCCTGATTATGTTGTCTTTCTTTTGGATGAAGAACCGCGGTCTATAAAAGAAGCTCTTTCGAGACCCGATGGTCTACTTTGGCAAGAAGCTGTCCAAAGTGAAATTGATTCCATTATGCAGAATCACACTTGGGTCTTAGCAGACTTACCCGAAGGTTGCAAGCCCTTAGGATGTAAATGGATCCTAAAAAGAAAGTATAAGGCAGATGGATCAATTGATAAATATAAAGCTCGTTTAGTGGTTAAAGGCTTTAAGCAAATTGAAGGATATGATTTCTTCGATACTTATTCGCCTGTAACGAGAATTACGTCTGTCCGTGTGCTTCTTGCGATTGCTGCTTTGCACAATCTTGAGATTCACCAAATGGATGTGAAAACTGCCTTTCTAAATGGAGATTTAGAAGAAGAAATATATATGGAACAACCTGAAGGGTTTGTAGTACCTGGCCAAGAGCGAAAGGTATGTAAGTTGGTGAAATCCCTATATGGGTTGAAACAAGCACCATTACAATGGCACTTGAAATTCGACGAGGCTATGTTGTCGAATGGCTTCAAGATTAACGAATGTGACAAGTGTGTTTACATAAAGAATATAAAGAATAGTTTTGTAATTGTCTGTCTTTATGTAGACGACATGTTAATTATGGGACAAAATCTTCAAGTCATAAATGACACCAAGCGTATGCTTAAAAAAATTTCGATATGAAAGATATGGGAGTTGCTGATGTTATTCTTGGAGTAAAGATACAAAGAACTCCTAAAGGGATTGTTTTGTCTCAATCTCATTATATTGAGAAAGTGCTTAAGAGGTTTAATGCCTTTGATAGTGTGCCGGCAAAGACTCCTCTAGAAGTTAATGTTCATTTGAGCAAGAATAGGGGTGATCTTGTTGCTCAAGAGGATTATGCTAGAGTCATTGGTTGTCTTATGTACATCACGAATTGTACGACGCCTGATCTAGCTTGTCCGGTGAACAAACTGAGTCGCTATACTAGTAATCCTAGTAGAGAACATTGGAAATCTCTTGTAAGAGTTATGAGGTATTTGAAATACACTCTTAACTTTGGACTGCACTACTCGAGACATCCCCCAGTACTTGAAGGGTACTGTGATGCAAATTGGATATCCGACACTAAAGACTAGTTGTCTACTAGTGGTTATGTGTTCACTATAGGGGGAGGAGCTGTGTCGTGGAGATCCACAAAACAGACGTGCATTGCCAGATCCACCATGGAATCTGAATTTATTGCTTTAGATAAAGCCGGTGAGGAGGCCGAATGGCTCCGTAATTTTCTTGAAGATATTCCATGTTGGACGAAACCCGGCCACCTGTGATGATTCACTGTGATAGCCAAGCAGCTATTGGTAGGGCCAAGAGTGGGTTGTATAATGGTAAGTCGAGACATATTCGTCGTCGACATAATACCGTAAGACATTTGATCACGAGTGGGGTTATCTCTGTAGACTATGTCAAGTCTATAGATAACCTAGCGGATCCGCTTACTAAAAGTTTGAATCGAGATCAAATGTATAAGCTCGTAGAGGGAATGGGAGTTAAATCCACAAATTAAAGACGATTATAGTGGATACCCAACCTTGTAGATTGGAGATCCTATGAACTTGGTTCAATGGGAAAACTAAGCTATATGAGTCTGTTGATACCGCACTCAATTAGTCTATTCCCTAAAAGAGCTCGAGAGTGTTGGTGACCTGTCAAGTGGTGAGGTTAAGTCTTTGACTTTTAATGATTCTTGGATGCCTTGAGAAGGTGGAGTATGACAGGATACTCGAGTAAGAATCACCTATGTAAGTGAGAAGTGAGGGCCGCTTCTATGTAACACTTATGAATCCAAAGAGGTTGTCCATGGCCAGTAAAGGACACAAACGTGAGAACGGACGAGGTTGAGACTTTATAGTGTTAGTGTTATTGTCTTAGTATACACCATGGAGGAATAGTTCAAGACCACGTGTCCACTAATCCGCCGGTATGCTCGATAGCACTGACTAAGGAAGGTTCAAGGTCACAAGCCACCTATCCTGATGCTTTATTGTCTCTTGAGGACAAAGTTGTGTGTCTGCATGCATGCATTTGGCTATTTCCACTCATGTGGGGGATTGTTGGAAAAAATCGTACAAAATATATATATTATATATATATATATATATATATATATATATATATATATATATATATATATATATTGTAACTATGGAAATTCAATTAGTATTAAATGCTAATTTGGTTTGGACAAAATTCAGCTCATTTCGATCGCATTTTCGAGCCTCGATATATATCCGATTGATAAATTGAGATATATCACGTCGATCTACGTTTCGAGTAGATAATTATAGTGTGCTTAATTTCTCGATTCCGATTTTTGGTGAGTGAGAAATAGTGGCTCGAAGTTTGGGGGGACAAAACTAATATGTTAAATAAAGTGGAGGAACTTACCTTATTCGGGTGTTGGAGAGTATTACATTGATCAATGTCCTACATTGATAAATGAAATAACTTTAATGTGGTATTTAAGTCTCTACCACATTGTAAGAGATAACAAAGTGACATGTGGTGGGCTTGGGCCACACATGCTCATGCGCGCGAGCCTTTTCGCCGACTGCCTCACACGCGGCGCGGGCGCGCCGCGGCCGCGCCGTGCCCGCGCCCGGCCCCGGCTCCGGTTCCGGTCCGTGTCCGTGGACTTGGACTTGGACTTGGACTTGGACTTGGACTTGGATCTTGGATCTTGGGGTGGTCCGTCGGGTCGGCTGTCGGGTCGGGCGGTGCAGTGGACCGGCTGCACTGGATTCCTCTCCGTGGTGCAGTGCACCTGCCACACCCAAGTGTATCTTTTGGAAGGATCTGGAAGAGGCTCTTCAGCAGCCAACCTTCCATCTCTCCACTCCTCCACTCCCCTGGACACATCAGCATGCCTTAATTGGCAGGTGTTAAGCAACAACCCTTCACCTGGTGGGATGCATTCCATATTTAGCTCTTAGCTGCATTTCTTAGCTCATCTTAGCTCAAGTCCAGCAGCTTCTGTCCTCGCCGGAAAAGTCCAGTTCGCCGGAGCTCGACGATCTTGCGGTGCTGCAATCTTCGAGACGTTCATCGTTTTATCTTTGAGGACGATACGCCTACAACCGAGAGCACTACCGGGGCGTATTTCGTCTTGCGGAGAGAGGACTCCTCGACTCGACGGTTCTTTTTGTTCGTTTTATTTTTCGGCTTATAGTATTGTTTTGTAATAGCAGCTTTTGTAACAAACATTATTACTATATTTAAAGTGTCAAAATATATCTTGTAACCGACCCCAACGCAGCTCTTTTTAAAATAAATTTACTTTCCATGCCACTATCTAATTTTTGATTTCCTCTTATTAGCTAGTGCAGTTTACATTGTACATGCGATTTGTAATAATAAATAAAGCATAAAAATAATAATATAATAATAAGCAGATTGAGAAATTTAATACACTCAAACGCATATGATGGATTAATAGAAAAAAATCTAATGCACTTGAATGGAGAGAGAGAACGGGAACCAAATTATTAAGTTGTGATGTTGGAGGACAAAAAATCAAAGATCATTACTTTATTACCTTTAATAAATTAAATAAATTATTATTAATTAAATAATGTCTCTTTAATCATAACTTTATATCTTAAAAATGGAAGGCCTAGATTAGTCCATTTTTACCCTTTTTGTTCACAAATGATACTCTCCTTGTAGTTAGAAGTTAAAATGGATATTCTACTCTAAACACAATAACTTTTTTCAAATTTTCTTTTTGCACATTTACTTTCAATTTAGCCTATAAATACACAAATTCTTGATTTGTTTCAAATTGCACAGGGGTCAAAAATCAAAGCTGACATGGTATTTCCAGCATGACGTGGTTGTTGACATATCGGGTGGATCAGCATTGACCTTATCCAATTTTTCAGTAAATACACAAACTCTTTACAGTTTACATTTTTGCACATGAACTTTGAATTTAAATTTTTCTTGCACAAAGTCAAAATTTACTATTTTTTAATTTTAATAATTTTCTAGTAAGATTTTTTCAGGATTTTTTTAAATACACACGATTTTTATAAATATTATTATTAAGAAGAGGCTTGAAGAATTTTTTTTGCATTCTTGTTCGTTGTTGGAACTACTTTCTCGAACATCTTTTTATCTAAAATTTGATATGTAGATGTGATGTGTAACTGTCTTTCGTTTTATTCTACATTTTATTCCCACATTACAGACAAAAAATAAAATTAAACATCATTTGGTTCAATTGATTTCGATCGTTCATTATAAAAATCTTATTAGAAATAAATAAAAATAATAATAATAATAGTAATAAAATAGTAAATTTCGATTGTGTGCAAAAAAAATTCAAATTTCATGTGCAAAAAGGAAAAGTGTAAAGAGTTTGTATATATACTATTAAATTGGATACGATTGATGTTGACTCACCCGACACGTTAGCTATCATGTCATACCGGAAAATGTCATGTCAGCTTTGATTTTTGACTCGTATGTAATTCGAAACAAATCAAGAGTTTATATATTTATTGGCTTAAATTAAAAGTTCCTGTAAAAAGGAATTTTTAAAAAAATGATGTATTTAAGGGATAATATCCCAAGTTAAAATAAGCACACCTCATTTTGTAGGAACTAGAAGTGTTGTTCACATAAAAATGAAGTCTAATGTTTAAAGACTTGCCTCATTGGTTGATTTAAGAAGTCCATGACCAAATTTAGATCGAAATTCAAAATCTAATTCAAAATCTTAGCTTAGCACGTTTTTTTTATTCATATTAGTATATTTTATGAATTATATGTTTTTGGCGTAGCATATGAATATGCATAGCGTAAAAACAATATATATATATCATAATATTATGAACAATATACAATACGCAATTTTGAACATCAAATTCAAATTTAATTATTATTTATTGTTCTAAATTAATGGATGAGATTAATTTTTAATTATCACCAACAATTCTCATATGGTACACTCTGTAGTCTGTATACTATTAATATCTAATAATTCTTTATGAAGAAGATCACGATACCTTCTTAAGCTAGGAAACAAATAGTAACAAAATTACTATCTTATTAATTTAGAACTGTTCATCAATTCTGGTCATGGAGAACCAAAACCGTAGTATTTTTAAAAAATGACGTGGCGGAAGATGATTGGCCAAGATCCACAGGCATTGTGATATCCGATGAGTCACAGCCTTAACCGCCAACAGATCTCATTACTCCTTTGACTTAAATACGAATTTTTCTATCCTAGACCCGGTCCACAACTTAAATTGTGGACCCGGTGGTTATAAAACATGTCACATGGGATGTTCTTGAAATAAAAAAATTCAAAAAATACACAACTTCAATCTTAGACCACAGATCTTGTAGACCGGGTCTAGGATAGAAAAATTCCTTAAATACCATCTCAGCGACGTTGACAATTTCTATTCCAAATAAAAAATATCCCATTTCGAAAATCTTCTACAATAATAAATTGCAGAGCTGAAATATTTTGCTCTCTTTTTCTTCATCCTATTGCACCGCATATCTTTCTTACAAATACTTGCTTTGGGCATGGCTGCAGTTCAATGTGTTGCTGTTCTTGTTATTACTCTCGTTTTCGGTTCTTCCTACGCCTCCGCCAACTTCACCGTCCCAATTCTCTCGCCACTTTTAGGTTTGTCTTTTTTATTTTCTGGGCTTGTCAGAAAATTTGGTTGGATTTTCCCCATCTTCTTGAAAAGTTTGGTGCTTTGTGGGGTTGTGGATAAATTGTGGGGTTTGGTTTTGATATCTCAAAATGGGGTTTCTAATTCTTAATATTTATCTGTCTGTTTGGATGTTGGCGTTTCTTATTTATGTAATTTCTGATGTGAAATTTGTGTGAAATGGTGTTTTACTATTTTCCATTTTCATGTGATTCATGTAATGAAACCTTTACATATGTATGTGAATGACTATTGGGTGTCTTTCTTTACTTAACTCATATGATTCTTGAATTATGGAAACTTTTTTGTATCTGTGACTAATGTTTTCTTTTCTTTTCTTTTTTCTTTTTTTGTTGTCTTAATTAACTTATGTGATTCTTGAACCAAGATTGTGTTTGTGGATAGGTGAAGAAGCATGCAAAACAAACGTTTGTGGGAAGGGAAGCTGCGTGTCTTCGAGTAGCAACACATTCGGATTTGAATGTCAATGTGATAAAGGGTGGAAACAAGCTCGTTCAGAAAATGATCAGTTTTTCAGTTTCATGCCTTGTGTCATTCCCAATTGTGAGTTCCCTCTTCTCCTTTTTCTTGTGTTTTCTTCATTTTTTTCAAGGGGTTTCTATGTGTCTAATTTAATTGAAATTAAGTTGGAGAATTAGATGATTTATTGCCACAAATTCAGACAACTACGGAAGAAATTTGACTTCTGGTATTCAAAGAGTTGGTATTTGTAAATTGTCTCCAATTTAAACCCTACAAGTTTTGCTGTAAAGGGACAGATCCCGAGTGACCATGAGCAGACGCGTACATATTACCATTGTCTTGATAAGTAAAGATACGGTTTGATTTAATTAAGGTTTTAGTGAGATTGATGTTAGTTTTTGTCCAGGCACAATCAATTTCAGCTGTGATAATACTCCTGATCCTGCACAAAATCTGAAGGGATCCAACTTCTCCATTTTCGATCGTAAAATCCTTTCTTTCCAAACTACCCATGACTATTCGGTGATCCTATCATCCTATACGTTTTTCATTTGTTTGCTTTTGTGCTTGTAGCCTGCCACTGGAGTGACTGTGGAGGCGGCTCGTGCAACAAGACCTCTGTATTCACACACTCTTGTGCGTGCCAGGAGGGCTATTACAACTTGTTCAACTCCACTTCTTTCCCATGCTACAAAGAATGTAATCATGTGCAATTTCTGGTACTTGAAGTTGGTAGATCAACGTTGATGTTTGATTTATATGGTTACCAGGTGCAATTGGAGGGGATTGTGCAGGCCTTGGGATGAGCATCATGAACTCATCAAATCCGAGCCACCCACCAAGCCCCGGTGTAGCTGTTGATAGCACGAGCAACAGTGAGTCTACACTTCTCGAATTCAATTTCCTTAACGATGTAAATTCATGTGTTTGTTTTGTTCTTATATGATTTTGATTTGTTTCAGCCTCGAGCTTGTTCCACAGTTTGTTGATTACCTTGGTTGCAACTTTGGGTCTGATTCTGTGGAAGTATGACTAAAATATTATTTCATGATTCATGAATTGCTCCAAGATTCATTGGTCAATGGTCACACTCTATATTTTGTTGTATAATTAGAGAATGAGTCTTTATACACTTCATAATTTCATGGCCTCAAAGTTTCAAAGGCTGCTGACAGTTATTAAGCATTGATTCAAATCAAATAGGGCTGCCTACATATATTATTAGTACAATACATCACTTCTAAAAAGCAGCAGCCATTTATTCAACTTTAATAAGCACAAAACTTCAACTCCTCTAAATGAGTGGAATGATACCATTCAAGAAAGGCCAAAACAAAGTAGAATGATAAACCATTAGATCACAATATATTTCTGGTTCTAACATAAGAATGAGTTGCACTTCACCAATTTGTTACTTCAAGAAGCCTATGAATGAAAACAAAGCAAAATTGGGCAACCAACTAACCCGCAAGTCAGCAATCTCAATTATCCTCATTTGTACCAAAAAGCTTCATTCTTGACAATGGCGACCTCAAGTACCCTTCGACTTCATACTTCTTGGGCGAAAGCTCTCTATACTTGGCAAACTGTTGTCTTGCCTCCACATTCTTATCCATCAAGCTGTAAATCATCCCTTTGCAGAAATAGGGCCGGAAATCAGACGGATCCTCCTTGGCTAGCTCATCATAACTCTGAAGCGCCTCCTCTACGTTCTTGTGGAGGAACTGCATTTGCGCCATGATCAACTTCACATCCCTCACCTCCTTCGCCTTCATCTCCCTCTCCGCGACTCCCAGCGCCTGCTGCAACCGCCGCATCACCCCCTCCCGATCCCCCGATCGATCCATCACCAACGCGTTCTCAAACAACGCCTCGAAACACAGAGGATTCCTGGCTAAAATATCCTCAAATGCGTCGCGCGCTTCTTCAATTTTCCCCAATTCGTTCAGAAGCCTAGCGATCATGAACTTCCAATCGAGATTATCGGGCTGGGCGGCGGAGAGCTTTTGTAGAATCGATAAGCTCTCGTCGTCCTCGCCGTTGTCGAGTTTCTCCTGCAGCAGCTTCTTCAGCGCTTCGATGGCTTCGGAGCTGGATTCCAACAGCTGCGTTAGAGGTGAGTTTTCAGCCGCATCATCTTGCAATTTAATATCTTCGATGCTTGAACTCTCCGTTAGGGTTTCGGACGGCGTTGGTATCTCCGCCCTGGCGGGCAGGGTGGGGAACTTCGAGAATGCGGCGGCGGCGAATATGACGGCGCAGGCTGCGGATTTTAGATGGGGAATTAAGGGGTTTGGTGGGTGGGATGAGGTAGGGTTGGTTGAGGAGGAGGCGGCTTTAATGGCTAAGCTTTTGTTGAGGGTTTTGTGTGAGTGAAAGATGGGGGTTGGGCGGAGAATGTGGGATGCGGCGGAGCCGTGGAGGGAGAGCGGCGGCGGAAGGAGAGGGGCGGAAATTGATGCGTTGAGTGAGAGAGCCGAATTCATTTTTTTATTTTTTGGGATGAAATTTAGGGGCTTTGGTTGGAAATTCCGAGGTTTGAGGAAAATGGCTGGAGGAGGAAAGAGGTTTTTTGTTACTTCCACCTAAATTTCGGTCGAGAAAACCCGACCCGTTAATTCAACTGGATTGGGCTTTAATTCTGGGTTGAACTCATACGGTTAATGATCCATTAGGTTGTAAAAGTTTTATGTCCAATTATAGCACCTTAAACATGTGTACGCGTGTTTGTGAAAAAATAAATTTCTCACGTAAGATAAATAAAAATGAGATAGTCTTGTGTGAGGCCGTCTTCATGTGATGATGGATCGGATTTGATCGGATCTGTTGATCAAATTTTGGATGTTGACCCAATGATCCATGAATAATTCATATTTTATTAACAAGTGATATTTGTATTCACTAACATATCATACATTCAAAATAATTGATATACAAATATTTTTTTCATAATAAATGATATATTTATTTATAACAAGTGATACATTTATAATAATTGATATTTTTACATATCAAGTAGTAATACTTTTATAAAGAACAAGTGATTTTTATTTTCAAGAAGTGAATTTTTATTTAAAATAATTAATACTTTTATAGAAATCAAGTGATACTTTTATACAATTTAAAAAAGCATGAATGAACAATCAAACTATATATCAAATGGACCTTACTCCTTACAGGATTCTTAAACCGTTGTAGGAGAGAGAGTAGATGAGGACTTTGTAATCTAATTCATTCAACATTATAACTGCAAAATTTCCAAAAGAGAGAGATGAAAGGCAAGTATGTGCGATGTCGTATCTGTCGGAGGAAGCGGCGTGTGCGGCAGTTGATTTGGTGGCGGCGGCGGCGAATCTAATAGAAATGCCCTATTTCGTTTTGTTCTCGTTCTTCACAGAGTCGGCTCTCACATTTTGGGGACCTTTGTGTTAAAGTCAAAAATGGGCCTATTATTAAAAAAAAAAATTAGGAAATTGAGATGGAAGTCTGGAGTCGAGACTGAAGTCTGGAGTCGAGAGTAAAGAGACAAAGAGAGCCAGCGAGAGAAAGGGTTTGTCGCTTGTTTGCTAAGTTGCGTGGATATATGGATTTATTTCTTCTTGGCTTTAGATAGGCTAATTTAATAAATTCAATTTAGATTTGAATTAGGATTTTATTGAAATGATTTTTGAGCTCTATTTATTTTTCTCAAAATTTATATTTTTGCATTTGACGAAGATTAAATAATTGGACTTATAATAAAATAATACTCCCTCTATTCTAATGGGTCACATCACTTTATACAACTTTACACACAACTACCCACTATTCTTAATAACCGTGCCCCAAACCTATTAAGCCATATCGGACGGGACGGAGGGAGTATAAAACATTCAATCAGACACACAAAAATAGAGGATTGTTATGAAGAAGATCAGAGCATGGATCTTTTCGCACGTGCATTCCAACGCCTTATAACCACGCATGACGCAACTAAAACATAAATTCAATCTTGGGCCAAAGTTCCATATTTTGTGGAAGTTGAAATAAGTCGAATGCCTCCGCCTTGAGCGACGGCTATGTGGCAGGTTTTTATACACGGGACCTTGCATACCTAGAAATCGAGTGGGCTGGCACACCCTTCTAAGAGTTTCTGGAGTGTCATCTTCATTAGTCCTTGTTCTTTTGGAACTATCAAAACTTTCATCAGTATTGATATCATTGTAAGAATTTTTGGAAGTACGACCTGTTGTCTCTAAATTTAACTCCCATCTTGGATTACCTCTCATAACTTTTTCAAAGACCTCGCGGTGAGCAAACTTTTTACCGTAAATCGTCTGTACTTCCCTCTCAATATCCTCGTTCGACATCTCGTTCCCTCTACGAGCATACGCCTCCTTATATGCACCGATCCACTTCATAACGTTCGCATTAATGCGTTTGTAACGTCCTCTCAGTGACTCTACTGACCTCTCTTCGGACATTAGCGGGTTTTCAGCTCGAGTGTTATCATACAACTTTTTCACCTTCTTCTGATGAGTCGATTTCGTACATAATTATTTCTGTCCGAAAAGTCGCTTAACTGTGCAGGCGAGACGCTTTTGTTGGCAGTTACGCAGGAAAATATGCTGATTTGGCACGACATGTGGAGATGATGTGGCAACGAGTTTTCCAGCTGGAATGGCGAGATTTTGAGCGGATTTGGCCAAGAAAAGAAAGAAGGAAAGAAGAAGAGAAGAAAGGAAGAAGGAAGGAAGGAAGGAAGGAAATGAGATAAATAAGGAAGGATGAGACATTACCTTATCTCATAGATCATTTCCTTATCCAAAAAGGAACCCTAGATGTCCTAGGAGCATTATAAAAGGATGAGGAAGGCACGAAAATTCACACTTTCTCGAGCTCTCGACCTCCTCCTAACCACGACACATCAATCCTTTTCCGATCGATCCATTTCCGAAGCCGCCGCCGACCGAAGCCATTACCACCGTCGCCGATATTCCACCACCGCCGAGGAGAAGAACCAACAACCATTCCATTTACTTCATGCAGGCCGTTTAGTTTACGTAGAAGGAAATAACACTTTCGTAATTCAGCTTTTCAATATTCGAACTTTTAGTTTAGATCGTTGCTTTCAATTTCCGTTCTTTTTGAGAGATCGAAGACTAATCGGTACTCTTGATCCTATTTTAATTCAGTTTGTGTTTCGTTTAAATTCAGTAGGTGTTTCGTTTTTAGTTTTAGTTCGTATCTTTTATTATTTTCAGTTTTCGTGCATGCTAGGATTAGGGTTACGAATGATGTATGTTCTATTTTGCAAAGTGTCTTACCTGTGCAGTCAGGACAGTTTCATGAGTAGCTAAATTTTTAGTGGCTCGACAGGATGTAAAACGCACACGTGAACAGTACATGAGGCTTAAGTTCTAATAATTAATTGAAGGGTTTCGGGTTAATTCTGGTTTATTTAATCTGACTAGTAATTTAGAATTGACCACCCTAAGTTGCGTAGTTTGTAGCTAACTTAGTACTTCCATCGTTTCTCGTGGAACAAGGCTAGGTAAGTAGCAAAGTTATTCATTAGAATAATTGGATTAAACCGGTAGGAGACTATTAGATGCCCAACATACGAGTAGGCTCCTATACTAGGTTCCCTTAGTTCGATAAAGCTGTTTAGCTATTAAATCTATTGATTGCCCAACAACGTAGGTTGTAGCTAAATTAGGGAAGTAGCTGTTTCGATGCCCAACATGGCGGTTACCGACTAAGTAAGTGGGAGTGAGGATTACGCAGTTTAAGTTACGGTAATCTATAATTAGTTGATTCTTAAGATTAATTCCTTTTATGTGCCGAGGATTGGAATTACGTGTGTGTGAATATTCTGCTGGACCCATCTCTTACCTGCCTAGTTAAAACAGTTTAAATTCAGTTTTCAGTTTTTACATTTCTTTCACTTTTTACAAGTTCTTAGTTTTAGATAAAACCCAAAACTTGCGTGGTTGCTAACCAAACTCAAGATAAGTAGAAAAATGATGTGTCTAGTCCTCCGTTCCTTGTGTTCGATACCCTATGAACTATACTGATATAATTCTCAAGTTTTGCAGGATTATTTGGTGCAATACATCGATCACCATCTTCCATAACGTGGCATTACTTTAATTGGTGCCAACAATCGGATTTCCACTAACATGACAATAAGAAGACATTAGAATCATGTATTCTATCTCTTTCCAACCTTGAGGATTGTTTGAAGTGTTGGCCGATTTTTCATGAGGATTTTCAACAGAGGTTGGAGGGGTGTTTTGGGTGGAATTTTGTGAAAATTGCGAATTCAAATCAAACATCGGTGATGCGAATTCATCGGAATTTTGGAAATTTTCGCAACTGGGATAGTAATCTTGAGAGTAAGGAAATTTTGGGGAATTGGAGAAGTTGTTATTATATGGATCCATGATAATTAAAAGAGAAATTGGGATTTGTAGTAAATATTGAAATGAGAGAAAATGAAGATTTTTAAGATGTGAATAAGTATAGCAATATTGGGATCTATTTATAGAGAATGAAAAATCATGAATTTTGGTATAATTTTTATTTGTTTTTATAATATACTCCCTCCGTTCCACTCCATTAGTCCACTTTCTTTTCGGCACGGAAATTAAGAAAGTTGTTTATTGTGTGTAAAGTAGTATTAAGTAGTGGGGTCCACTAGAATATATAAGAGTGCTATTTTAAGTTAAAAAAGGAAAGTGGACTAATGGAGTGGAACAGTCCGAAAAGGAATACTGGACTAATGGAGTGAAACAGAGGGAGTATATTATTAAAAAATACTTATTTTTCTATTTAGAAAAAATAAGTATTAAGAGCCAATGCGATGATACCAAGTGGCAACACCCCATTGGCCAATGCATTTCCAACCACCTGGTGGCATTTCTCACACAAACGGCAAACCCACCCGAGTCACTCATTCTTTCTCCTCCCTTGCGTATTTTTTTTCTTCTGCAAATATAAAATCCAACCACCCTGGTTGGTTTTTATATGCGATATTCCTAGTCTAATAGTTTGGGGCCCTATACGGTCGGATTGTCCGCATAAACCCACGGTTTTATACCTCATAAACTTATTATTCAAAGATTTCAAACTATGTCGAAGCGTTCTGGCCAATTGTGAAAATTATATATTTTTATATAGGTAGAAGTTGCTACTTTTTTCCTTATAATATGTCACTCCTTGATAAAAATTTGTTTACATATGTGGATATCGTAAAGCAATATTAACTCTTTGAGATGATCACATGCAAATTCGCATACATAAATTTCGACTTATCAATTAATGAGTATCATGGAAGTGTAATTAATCTAGTCGAGTAGTGGCAAACTCAACTTACCACACTACCTATTATATTCAATTATAAAAAATAGATAATCAAATTATTTGTTGTATGTGTATAGTAATCAAATCATTAAAGGAATAATAGTGAATACAATTTGAAGTTCACACTCTATTATTATTAATTATAACAAGACTTTCGAATTTTTATCATTCACTGAGTTATAGCGATAAACTATAGTACCTCTATTTAATAATTAATATCTCACTTGTCTTTTCATATTGCTTCATTATTTATATTTTATACTTAATAAGAAAATAAATGAGTGATCTCATTAGTTTATATTTTTAAATCACCACTTTATATCTTTATCCTCATCCTCATAATCTTAATATTCGTGCACAATTTCAATATGACATAAATAATGAAATAAAGTAACAAGTTAACAACTCAAAAAAACGTCTAACTATACCATTAGTAATAAAGTCGACAATTTCGTGATTAAAAATCACGAATACTTAAAAATATTGAAAGATAGTGTTACATCAATTTATTAAAGGTAATCAATGTGACGGCAACTGATTAATAGTCCAATCTTGGAAATGAATTATATCAAAGGTTGACAGCCACACGAACACAAAAACGTTTGCATTATTCACATTCGGAGGTTATAACTCCCAATCATTCCTCTCTCATCTTGATCTTATAATAGACATTTTCCAATTGCTACGGCCCCCTTCCAATTAATATATCTAGATATGGCTTGGCTACATTACTTTCTTTATTTACTTTTTTTATTTTTGTCTTTCCACTAACAGTTAAAATATCATTTCAGCCACAGTTATAGGGGCCAAGTTTGTCTATTACACGTTTCAATTAATGGCTGTAGTATATGAGATTGACTCATTAAAGAGAAAAACAGTTTGTCTATTACTGGCTGTAGTATATGAGATTGACTCATTAAAGAGAAAATAAAACATTCAAACTTTATACTACCTCCGTTCCGTTATTTTCGGCACACTTCATTTGGATACAGAAATTAAGAAAGTAGATGATTAAGAATGAGATATGGGTAGATGATAAAGTAGGAGAGAGAAGATGATAAAGTAAGAAAAAGTAGGAGAGAGAAGATGCTAAAGTATGAGAGAGATGATAGTTATTTTCAAATTAGAAAGTGTGCCAGAAATAGCGGAACGTCTATTTCGGAAAAGTGTGCCAGAAATAGCGGGACGAATGTAGTATTTTCGAGCTGAAAAGTATTATCTGAATAACTAAAATATAGAAAAATATCTTTTCATTTTGTGTATTATTGATAAAATTCTGTCGAGACAAATACATAAGTATATAAAGATTTGACTCGTTCACTATTAAGTCAGCTTGAACTTGTGAAGTTGTGATCCTTTATATACAAAAAAAGAAGATTTATTGGGCATAATTTTTTTTAATGCACGTTAGATTGTCCGATTTATATGATTTAGTATAATGTAATTATGAAGATCAATTATTTCACCGATTGTCACTCCTTACGAGCTCAATGTATATGGTAATAGTGTTTGATGTCTAAGATTAAAGTTAAATTCAGTATGCAAGGATTGGTTAGTATTTATCTTAATTAAATTGTTTAACTATACGTAACGAAGAAATTTATTGTGTCCAAACATTTGAATGTGAGGAAAGCAAAAAAAAAATATATATATATACATATTTTGTTCTAAAAAACTTAGGAGGGTACCATTGTCATTTCATCATAATATATGGGACAAAGTTACAGTCGGTTTCTGCAAGTATTTCCTTTCTCTGCCAACACGAAGGATTTCCCTCTCTCTCTCTCTCTCTCTCTCTCATTATTACTTTATATATAACTCTACATTCTATAAAGAACTCCTTACTATTTTCTCACTACATTTCACCAGCGCTCTTCATTGTTAATGGAGAGGGCCAAACTAAAGCCCATGTACAAGCCTCCAGAAACTCCACTGGAGCCAATGGAGTTTCTATCCCGTTCGTGGAGTATTTCAGCTCCACACCCGCCTCAATTTCCGGCCAAGAAAACCCCCGATCACCGCCGCGGCCCTGCTGCTGGGACTGGGATCATACACGAAGATGTTTCAGCCGACTTGAAGGAGGCCGTTTCCGGCAACCCTTTTTCCTTTACTTGTTCCGAGACTTCTCAAATTGTCATGGAGCGCATTATGTCCCAATCGGTATGTCAAGATACGAGCTTGCTCTAATTTTGTTTGGAATTCGAAGAATTTTGTTTTGTATGCACTGTGTGTTTGACAAAGTTCCGCGGTTCCTTGTTGATGTTGGGAATAATGAGTTGATTTAAAACATGATGCCAAAAAATTAAATTCTTTTTGTCCATATTCAATTCTGTTTGCTGTTGTTTACTCGGGTTTGTCTGTCTCTGGAAAAATGTCCTCCAATAAGGATTTTTGTTTTTCTACTTTTGTTATGATACTGAGTAGTATAATTTTACCTTCCTTTTCCAAAGGATTGATGGGATTTTACCTTCTTTAATCCTGAAGTAAATTCATGCTATTTGTCTGAGTTCTTGTTGTTTTTGTTCTGTTTGGTTAGATTTTCTTGCAGTCACTTAGTTGTTCTTCTTTCACGACATTAAATATATGAAAGGAAGTGGTTTATGGGAAATCAAGGAGTATCTTGGGACTTTAAGGGGGCATTTATTGGTTAAGTATACCATTATGTTGTTCTTGAAAGATGCATTTATTAATATCAATTACTGTACCCTTATTCTCTGTTGCCTGCGTCAAGGTTAATTTTCTGAATTATTTAATCATATTCTTCTAAACAATGATACCTATGTTCAATGCGTAAATTAGTTTCTGTGGTAATTTGATATGTGTACCACATGTGCAGCATGATGTATCACCACGCACTTCAGGAAGGTTGTCGCACAGCAGCGGCCCCCTCAACTGTGGCTCTCTCACTGACAGTCCAACGCTTTCTCCATCCGAGATGGATGATTTCAAGGTATTAATCCAATGCTTAATCATATTCTTCTTTGTTTGTAGTATTTTTTATTCATCTTAACAATTCTTTTTATTTGCCTTATTGTATATGCTTAGAATTATATTGCTGTTGAAGTTGGTATTTTCTTGTTTGGCCTGTGATCACGTTCTCTTTATGGGACACAAAGCACAAGTTCTGGAGAGAGAGAGAGAGCAGCTTTATCTTCAACCAGAAACTTGCTCAGGATAACTTAGTACCACATGATGCTTTCCTTCTTCTTCACTCCAAGATTCCACATTTGTTTAGTATATTTTTCTTGTGTTCTTGAAATTTTGCTTCAAGGTTAAGAAAAATGAATATGAATAGATTATATATTTATACATATATGCATATATTTATCCATTTGATGGAATTTTGTCGGTTAACACTGCAACCTTTGTCAAGATGTGGTATATGTAAAAATGGTTGTAAAAATGAGACATCTCTATACCCATACATTTGGTTGACCCAAAATTCAGGAAAATGTTGTTAGATTTAATTCATTTCCCTACCAATTGTGGGCCTTCAGAAATTTATGATGAAGTTTGCTCTATATTTAATTCTGTGGTGTGTATTGTTTCTGGTGGGGTTTTGCTATTATGATACAATTAAATAGAATTCAGACATGGTGAAAGTGTTGTTCTAATGATTAGTTAACTTAGGCTTGTATGCAGTATAATCGGCTAAACAATCCGGTGAGTAACCCGTACAAGAGCTGTGTTGCCAGCAGCACGGTGGCTAATGGTGGTGGGAAGACAGTGGGACGGTGGTTGAAGGACTGGAGAGAGAAGAAGAAAGAGGAGGCGAGAGCACACAATGCTCAGCTCCACGCGGCCATCTCGGTTGCTGGAGTGGCGTCTGCTGTTGCTGCTATTGCAGCAGCAACTGCCACGTCTTCTGGTGCAGGGAAAGATGAAAACATGGCCAAGACTGACATGGCTGTGGCATCTGCTGCCACACTGGTGGCTGCACAGTGTGTCGAGGCGGCTGAGGCAATGGGAGCTGAGCGCGACCATTTAGCTTCGGTTGTCAGCTCGGCTGTCAATGTTCGATCACCAGGTGATATCTTGACCCTCACAGCTGCTGCTGCTACGGGTATGACATCTAAATATGTTGTTTCTAATACTTCACTTTCTACATTCATATTATATATTGAATAAATCAAGCTTTGCTCACAGTTTGTGTTCGTTGTCTCGAGTTTCATTCTCAATTTCATATAGTGTTCACTATCAGTTTGGTTCACTTATTCCTTGATTTTTCTTGATCTTGGTTGTGATTATTGTGCAGCTTTACGGGGAGCTGCCACGTTAAAGGCGAGGGCATTCAAGGATTTGTTGAACATTGCAGCCGTGACGCCTTTGGACAAGGGGACCGGAGTTCTCAGTGGTGGGAGCTCGAATGGTAGTTTTAGCGGCGAGCTAATCCCGGAAGAGAACTTCCTTGAAATATGCAGCAGGGAGCTTCTTGCAAGAGGTTGTGACCTACTAAAGAAAACTCGAAAAGGTAAGTAGTTGAATTCTTGTTAGAATGCAGATTGATCGACTCGTTGATTGTGGTCTAATACGACTAGCTAAATGCAGGTGATCTCCATTGGAAAATAGTGTCTGTTTACATCAACAAAATGGGTCAAGTAGGCTTTTCTGCTCCCATCCACTTTATTCAAATTCTTAACAAATTCCAAGAACTTGTAAATATGTGTTTCTCTCTCTCTCTCTCTAACCAGGTGGTGCTAAAGATGAAGAGTAGGCATGTTGCTGGGACCGTCACCAAAAAGAAAAACAGTGAGTTCGTATTTTGCTTTCAACTTTTGTGTAATGATGGGGTAAGAATTGGATGTGAGGGACTACTTTTATTCTACTAGGGATTCGAGAAAGTAAGTAGAAAAAGATAAAACAAGATCACCCTCCATTATCTTCAACACAATTTTGAATTTGCAGATGTAGTGCTAGATGTGTTGAAGGATATTCCGGCATGGTCCGGGCGCCACCTGCTCGACGGCGGGGAGCACCGGAGGTACTTCGCGTTGAAGACCGTTGGACACAGCGTCGTGGAGTTTGAGTGCCGGAATCAGAGGGAGTACGATGTGTGGACTCAAGGAGTGTCGAGGCTACTCACTATTGTTGCAGAGAGGAAAAGCAAACATAGGATTTGATGTGAATGTGTAGTATAGGAGGGGATGTATATATGCCTCTCTTTTGGACTAACAATTTCTTTTGTTATATTGGGTTGAATTGGTAGAAAAAAGGTGCTAAAGTTTGTTTAAGTTATCCAAATAGGATCCCTTTCTCTCGTTTGGGAATATAGTTTTTTGGATTGTGTATGATTTTGTAATATTAAAAGGTAAGTGAAGGAAATATTGCCAAGCATATGATATAAGTTCTTGTTGCTCCTTTTTCAATCTTTTCTAGGACTCGGATCGGTCAAAAAAGTGGAGTGAGAATCCCATTTCGAGGAAAGAAACAAACAAAAATTGGTCTTTATTCTATCGAATATTTTGTACATTGAGTATCTACGTAGTCGTTTTAGGGAAATTGTATGGCTTGATTAATTTGTTTATACTCCCTCCATGAAATTTAAGAAACTTGACTTTTGTATATAAATGATGTGCATTCACTTACTTTTATGATTTGTAATTTTATTCTTATTTTCTTTCATGAAAAGAAGTTAGTATAAGTGAGACAATTCAATATAGTATATAATAGATCGCAATGATATATTTTATTGGATTCGCAGGAATATTATTACAAAATTATCTGTATAACTAAAAAAGTGCGTACAAAACCTACCAACAAAACATTAAGAAATACATAAGGCTAAGCCCGAATTGTATGGGCCTTTAAAATTTACATATAATGTATGAAAAATGAGTTTGAGCTAAACTATATAACTACTTCAAACACAACTTTTTTTCTACATCTTGGACTTGCAAACACTTGATTTACTTGCTTTGGCGTTTTGATGCTCATCATTTATTCAACCTTGTACTAATTCCATTGTTGGTGCAATATAATAACGGGGAAATCGGCAGCATTCTTTAAAGCTTATTTGGAAGGTGATTGATTCAAAGGAACTTGTTGCTATTAACAGAAGGGAATGATGAAATGGTTCTTGTTGAACTTTAAAGAGTTGAATGCCACATCTAGTGAGAAGAAAGGAAGAACATGTAGTAGGAGAATAAAGAAAATTAGTCCCAGATTTTGTTTTTCAATGTCTCCTACTTTCGTAAGATACTTACAGATTCATATTTAGATGTTAGATCTTTCATTTCAAGAATAGTTCCTTGAAAGTGAAATAACAGACCCTTCAAATTTAGACTGACCAAAATCCACCGAGCTACTACAAAGTTGCGACCAGTTTGAGAAATCATAATTTTTACTTATAATTCTAAAATCTTAATTATGATAAATCTAATTCAAACACCTAATATAAAGTTGTGGTATTATTCTCTTTTACCCATTTTCCTATAACAAAGGTCAAATTTACCCGATCCTTATATTTGCTACACAAAATATCCAATTTTACTTACACTTCCTTAATTTTATGAAAAATTTGACTGACAACAATCATTTTCAGGTATTTTCCCAAATTCAAGACGAATTCAGTCAAGAAACAAAAAATAAATACTCACAAATGTATATATAGTAACTAATCCCGCTCATAAATAATAAATCCCGCTCGTGTACCGATCAATCCCGCTCGGCAACGGTAAGATCCGCTCGTGCTCAAATGCCGCTCGGCGTTTCCCGCTCGGCAACGGTAAAACGTACTCAAATTCCGCTCGCGAGTCTCCCTCGAATCCCGCTCGGCGTTGTCCATTTCCTGTCAAATCCCGCTCGGCGAGCGGGAATTCACGAGCGGGACCGAGCGGAATTTGAACAGATCTGGAATTTAATACCTAGATCTATCACTTTCTCTTATCTTTCTCCCCAATTTCGTTCCCCCGTCGCTAAAATCCCGCTCAAGACCGCTCGTAACGCAAGTTTGGAGTAGATTTCGACACCAAAACACGCGAATGAGCAACAAGGTTAGTCACACTTGATTGCTATAGTCCCGCTCGAATTTTATCCGTCAACTTGGAGTGAATATTTTGATTTTTTGAGCATGGTTTGTTTGAATTTTCTGAGCATGAATTAGTCGAATTTAGAGCATGAATATTGTTTAATTTTTCGGCGATTTTTAGAATTTCAGGCTTGAATTTTTGTTATAGAATATAGCATGTGATTCCTCTGTTTAATTTTTGGGCACAAATATTTCTTTGCTATGGTTCTTGGATATAATTTATGAATTGATTTTCTGGGCTCAAATCCCTTTTGCCGAGTGGGATTCCGCTTCGACCGAGCGGGATTTGATTTCGGCCGTGGGATTTGATTTTTTGCCACTGAATTTCGTCTCAAATCCTGCTTGTCGAGCGGGATTCCGTTTCAACCGAGCAGGATTTCCTTTCGGCCGAGCGGGATTTGAGTAATTTTTGTAATTTTTTTAATTTAACTGTTAAATTGTTTCGGTGCATCCCGTATTTAAAAGAATTAGTATTCTCGATGCGAATCCTAGGATCGACATTGAATATATCCGGAAGATTTTTGATACGATTAAAAAGTTTTTAAGAGCTATCGAGGATGATGGGTTAGTGAAGTAGTTTAGGAATTACGTTTTTGGTGGCTTTATGGATTGGAGGGTAGGTATAGGAATGCGGCAAAAGCTCTTCACATGTTGATGTGTCATGAGATTCAAGCGGATGAAAATGATTCTGTTATATGGTTTTCCGTGTCCGAAATGACTATCCGATTTTCTTGTTTCGATTATGCCCTTGTCACGGGTTTAATGTTTGGATCCTGCAATTTTGGTCTGCATGCTTAGCATGATCCCCGTTCCTCAACTGTTTTCACCATGTTAAATGGTTGTACACAGATAACGGGCATATAATTGCTGACAAAGTTCGAGAGTGAAGATTTGGAGTAGGACGAGTTGAGATTTTTGAAGGTGGCTAATGTTCTAGTCTTATTTTTCTTTGTCCTCGGTTAGAGCGATAGGAGAGTGGTGGACACGTGGATTTGGGTATTAGTGGACGATCTACGTGCATTTTACCAATTTACGTGGGGCTCCTACACTTATGGTGCTCTAAAGCACTATTGTAGAAAAATATCATTTCTATGGACCCGTTTGAACACTCCAATTGTGTATTATAATTTTTTTAATTTAATTATTTTAATTATTGATATATCTCATATACTAATCAATATTGATTTTCATTCATTGTAGATTTGGTCTTACGAGGCTATTCCAGATTTAGGAGTGATATCTGCAGAAAGGTTGTCTACAACTGGATTGCCTCGTTGGAAGAATTGGTTCTTAGGTGGAGGCCAACCGCATAGGCTTAACAATTTATGACACCGTCAGGTAAAAATATTTAATTTATAATTTATTTATAATTTTTTTTAATGTTGTTTATATTTATATATATATATATATATATATATATATTAATTTAATGTTGTTTAATAATATTATATTTAATGTAACTGCAGCATGTTGTCATAGATGGTCTCACACCATCCGATACGGAGACACAAACTCCGTATTAACATAGTGTCACTGGAGACGATCGATTTCATGTGTCCTACATTTCGACTGAGAATCCATCACAAGCCACGATCATAGGGGACCATGGGGAACGAGAGCTATAACGATTCAGACAACAGACACAGCGTCCATCCAGTTCTAGAGGAACTGGACAGAGGCAACGTCGTTCCACTAAAGGTGGTAAGCGGGTCCAAACGGAGGCGGGACCGAGGTAGCTCAGTCACCAACAGTTCTTGACCGTCGAAGACGTCCGAACAGTTGTGAGGGAAGAACACCAAACCTTATGGTAGGAAATAGTTCACGACGTTAAGAACCTATTTCGGTCAGTGTTTGGTCGATCTAGGAGCCGAGGCTTAGCTTTTACGTCCTCTCACGTGGGCGGTAGCCCCACACGACCTTATGAGGAGTGAATCGGTGTCGCTGGGGCACCTTCGGGAGTGGGATGTTCGTGAGGAGATGGGGGATAACTCTCCCCGGGCTGAGGACAAAGCCGACTCGGTGTATCACCCCGAGATTATGGAGATGGGGGATAACTCCCCTCGGGTTGAGGACAGAGCCTACTCGGTGTACCGCCCCGAGGTTATGGAGATGGACGAGTCGGATAATGAAGAGGAGCAGTGGGTCATTTCATCAACGCAAGGTCGACATATCATCTACGAGCGTGGCTGTTATGCTCCAAGGTCAGTCCGGGGCATGTTTGACTATTAGGACCCTGTTTACGGAGATTGTCCGCCTCATCAGAGCTGGTCATACGGTGCACAACCCATGCACCCACTTCCTTTCGGCGGTGGCAATTGGCGTCAGTATTATGCTACTAATCAGGAGCAGCCTTCAGCACACCACGTCGAGGTTGGTGCATCGTCTGTCAATCCGGTACTGATCGAGCGTCTACTAACCACAATTGACTCGATACATTTTTCGTTGATTCGGTTTATCAGGTACTGTATAATTTATATATTTAATTTAGTTATTTAATTATAGCTTTTTTATAATTTAGTTAATTTAATTTTAGGCATTGACGTCTCTAAGCGTCAACCCCCTCGAAGCCCCAATGATGAACGCTCCCATAATCGTTGAAAATTATCGGCAACATCGGGCGTCTGGACTATGGTGTTTCACGTATACTGCGAATTATGCTGTCCCCCAGACGCTTTTCGACGAGCTTGAGAATCCTCGTAAGGAGTTGGAGTAGGGGACTATGGACCGTTGAGGAGAATGAAGAATCTCGGGAATATCGATGTGTTGGCTACTCCCTACTATCATCAGACCGTGATAGTCGATTCGACATTCTTTGTAGGTAATAATATTTTTTTCTTTTTATTTAATTAAATAATTACTGACATTTTTTCCATTTATTTAACAAAACGTGATCTGCCAAAATTGGACGAAATACATTTCGGTGCCGGATAATAACATGCACGACGTAGACTTTAATTATCAGCGTTTCTAGACACCGAACGAAAGCCTGATGTAGTATATTGTCGGTGAAAACTTGACTGCCGATGTGCAAAAGTGGTATACTGTCAAATATGTAAGTATTTATATTAATTTCGCTTAATGGTCTATTTATATATTTGAAATTATTCATATTAAGTATTTTTATTATTTTTGAAGCAGTTAGTGCCATGTCTCTGCTTCGATCACTGGGTCACTATTCGGATCGAACTTTATCTTTGGAGGATTGAGGTTTATGATTCTCTTGACCACAAAGGCGATGATTTTACCCGAAGGTGTAGGATAACGTAGTTGAGACCTCTGGTGAAGCTGATTGGTCCTTATTTGCAGTACGGCTCCTATTGAGATTATAATGAATAAGGGTATCAGGATCCCCAGATCGGTCACCTATTGTGCAGATTATGCCCCCTGAGAAGCAATTGGTTCAACACGACTCGTGAAGCTGTGGATCGATGGCGTGCATGGTAGTGGAGCGATTCATTGCCACTTACCCGACAGTCGAGTGGGGCAGCAACCTCGGCAATGTAGCCATTTATCGTCGATTGATAGCTCAGAGGATCTTCGAGATGTGCTACACATGGCCGGGTTTATGATGATTTCGTTATCTGTATTTGTTTGACATATTTTATTTGGATTTATGACTTTTGATTTTGTGTTACGGTATTTCGAATTATTACATAATTACAAATTAACAAAATTACGAAATCATAAATTACTTTGACAATTACAAATCCAGAGCAATTACGACATATTAAAATATTTTCGACTCCGGTGAGTCCGGCACATCCGTTCCCAGACACTTCCTCCTGGTATAACCAATCAAACCACAAATGCTGTATTTTTCGGACTGCGTGTTCTCCCATTAGTTGTACTTGCTTCGGCACCTGAGGGTCGTCCACTATTCTTCGGTCTCCCTGTCGCCTGCCGTGTAATTAATGGCGACAACACAACCATTGAGGCCACATCTGACGGCACCCGCCAATTACGCATGGGCGGTACTGGATGCAGTATTCCGGCATATATCATCTTCTAATTCTCTGTCTTGTATGCGTCCGAGACGATATCTAGTAAATTTAGTTCAGCAGCCCTATAGACAAAAAACCTGTTAATACACAAGAATGGAACAGCCCTATAGACAGGCAATCTGTTATACCTGATAGTAGCACAAGCATGCGAACACGGGATCTCATCAAGTTGCCACTCACGACATTCACAAGCGCTTCTACTGATTTGAACTCTCCATTGATACGTTCCGTAGTGAACCTTGAATTTATCTCTGTTCATGGACACAACAATGAAGCGATGTGAACGGTCATCTGACGGAGCTAACTTTAGCTCTACAACAATTCTGAGCGCATTATCTCATGCCGTAGCTTTTGTTCGACCTTGGACACACTACTGCTCCACCATTTGACCTATTACCTCGGGCATAGAGCATATCGACAGTCGTCGTGCTGTGAGCAGCCACGAGTTGATGGATTCAACTATGTTTGAGGTCAGCTGACTATATCGGCGAATGGGAGACTTTAATCTAGTCCACTTTTCCGGTCCGACATCTATTAGCTTCTCGAATGGCTCAGGATAGGCTTGGCGAATCCATTCCATTACATGATCAAAATCATACGTCGTATATACATAGGCAGCATCATGATACATCTTGATCAACGTCTTACCATATCGTGTAATCTTATTCGGAAGATGATAGTAACAAGTGTCATGGGCTGCTTCTGGATAAATAGCCTATACCGCATTAGCTATGCTCTGGTGTTTATCGGATTCTCCTTGCCATAGCAGCTCACATGAACCTAGAAATCTGACAAATGAATGTCAAAATCGCATTCCTAAACGGTCACCTTGAAAAAGGAAGAGACATCTACATGAAACAGTCAAAAGGTTATGTGAGCTTAAGAATTCTATTTATGGACTTAAGCAAGCTTCCCGGTTATGGCACTAGCGTTTCGACGAGGTAGTCAAATCCTATGGATTTGTATCCTATTTTAACGAGGTGTGTGTACAGTATCTGTGTTAACGGATCAGTGGTGTTTCTTGCACTTTACGTAGACGACATCCTTCTTATTGGCAACAATGTTGAAGTGTTATCATATGTAAAGACATGGTTATCCGAGCAGTTTCAAATGAAAGACTTATGTGAAGCTGCTTACATCCTTGGAATCAAGGTTATCCGAGATCGTCAGACATGGTTATATATTTGCACATGTAATCCTTTATCTTGTATAAAAGTTAGATTTGTGTAGTGTGTCGGGTATCACCGAAGACTACACAAATTGGTTGAACTGACAAGATGTAAACAATTATCGCAGCTGAGACAATTTAAGGATAAGTTGTCATTTTAAGCTGCAGTTTAGATAAGAAGTGGCTTGTCTTGGTTGTTTGTCTTTACTGGTACACTTAAGGTGGTGTATTTATGGATCACAGTGGGATGTGTTCTCCTGACTGACCTTAGTAGAGAACCAAGATCTCGACGACTTAGCTGGTCTTAAGCTTGGTAAGACTTCAGCAGAGTTATTTGTGGCTCAGGCTGGTTGTTTGTATCTTGCAACTGTATCCTAGTAAAATGGGTTGGTAATATACCCAGAGGAACTCGTAAGGATGAACACACTAAACCCGACCAATTGATTAAGTCCAGGTGTGTTAATGAGGTCAAGTGGTACTACTTAGGAATTTAATAAGATGTTAATTAATTTAGGCTGTCAGTGAGCTTAATTAATTAACGGATATTTCTATCTTAATACGGGGATCGATTAAGTCTAAAATACAAGCCCTTGCTCAATTTGGGATAAAGGGGTAAGTCAGCACGGATTCTCTAGTGGAATGAATCTGTGTTTATTAATTAATTTTGCTCTGGCTAAGCATAGATGATTAATTAATTTGAGACACAACTTTATTTCTTGTATTAGATACCTGATCTGGCCCAATTAGTTGCCTAGTTATTTATTGTCTCTCAAAAATCATTATTAATAGATTAATGTATTTTATATTATTTAATACTCCCTCCGTCCCATTATTAATGTCCCACTTGCCTTTTTTGGTTGTCCCATTATTTATGTCACATACCAAATAAGGAAATAAATAAGTGGACCACAATCAATCTAAACAAGTGGATTCCTCCCCTTTATACTTTTACACCACAACTTTACACATTTACCTCCACTATCTTAATTACCGTGCCCAGTCCCAATAGGACATAAATAATGGAACGGAGGGAGTAATATTTATTTATCTGTAATTAATTAGCTGGGGCAATTAATTGATAAATATTAGTAGCCCAAGAGATTAATTAATTATATTATGGGCTAATTATATAGAAGGTCATTAGGGTATAATTAAATTAATGGGCTACAAATATTAATATTATATTGGCTCTTGAAGCCTATATATATTAGTATTCTATTTATAATCGTAAAATACACATTCATAACTCATACACGCACACGCGAGTTTGAGAGAGACAAAATTATTTTCTTCAGTTCTCTGACCACCCAGAGGAAGAAAAAGGCCGGGACACAGACTAGAAGATCTGAATAGGAGCAACAATCAAAGCGACTACAACATACGTGGAGGAAGGTACAATTTCTTCCTCTCCTATTATTCCATCAATTGGTATCAGAGCCTGGTTTAGACTCTGGTTGTTGCTGTTTAGGAGCATGTCTAGGGTTTTTATCATCGTTATTGGGCTATTTTCGTGTTTGGGCGGCCTACGAGCCACTATTTGGACCCCTTTGTAATGTTTTTCTCGTGAGAAAATCCACGAGTAGTTGATAGGACCAATGTGTGTACTTTTATTTGCTATTTTGTAATGTTATTTTTGTTTGAGAGGCATGAAGATCTAGATCGCGGCTCGGAAATGGTGAATTTGGGCGGGGAGCTCACCGGCGACGGGCTGCAAAATTTCGCAGCACCAGGTCGCGGCGGCGGCTCCAGGCGGCTGTTCTTCACGGCCCAGACGTCAGGGTGATGTCTGGTGGCAGTAGGGACGGCGACGGAGGGTAGGGGATGGCCAGAGAAGGCGCGGCGGCGCATGTCTGCTGCGTGCAATCATGACCGCGTGCTGCTGCCTCAAGCACCGACCGGCGGCGCTGCAGTGCATCTCAGGTAACGACACTTTCGTCGACGGACTCCTGGTGGCCGGGCGGAGCAGATGAAGGTGGCAGCAGGCCACCAGCGGCAACGGGGAGGGCGCATCGGCGTTCTACTGCGTGAAGAAGAAGGGGTTGACATCAGCCCTTAATTGCTGACGTCAGCCCGCGCTGACTGGACATAGCTGCTGATGTGGCTGAATGACACATGGCAACCGCCCTACAGACGTGGCGCTGATGCAGATTCATAGCAATTTTTCGATGCGGTTTTCAGATTCAAAGATTCAAAGATTTGTATTTTGATCGGGCTTTGTAATAGAGAGATTTATTTTTTATCTTTGTTTTTAAGCCCGATAACGACGTTTTAAATTTCCTATTTGCGCATTTATTTATTATTATGCTTTAGCGTGCGGTTATGTGATTAATTGCGCTTAGAAAAGCATGTAAATATGATTTACGTCATTTTAAAACATGTTTTATTTTTTTGCGAGCACGTTTTATTATGTGTGTTTAGTAATTG
This sequence comes from Lavandula angustifolia, assembly GCA_028984105.1. Classification (NCBI taxonomy): domain Eukaryota; kingdom Viridiplantae; phylum Streptophyta; class Magnoliopsida; order Lamiales; family Lamiaceae; genus Lavandula; species Lavandula angustifolia. Next base: position 25,171,238 of record CM054808.1, read on the forward strand.
CATGCTTTAGGATTTTTGTGTTTTTAACATGAATCGGAACAAACATTTCGAATAAAAAGACTAAGCAATCTTAAATTAAGCGTTTAATTAGATTTTATTAATTTTGATATTATGTGAGTAAACGTCCACCTACGTGACTTGTTTGCATCTTTGAGCTACCAGTTTTGTGAGATGAGTTTTCCAAAAAAATATTTAATTATTATTGAGTAGTGGGAGCGAAGCCGTAAACGTCCACCTGCGTGGCTTGCGTGCCTAGTAAACACGAGTACTCTAGAAAATAATAATTAAATAGGATGTCTAATTAGATCAAATTGAATGCGGCATAATTCTCGTAAGTATGTCAATTTCAAGAATTTGATTCTAATTTGGTCAAATTAATGGTCAATGTTTAGATGTCACTGCATGTACAATTCACTTCCCTCGAGTCCCTTCCCGCGTTTTAATAATGACATGGTCCAGACTATCGAACTATTAATTCCATTCGTCTTAAGAACCTAGGTGTGGATTGGAATTAAAGAGCTAGGTAAATAGCTTGGTTTAGGGTTACGCTAGTAAACGTCCACCTGTGTGGCTTACGAGTGGAATTCCTAGAGTTGTTCGAGTATTTAACTATCATTATTTTTTCAAAAGGTTACAATGATGGTTAATTATGAATTACGTGCAAATATAATTTTCTTACATGCTTTTAAATTATATTTTTCAGATATGTCTATTCGAATATTTTTCGAGTTCCTAAACAGTCTCACCAACCGAACCCTAACGGGTTTAACAATTTTATATAATTTAATAGAGTGGAAGAGATATCTTACCTCTCCAATAAATGCCCTGACGAGGTCCTATAAGAACTTCTGTTTTAGGACCGCTATGTCTAAGATAGAGATTACTCTGAGTAAGTTACTCAATTCTTTGGTAGCGGTCAAAGAGGTTATAGGAAAGGGCAAGAGTGCTCAAGTCTTGAATATCCCTAATAGTTCAAGGAATCCTCGAAAGGCGGAAACCAAAAAAAATAAAAAGCAGAAAGGGTGGTCAATTCAAGAAGAGCAGTGGGAGTAAGAAGACGGTCCTTACCAGCGACATGCGAATGCCAAAGGATAAAGGAAGAGTCTTCAAGAGTGGTAAGAAAGGACACTGGAAGAATTATAATCCAGATGTCAAGGCAAAACAGAAAGGTACACGCATCGCCTTAGTAACTGAAATTGTTCTTGTTTCCGCATCTACCCATGAATGTGTAGTAGATTCTGGGGCAATTGACCATGTTTGTTGCACCTTGCAGGGGTTTCTACAGAAAAGGGTTATGGCTGATGGCGAGGTTGTGGTTTCCATGGGCAATGGATCGCGAGTTCCAGCTATTGCCATAGGAGATTTACATTTATTTATTTTAGACTCTAGTTTAGTATTAAGAGATGTTTTATTGGTGCCTGGATTTTGGCGAAATATTATTTCTGTTTCAAAACTTTTTATTGTGGATGGTTATAGATCTGTTTTTGATGATCAAATTTTGATTTCGAAAGGTAAAGATCTTATCTACAATGGGCCTTTAAATGGATCTCCATATACTATTACGTCTAATCCATGTACATCTGTTAATGTTACTTCCATCAAACAATAAGAAGAGAAAGAACCTTCTATGGTAAATCAAACTTATTTATGGCATATACGACTAGGTCACATCAATCTGAATATGATGCAAATGTTGGTGCAATATGGATCATTGGAGTCTTTCCAAGTTGAACCATTTCCAACTTGTGAATCTTGCTTGGAGGGAAAGATGGTGAAATATGGATCATTGGAGTCTTTCCAAGTTGAGCCACAGAAGCATTAAGTTTGATTCGCTCTGACTTGTGTGGACCCATGTCTACAAGCTCGTGGAGGGTATGAGTACTTCGTCACATTTACCGACGATTACTCGAGGTATGGATATGTTTACCTTCTTCGCTACAAGTTGGATTGCTTCGAAACCTTTTAAGGAATTCAAAGCAGAAGTGAAGAAGAAGTTAGGTAAAAAGATCAAAGTACTGCGATCTGATCGTGGTGGGGAATACCTATCCAAGGAGTTCAAGGACTACTTGACAGAATGTGGGATACATCCCAGCTGACAGCACCGGGCACACCTCAGCAGAATGGTGTGTCAGAGAGAAGAAACCGAACACTCTTAGAGATAGTTCGGTCGATGATGAGTTATTCAACAATGCCGATTTTCTTTTGGGGATATGCCTTACAAACTGCAGCATATTTACTGAACCGTGTGCCATCCAAGTCGGCTAACACGACTCCGTCGAGTTGTGGAGCGGACACAAGCCCAGTATGCACCACATAAAGATTTGGGAGTGTCCTGCTTATGTGTTGAATAAACAGGCCGACAAGTTGGAGCCACGTTCAGAGGTTATGCTGTTTATAGGGTATCCGAAGGAAATGAAGGGTGATTATTTTTATGATCCTAAAGGATAGAAGATCATTGTCAGCACCAATGCTCGATTCTTAGAGGATGATTATATTACACAAGTCTCAAATCGAGATCATCCTTGAGGAATTACAAGGTGATCGAAATCCACTCACAGAGCCCGTTGGGCAAGATAGAGCTCCACGAGCAACTGCACAATCTGTTAACACAGTGTCTGGCACTCTTCGACGTAGTGGGAGGGTGATATTTACACCTGATCGGTATATGTTCACTGGGGAGACGTTTGATCATCTCCCGGCAGATGAACAAGATACCGTGGATCCCTGGACTTACAACGAAGTAGTGGGAGATATAGATACAGATTCATGACGAATCGCCATGGACTCGGAATTTTAGTCTATAACTGATATGGATGTATACGAGATCACTGAACTACCTGAGGGCTACAAGGCTATTGGTAGTAAGTGGGTATACAAGAGAAAGAGAGGACTGAATGGAGAGATCATGACATTTAAGGCAAGGCTAGTAGCGAAGGGTTTTACCAAGAAAGAAGGTATCGATTATGAATAGACCTTCTCGCCTGTAGCAATGATCAAAGTCCATTCGGATTCTCCTTGCCATAGCAGCTCACCTGAACCTAGAAATCTAGCAAATGAATGTCAAAACCGCATTCCTAAACGGCCACCTTGAAAAAGGAAGAGACATCTACATGAAACAGCCAAAAGGTTATGTGAAGGAGGGCGCATCTAGTTTGGAAGCTTAAGAAGTCTATTTATGGACTTAAGCAAGCTTCCCGGTTATGGCACTAGCGTTTCGACGAGGTAGTCAAATCCTATGGATTTGTATCCTGTTTTAACGAGGTGTGTGTACAGTATCTGTGTTAACGGATCAGTGGTGTTTCTTGCACTTTACGTAGACGACATCCTTCTTATTGGCAACAATGTTGAAGTGTTATCAGATGTAAAGACGTGGTTATCCGAGCAGTTTCAAATGAAAGACTTAGGTGAAGCTGCTTACATCCTTGGAATCAAAGTTATCCGAGATCGCCAGACGTGGTTATATATTTGCACATGTAATCCTTTATCTTGTATAAAAGTTAGATTTGTGTAGTGTCGAGTATCACATAAAACTACACAAATTGGTTGACTGACAAGATATAAACAATTATCACGGCTGAGACAACTTAAGGATAAGTTGTCGTTTTAAGCTGCAGGTTAGATAAGAAGTGGCTTGTCTTGGCTGCTTATCTTTACTGGTACACTTAAGGTGGTGTATTTACGGATCATAATCAGATGTGTTCTCCTGACTGACCTTAGTGGAGAACCAAGATCTCGGTGACTTAGCTGGTCTTAAGCTTGGTAAGACTTCAGCTAAGTGCATTTGACTATCTATCACTTTGACGTACTATGGTGAACGTCATCGTGACCTGATCTACGTATCTTGGGTGTTAGTAGTTATTTGTGGCTCAAGCCGGTTGTCTGTATCTTGCAACCGTATCTTAGTAAAATAAGTTGATAATATCCCCTGAGGAACTCATAAGGATTAGCACACTAAATCCGGTCGGTTGATTAAGTTCAGGTGTATTAATAAGGTCGAGTGGTACTATTCATAAATATAATAAGATGTTAATTAATTTAAGTTGTCAGTGAGCTTAATTAATTAACGAATATTTCTATCTTAAATACGGGGATCGATTAAGTCTAAAATACAAGCACTTGCTCAATTTGGGATAAAGGGGTAAGTCAGCACGGATTCTCTAGTGGAATGAATCTATGTTTATTAATTAATTTGGCTTTGGGCTGAGCATAGATGATTAATTAATTTGAGGTCCAACTTTATTTCTTGTATTAGATCACTGATCTGACCCAATTAGTTGTCTATTTATTTATTGTCTATCAGAAATCATTATTAATTGATTAATGCATTTTGCATTATCTAATAATGTTATTTATTGATTGGCTTGGCCATTTAATTGATAAATATTAATAGCCCAATAGATTAATTAATTGTATTATGAGCTTATTATGTGGAAGACTTTAAAAGTATAATTAAATTAATGGGCTATAAATATTAATATAAATTTGGCTTTTGAAGTCTATATATATTAGTATTCCGTTCATAATTAAGAACTTACATTCTTACTCACACGTTTTCTACACGCGAGTTTAAGAGAGAGACAAAATTATTTTCTTTAGTTCTCTGACCACCCGGAGGAAGAAAAAAGTCGAGACACAGATCAGAAGATCTGAAACACGAACAACAATCAGAGCTGCAACAACATATGTGGAGGAAGGTACAATTTCTTCCTCTCCTATTTTTGCATCAATTGGTATCAGAGCCTGGTTTAGGCTCTGATTGTGGCTTTTTAGGAGCATGTTTAGGGTTTTTATCGTCATTATCGGGCTATTTTCGTGTTTGGGGCGGCTTGCGAGCCACTTTTTTGACCCATTTGTAAAGTTTTTCTCGTGAGAAAATCCACGAGTAGTTGATAGGACCAATGTGTATACTTGTATTTGCTATTTTGTATTGTAATTTTGGTTCGGGAGGCTCGAAAATTGAGACGAAGAAGAAACTCCAATTTCGCCGAAAACCTTAATTTTCTAGGGTTTTGCCGCATCTTGTGACGGATATTCCCAGCGCGTCGAGCGTCTGATCGATGATCAGCTTGAACCGATGGATTCCTCGTCTCACGAGCTTCACGTCGGTAGGTTGTAAGGGGTCATCCGATCCTGGATGCAGTCGAAATTGACATCTAAAGTTGGCTGCCTTAATTTGCATTTTTCCGGCCTAAAATTCGAAATTAAGGGAAATTGATGTACGATTTCAGCCGGAATCCGTTCATGGTAGCCGAAAATCATCCAAGGGTCGTTTCCCCTAAATCAATTAAGCAAATTGCGGATCGAAAAGAGGCAATTTCGCAAAGGCGGAGCCGGTGGCGACGGGTTGCGTGACTCGCTGAAATCCCGTCGCGGTGGTAGAAATTGTCGGCTGTATTGCACAGCCTCGACGTCTGGGAGACATCGGGCGTGGTTGGAGACGACGGAGGACGGCCGAAACGGCCGCGCCAGGTACGACAGTCGCGCGTCTGATGTCGGCAGTCGCAGCGCGCGCACACAGCGATTCCTGTTGCTGCAGGCGGCGGTGCACGGTTGCGACGCGGGCGGCAGGAGACCACGGCGGCGGCAACATCGACGATCGCGGCTGTGGCGGCGCGATTTGTTGCCTTGAAGACGGGCTGACGTCAGCCCTAGTTGTTGAATCGCCCTGCTGTCGTGGCGTTGATGCAGTTTCGAAGTAGTTTTCAATGCGGTTTTCAAATTCAAAGATTTTGAAGACTTCGAAGACTTGTATTTTGATCGGGCTTTATAATAGATAGATTTAATTTTTATCTGTCTTTTTAAGCCCGATAACGATGTTTTAAATTTCCTACTTGCACATTTATTTATTATTATGCTTTAACATGCGATTATGTGATTAATTGCGCTTAGAAAAGCATGTAAATAGGGTTTACATAGTCTTAAATCATGTTTTATTTTTCGTGAGCACGTTTTACTATGTGCGCTTAGTAATTGCATGTTTTAGGATTTATGTATTTTTAGCATGAATCGAAAAGAACCTTTTGAAGAAAAAGACTAAGCAAATAATAATATAATTAATATTTAATTAGATTCCAATAAAATTGGGTATTAAACATTAATTGGGACCTCCATTAATTGGACCCTACACAAAAGTGGAACAATTATATAAGTAGACGTCCACCTGAGTGATTTGCTTTTATATTTTTGAACCACAAGTTTTGTGAGATGCGATAAATTTGTGTTTATTAAATAATTTTGCTCTGGGCTGAGCATAAATGATTAATTAATTTAAGGCCCAACTTTATTTCTTGTATTAGATCCCCGATTTGGCCCAATTAGTTGTCTAGTTATTTATTGTCTCTCAGAAATCATTATTAATAGATTAATGTATTTTACATTATTCAATAATGTTGGATATGAGTCAGTAGATGATACTCAGCTGTTCGTGGTTAAAAGAAAATTGGGGGAAATCATAGTAGTACTATGGAATTGAAGATCCCAAAACCGAGCTGATATCAGTAGTTCAGTGTGTCGTTAGTATTAGCTGATGTATAGGTTAGACTTGTTGTAATCGTTTTTATATTCTTGTCTAAGTCCTGTACGGGGTAATTGTTAAACTGATCTTCTGTCCAAGATACTTTTCAGAACCCCACGTCATCAGTGTAATCGCTTGCGTTCTTCAATCATCAGCTGAGTAGACCTCAGTAGAAGCCAATCCAGCAGCTGATAAGTCATCAGCAGAAGAACTCATGCAAGCCCAGTACCTTCGCAGTCGCCAGCCGACTTACTCAGAAGTTACATTCCTTGTCAGCCGACTCAGTCGAAGAAGACAGAGACTTTGTAGTCTACTGTATCCGACAGAAAGCGACCCAACTACTTAAGTCTTTTCGAAAGTTCAGCAGAAGATCATAAGAGGTTGTTTGAACGGTCAACTCTGACATTCTCACCAACCACAAACCTCGACCAATGAGAAGCCGACAATGCCTTACCTGCTCCAAACAGTAAAGCTGCTCTCATGTACAGTAATTAACTGCCCTGCTGCAACAAGTTCGAATTAATGACCGTTTTCTTTGGAAGCATGTGATACGTGGCATCGTCGTCTCCAACGGACATATGCCATAGCTCACAGCTATAAATAGAGAAGAGTTCGAAGCTCCACTAGCGCGAAGCACGAAATTAAAAAGGGAAATTGCTCAAGCTCTCAAACACTCTAGCAACTCAATCAGAACATCCAGCGAAGAATTTGCATTTACTAGAATATTTTTGTGGTTCTTCTCTCTAGAGTCTTTAGATCCCTTTCTTCTCTACCTAAGCTCATTGTCAGATTTATAGCTTAGATTCGAAGGAGTTCATTTTTAGTGAACTGTTCTTATTGTAAGAACTCCTTCATTAGTTGGAGAACTGTTTTCGCTCCCTTTTGAACTTAGGTTTGAATTGTAAAGTCGCTAAGGACTATAACTTAGAAGGATTTGTCCTGTGCACAGTTTCCTTGCTGAGACTTGCTCAGACTAATCAACAAGTTATCCTGCTCTGTTCAGGACCGTGGACGTAGGATCTTGCGTATCCGAACCACATTAAACTGCTTGTGTTCTTTACTGTTTTATTGCATACAAACCTTTGAAAATCATAAGTTTGCATAAAACGTATTTCTAAAATCGCACAGCCAAAATAATTTAATCTGCGAAAACACGTTTTCAAAAAGAGACAAACTCCGGGCCCCACACTTATCCGCACACTTAAGTCTCCGACTGAGTTTCGAAGTACTGACAAAAGTCAGTAGGAGAGCTCAGCAGGCCGACTCACTCGTCCCGTGATCGAAGGTTTATTTGGCCTTTGTTCATCGGTTGCAACCAACAACCTTCTTGGTGACCTTCACCGAGAAAATGAAACGGTACTCGGGTGTATTCACCCCCCCCTCTACACCTGATATTTGTCTCCGGACCAACAATTGGTATCAGAGCGCACGGTGTTCAACTGACCACCTGTTCTGAAATACTGGTCTTCTCGAACTGATCCTTGAAAACGTTTTCTCTGCACAAGCATCTCTTCATTCATCCTTATACTCGTACACATAATGTCTAACATGTCAGGTATCAGGATGGTGCCGATGTTCTCAATAGTGAACTTCACGGTATGGCGTGTAAGAATGGAGGCACACCTTACGTCCGCGCACGACACGCATGACCGACGCATCGGAGACCGGACCCATCATTCCAATGATAGACGGCGTTCGGTTCGCCGAAGTGGAAGGTGAAGGTGCTCGTATCGGTCCGAAGGTTCCCAAGGACAAATCTGCCTTCACGCCTGAAGAGAAAAAGCTGCATAACCTCGACCGAGTCGTACGAAATGCTATACTGACAACGCTCAATGACTCACACCTCGGGAGGGTGCGGGGATCGCAAAACGGCGAAAGAACTTTGGGACGCTCCGGTACATCGAGCCAAGGAACTCCTCAGATTAAAGAAAACAAGCTCGAATTAGAGCTTCAAAAGTTCGAAGCCTTTGCGATGGAGCCCAGTGAAACCATTGACGAGCTGAGCATCAGATTTACGAATCAAGTCAATGTGATAAACGGGCTGGGAAAGGTGTTCTCAAACAAAGAGATGAACACAAAGATCATTAGAGCGCTACCCCGACAGAAGTGGCTTCCTTTTGCTACTTATTTACGTCGCTCTGATCTTAATGCTCTAACTCCTGATGTTATATTTTCAGAATTAAAGACGGAGGAATTTGAGCATAGTCTACCTCAGAAGTGTTCCAGTGCTCCAGCTGACACTCAAATAGATCATGCCTTCAAGGCAACAGTCAGCAAAACTGGAGGCAAAAAGATTTCTTCCAGCAAGGCAGTAGCTGCTGCAGATACAAAGACATCTGAAATGTCTGGTACTGACCAGCTCGCACTAATGGCTCTCAAATACCAAAGAGAAAAGGAGAGAGTCAGAAAGCTGAAGAAATATCACAGAGATTCTCCCCCTGGTAAGAAAGAATATTCAAAAAGGGAAGAATCTAACACATCTACTGAATGCAGGAACACGGAGCCTGTTGCTAGTCCACCAAAAGTTTCAGCTGGAAAAAACAGCAGAACATCCACGTGTTACAACTGCAAGAAGGAGGGACACTATCGCACGATCGTCCCGAACTCTCACCGCTCAAAGAGCGAACGGCGAGCCGAAGAGATAAATTCGCCCGTAAGAGGCAGGCCTACATAGCCGGAGAGATATCCGACAACTCAATTGAAGAGGATACATTCATGTACTCTCTCGAGGATGAAGCCGCATTCGTAGCCGTTGAAGTCGGAGAGAAGGTTCCCGAGGAATCGGTGAACAAGTGTCGATGGCCGGAGAAGAGGCCGAGGTAAATTCTAAACTTAATATAACCTCCTCTTCACACAACACACACGACACTTGCTCGGTCTTGGATGACCCTATGGACATAGTACAAGCATATGACGACCGCTAGAGGAACAAATTCACTGAGCGAGAGAGTTCAAAGCAGAACCATCCGAGGAACTAGAACAGGTAAAAAGGCCGAGAATTAGAGACTTTCTTCGATTGTCGGGTCTCTACCGAGTCGGTGGATCTAGTTGCGAGACTCAAGGAAGAGATCGAATCTCTTATGACTAAGTCTCGGCTTCAAGAGACTCGGATCTCGGTCCCGACCAAGGACAATTTGGAGAAAGAGACCGAAATAGCCCAACTCGGCCGAAACTCTCGGACGTACGAAGGACTATGATTCTCTCGGGAGAAGTGATGAGGTCCGGAGAGAACCGATGACCGAACAATACCTGGGAGCAAAAGAGAAACTAGAAAGCATGCTCAGAGCACAACGGCCAACTGCTGTGAAAGAAGGCCTTGGCTACACCCATGAAGCTTCTACCTCCAAAAGCTCGGAAATCTTGGCCGATAGGTTCGTCGGAGGAAAGGTGCAAGCCGCCGACACCACACCTCGGGCGAAGACCAAACAGTAAAGTAATCGCACCTCGACCAAGCAAAGAACAAACAACCGACCAAAGGTTCCGGCCCCGGGACACCGAGATCGAACTCGGGGGGGAACCAAGAAGGTCAGATGGGCAGAACAGTACAAGGAGCCACTGTTTGAGCATCTGGCTCAGTACGGTTCGTACTACTATGAGCCCAAGGTCAGGAGAAGCGCTAAGACTCAGAAGAAGAAAGCGCCTGAACCCAAAATCATCAGCAGAAAGTCAGTATCTCCAAGTCATGTGGAGAAGAAAGCTGACAAGGTTCAGAAGAAGAAGTCTCAGACTTCTAAGGTCCCGAGACAGATTTGGGTTCCGAAATCACCCACTAACCAGTAAGGACCCAACTAAACCAAAGGGTACCTAAAGATGCTTCTGTTTTGCAGGTGCATAAGGACCCATGGATAGTGGACAGCGGCTGCTCAAGACACATGACATATCAGAAGAGCCTACTAACCAACTATGTACAAGAAGATGGTCCCAGAATGGAGTTTGGAGACAACTCTAAAGGCTACACAAGGGGATACGGAACGCTGAACATTGGGGCTTGCCGGTCCTAAGAGTAACATATGTTGAAGGACTTCAACATAATCTCCTTTCGTCGGTCAATTCTGTGATAATCTTAACAGAGTTATCTTTGACGCTGGTTTCTGTGATGTTGTTGATAAATCTACCGGGAAAACAGTGTTATCAGGATCGCGGAGGAAAAACATCTATGTTGCGGATCGGAAAACAAGCAGGAACCCGAGGCTTGCTTACTAGCACGACAAAATCGGTGACAAGTCGGGATGGCTATGGCACAAGAGACTCGACCACCCTGAACTTCAAGACCATGAACAAGCTAGCCAAGAACTCCAAAGTCAGAGGACTGCCCAATGAATCGTTCGTTAAAGATAGAAATTGTGAAGCATGTCTGAAGAGAAAGCAAACAAAGAGTAGCAATCCACCTATTCCGTCACCTTCCACTGATGGAATCCTTCAGCTGCTGGACATGGACCTATTCGGGCCAGTCACTCCAGTGACTATAAGAGGAAAGAAGTATGCCCTCGTTGTTATTGACGACGACTCGAGATATACTTGGGTCATCTTCAACGCCAATAAATCTGATGTTCAAACTGAGTTGCCCAGTCTGTTGAAGAAGCTCAGTGTGGAAAAGGATATCAAGATTCAAAGAATTCGCTCGGACAGAGGAACAGAGTTTCTAAACTCAGTAGTTAAGACATAATGCGATAAAGAGAGAATTAAACACGAGACATCAGCTGCTCGCACCCCTCAGCAGAACGGACTTGCTGAACGAAAGAACAGAACACTCAAAGAAGCAGCAAGAACGCTCCTCGCAGATTCTAGACTACCCTCGAAGTCCTGGGCTGATGCTACTGACACCGCCTGCTACACTCAGAATCGCTCACTACTCACTCAGCAACACATGAAGACACCATATGAACTATGGAAAGGGAGAATTCCTTCTATTTCTCATTTTCATATTTTTGGCTGTCCTTGCTTTATCCACAATAATGGGAAAGATCAGCTGAAGGTTTTTGATAGCAAATCTGATCAAGGAGTTTTCTTAGGATACTCTCGAGTCAGTAAAGCCTTCAGAGTCTTTAACTATTGGACTCTTTATGTGGAGGAAAGCCCTCATGTTGTTTTTGATGAATTTGTTACTGAGAACAGGGAAGATACACAGTTAACTACTGATGATGTCAGCAGCAAGCTACAGGATCTCGGACTTACTGATAAAGCTGAAAAGATCCAGCATTGTTGGGATGATGAGTCAGACAATGAACAAACTCAGAGTCAACCAACAGTCAACGTAGCTGACCTAGTTGATTCTCCTAAACAGAATCAACAACAGGTAACATCGGCCGATGAGGAAGCCCCAGTGGTAACTGAGACCTCTACTGAGAATATAAACTCAGGGGGAACGATTAATGTTCCTGAGCTAAATGCCCCTGAACCTGAAAACTCAGTGGATCCTAACCTTCTTACTGAAATATTGCAATCTCAGAACAGTACTACTGAAATGCCTAACACTCCTACTGATTCTGCTGAAGTTATATCAGAAGAAGAAGCCAGACTCAGACGATCATGGCTAGATGCTCATTCTTCAGATCTTATCATTGGAGATCCATCGGCAACGATAAGAACAAGATCTAGATTTAATCAAGGTGAAAGCTCACTATATTCTTGTTTCTTGTCTACAGAAGAACCTCAGTCGATAGAGGACGCACTTAATGATGCTGACTGGATCATCGCCATGCAAGAAGAGCTGAACCAGTTCGTTCGAAACGAAGTTTGGGAGCTTGTAGACAGACCTAGACATCAGCATGTCATTGGTACCAAGTGGGTCTTCAAAAACAAGCGAGATGAAAACAACGTCATTGTCAGAAATAAAGCACGACTAGTTGCAAAGGGATACAGTCAGGCAGAAGGAATTGACTTTGATGAAACATTCACTCCAGTCGCTAGATTGGAAGCCATTCGTCTATTCTTAGCTTATGCAACACATCAAGGCTTCAAAGTCTATCAGATGGATGTAAAGTCAGCTTTTCTGAGCGGCGTACTGAAGGAAGAAGTCTACGTGGAACAACTGCCCGGCTTTCAGCAGGGACATCAGGTGTACAGACTTAGGAAAGCTCGTATGGGTTAAAACAAGTACCCGGTGGCTTGGTATGATACCCTATCGGACTTTCTACTTCGTAAAGGTTTTCGAAGGGGGACGGTAGATCGCACCCTATTCAACATAAAGTCAGGAGATGACATCCTACTGGTGCAAATCTATGTGGACGACATCATTTTCGGCTGCATAAATGAGATCATATGTCAGCAGTTCGAGAAGATGATGAAAGAGAAATTCGAGATGTCCATGATGGGAGAGATGAATTATTTCCTTGGATTTCAAGTGAAGCAATCACCCGAAGGAATCTTCATCAATCAAGCCAAATACACTCGAGACCTTCTCAAGAGATTCGATCGCGACTCCGGCAAGAAGCCACCAAAATCCCCATGAATACGAATTTTAAAATCGATCTAGACAAAGAGGGAGCTTACGTTAACTCTACCGATTATAGAGCTATTATTGGTTCTTTATTATATTTAACGGCTAGCCGACCGACATAACTTATGTTGTAGGTGTATGCGCAAGATTTCAAGCGGATCCCAAGCGAAGTCATCTCGACTCGCCTAAAAAGATTCTCGCGCTATCTCGAGAGGAACACCCGATGCTTGAGTTATGGTATCCTGCCGATGATAATCTAATACCGACAGAGTTATTCGATGCCGATTATGCGGGATGCGGGGACGGATCGTAAGTCAACTTCCGAACGTGTTAGTTCCTAGGCAAAGCAAGCCGATATCTTGGTTCTCAAAGAAACAGCACTCGGCAGCAATGTCCACTACCGAAGCCGAGTACATGGGCTCGCCGGAAGTTGCCTTGTGCCCTGCATCCTTTGGCTTCGACAACAACTGAGAGATTATGGTATCATTCAGAATGAAGTGCCCATCTACTGTGACTCCACCAGTGCTATTGCCATAACTCAGAACCCAGTTCTACATACGAGATGCAAGCACGTGGATATCCGACACCACTTCATCAGAGACCATGTCGAGAAGAAGGATATCAAGAATGGAGAAGATCCATACTGACAAACAAAGGGCAGACATACTGACCAAACCACTAGCTGAGAACAGATTCAGAGAATTATCAGTTGAGCTAGGTCTACTGGATCCTACTGAAATGCATCAGTAGAAGACAACTACTGATAGCAGTCCGTGGAGACAATTGGAAATATTTGGTATCAGTAGATGGAACCAGTACGACAAGTCAGTAGACTCCGTACAGTGATTCAGTGGGAAGAATCACACTGTACACAGCAAGGGGGAACGTGCTTATCAGTACATCAATCATCCTCCTGCGATATAACGGTAACCAGCTGATCGAAAGTTCAGCTGAAGAGGTTTGCGTAGTATCATATACTTAATTTCTTTTCGAAGCATGTATCCGCATTTATTATATCGCCGCACGCATCGTAGTTAATGTGCATTTATTTCCCGCCATTAATAAGTTTAAGGAAAGGTCAGTAGGAAACCTTTTCATTCGCATAAACTGAGTAATTAATGCTGTCTGTCACGCATTTAATGCATGTCTTCTCACTTACCTTTATTACGCAAGTCTATGTTTGAGGCGGCTTTTGTAATCATTCCTTTTATAACATTTAATCTCAGCCGTATATAGATTTGAAAGATTAAAAATAGGATCGTTGGATCTAAACTTATAATCAGTCAGATATATAAATCTTTCATCTTCTATCTTCCTCCTCACTTTTCGCCATTTTCAACTTAAGAGCTATTTTCAAGCGTTCAGTTTCTTTCTCAAAAATCATCTTAACTGTCTCACTTTTGCATCTCTCAAAACTCTTTAGTACTCGGTAATGTATTGAAACCTGCTGAATACTTACTAACTTACTCTATTTTCAAGTGCTAAGAAGTTATTTTGCAGATTTCAATGGCGACATCTCAAGTCCCTGAGAATATAGAGGAGATAATGGCATCCAGGATTCAGTTTGAACCAACTATGGCCTTCCGACAAGTTGATATCTCTTTCTTGGAACCCGTGTTTGATGCTCTGGAGCGTTCTGGTCTTCAGGAGCTAGTGACGAAGCACCCGAGATCTTATCTACCCAGGCAAGTGGTAGAAGTTTATTACAACTGGAGGTCACTCGCGTCTGGAGGCGAGGAATCTTCCTTCGTCTATATGAAGGAAGTAGATCAGAACTGTTGGGATACTACTCAGAGAATCTTCAACGTCAGAGACAGCCTGATGCTGACATTTGATCTTCCAGACTCTGGTATTTCTCCTATCGGATACAAGGAGAAGGAGATAAACGCATATGTTCATAAGTTCTGCGGACGCTCTGACATATCATTCAAGTCAGCCCTGCGAGAAGAACCTTCGCTCCCCCAATACAGAGGACTAGCCTACATAGTCTCTCATATCCTAACGAGCTCAGTTGGATCATATGATCAATTATCCAAGCCAAGGATTCAACTGATGATGGCGATAGATGATGGAGTTGAAGTGAACTGGGCCGACTATTATGTCTCGGAGATGAAGGCCCAAGCCCAGAAGTTCACTACCCTACCCACTGGAGAGAGGAAGTTAGCCAGTGTAGGGAAGTTACTCTATGGGACTAAGATGTCAGTCCTCATAGAAAACTTTGTTCAGAGGCACTCGTCGTTTGCTGATTCTAAGTTCTTTGATGTAAAACTGATTAAGTTCAAGACTAAAGCAGCGACTGAGAAGTCTATCGGTAAGGGGCCACCTGAGCCGAAGAGAGCAGCATCCGCTCTACCCCCGCATACCGAAGTGCCTAAGAAGAGGCGGCTGACTAAGACCGGACCGGTGAGGTCTCATCGCCCACCCCCCTCTCTGTTATTGAACCCACTCCTCCTCCTACTCAAGAAGAACAGATTTTAGATTCTGATACTGGCATTGAGGGTGCGACCCTCAAAGATAAAGTCCTGGTAATTAGCTCTGAGGAGACACAGTCGGACGTCAGGGAACCGACTGAGGAGACTACGACTGAGTGGACAGCTATTCTCACCACTCGTCTCCATGCCGCAGCTGACGTACACGATCATATTCCTGAGATCGCTGGGCACTCAGACTTAGTCGACATAGCCATCAGGGCTAGGGTTCAAATGCTTCTTAGATTTCTGAGTTGGGATATTCTAGAAGACATAATCAAAACCCACTCAGTCATCTACCTGCTCGATGAGGAGCAGAAGCTACAAGAAGTAATAGGGTACGGAGAACCAGCTAACTTAGCTACTCTTGAAGATCTCAGAGCCGCAATGCTTTACCTTCTAAGCTTGCGAGAGTCAGTCCCTGGTAACACTCCTCCACCCCCATCTCCTCCTGCTGATGATAAGAAAGATGATGATAATAACAATCAGAGGAAGGATCAGACACCCAAGGATACAGAGTTGGGAGGCTCTGCTGAGGGTTCAACTCCCCGTGAGAAGAGCAAATCACCACTTCCTGATACATCAGGTGATACTCAAGGTGCTCCGAAGTACAGTAGGGAGCAGCTCCTCACATTTTCTGAGCAGAGGCTCGGAACTAGCTCGTACCAGATAGAACCTATCGGTTCCGTGTCCTCAAAGTCTGTAAATAAAGCCATTCGACGCCAAGGAGAGAAAAATAGACTTTTGGCTAAGGACGTCCATCTGAAGTGCACAAAGTATACTAAGGCTCAGACACAGAGCTTAGACAGAATAGCTGCTGGCATCTCAAAGACTCCAGTACCTACTCCTCAACCCAACTTTCAGGAGATTATTGAGGCAGCTTTAGCAGCTCGTAAAATCGATCTAGAAGCTCGTAGTCGCTAGCGTTGCTCCGGAATCGCAGAAGATATTTTCGTAGCCGACTCGAAGCTCTTGCAAGCCGTTAAGCTCGAAATCGATGAAAGGAATAAGATTGCCACCTCTAGCCTTCGAAAGTTATTACCCAACGAGCGAGAGGCTCGAAGCTTATTCGTAAAGAATTAACGGAATCGCGAGGATCGGGCTCTGCACGAAACTCCGTCGAGAGTCACCGACATGCCTTAAAACATCAAGAGCTGATCAAGAAATGACTGGGAATTATATTGCGATCTCGTCAAGGACTTCGAATCCACAGCGACTCAGATTAAGGATTCAGTCCACGATCTGGAAAGAGACATTCAAGCCATCCCTACCCAACTCTCTAAGGCAAATGATGCCAAAAAGGGGGAAGGTGTTATGAAGGAAGAACCTGACACGGATATGGCTGATGTCCAAATAATAGAGGGTGGTCAGGAGGAAGGAACCTCTAATGCTCAGACTCAGGGGGAAGGTATTCAGGCAGAACAACCCTCAACTGCTAATGCTCAAGATACTTCAGGGGTTATGCTACTTGAATTTCCTCTAGAACCTACCCCCATCTCATCTTCTGCTGCCCACATAGAAGATGTTGCTCACTTCATTGAGCAAGAGTCTGAAGAAGAACAGGCTCCTCCGCAGAGGCCGGGCAAGGAGACTGCTACTGCTACTACTCCTCCTTCCTCCCCGGTCCGAAAATTCAAATCTAAAGAAGCTCAACTTGCTAAGAACAAGAGGCCTTCGACCTCCGCGTAGCCCAACAACTACAAGACAAGCTGGACCATGAGCGACAGCTGGAAGAAGCTCAACTTGCTAAAAAGCCTAAGGCAAAGTTGTTAAGGGCAGAGGAAAGAAGAAGCAAGAGTCTGTGTACGAAGAAAAGAAAATGGCTCAGGAGGAGTTCGCAAACACTCTTTCTACTACAGGTCAAGCTACTGCTCAGAGTTACTATCAGACTCATCTTACACCTGAGCAAGAAGCTGAAGATAGAGCCACGTGGGAAGCCACGCTGCGAGGCCTTAACCTGAGGAAAGGAGATTGTAGGGCAGCGGCTCTTCGAGAGAAGAAGAGAATGGCTGATATGGCTAAGATGATGAGCCTATCTCTAAAGCCAGCAGCTGATCCCAGAAGACAAATCCTACGAGGATCAAGAAAAAGAGCGCCTTATGTCAAAAAGGACCCTGTGCTTCATGTTGATAAATGGGTTCCTGCTCTGGTTAATGATCAATGGGAAGAGCTCAAAGAGGAATTTATCAAAGGCTACTACGTATGGAAATTCTATCCAAGTAAGCAAACTATCGAACAAGCCTTTGACGAGTTTTTGTTCATTTATAACTCTGAGCTGAGGGAACAACTTCTGGAGATTATGAAGAGAGAGAACATTCTTTTCAGAGCTCCGGCTTTCAGGCGCATCCCACCTCCTAGAACTGCGCGCGGAGTTCTGTGTACAAAGGGAATAGAGGATGAGGTCAGAGCTGCAGCTTATCGCTTTGACCTGAGTGTCGACTTAGCTGAAGACGACGAGGATGTCCAGACACTGAGGAAGAGAATCTACCTATACTATGGTCTGCAACCTCCTGTTGACAGATCTACTGATTTCAAGAAGCGCACTCAAGGCTTCAGGCGTCAGTAGTGTTTTCTCTTTTCTACTCTTTTGTAATAGTGATAGGAACCTGTAATTTCTTGATCATATATGCTATCGCTCCTATTGCTTGATAGACAATTACTCATTATCTTACAACATTTTGCTTTGTGTTTTCACAACTGATCACTAAGTGATCTGACACACACTCACAATCAGTTTCTCTGATTTTGCCTATCTCTCACCTGCTGATGTTTTGAAGTCATCATATCAGTTTGTTTTCCTCAGATAGATTAAGGGGGAAATTGCTGCCAGTAGGTTAGCATTTCTTATAAGATGTTTAGTTTAGAAGTAGAGGTTTTGGCATCATCAATTAGGGGGAAATTGTTGGATATGAGTCAGTAGATGATACTCAGTTGTTCGTGGTTAAAAGAAAATTGGGGGAAATCATAGTAGTACTATGGAATTGAAGATCCCAAAACCGAGCTGATATCAGTAGTTCAGTGTGTCGTTAGGATTAGCTGATGTATAGGTTAGACTTGTTGTAATCGTTTTTATATTCTTGTCTAAGTCCTGTACGGGGTAATTGTTGAACTGATCTTCTGTCGAAGATACTTTTCAGAACCCCACGTCATCAGTGTAATCGCTTGCGTTCTTCAGTCATCAGCTAAGTAGACCTCAGTAGAAGCCAATCCAGCAGCTGATAAGTCATCAGCAGAAGAACTCATGCAAGCCCAGTACTTTCGCAGTCGCCAGCTGACTTACTCAGAAGTTACATTCCTTGTCAGCCGACTCAGTCGAAGAAGACAGAGACTTTGCAGTCTACAGTATCCGACAGAAAGCGACCCAACTACTTAAGTCTTTTCGAAAGTTCAACAGAAGATCATACGAGGTTGTTTGAACGGTCAACTCTGACATTCTCACCAACCACAAACCTCGACCAATGAGAAGCCGACAACGCCTTACCTGCTCCAAACAGTAAAGCTGCTCTCATGTACAGTAATTAACTGCCTTGCTGCAACAAGTTTGAATTAATGGCCGTTTTCTTTGGAAGCATGTGACACGTGGCATCGTCGTCTCCAACGGACATATGCCATAGCTCACAGCTATAAATAGAGAAGATTTCGAAGCTCCACTAGCGCGAAGCACGAAATTAAAAAGGGAAATTGCTCAAGCTCTCAAACACTCTAGCAACTCAATCAGAACATCCAGCGAAGAATCTGCGTTTACTAGAATATTTTTGTGGTTCTTCTCTCTAGAGTCTTTAGATCACTTTCTTCTCTACCTAAACTCATTGTCAAATTTATAGCTTAGATTCGAAGGAGTTCACTTTTAGTGAACTGTTCTTATTGTAAGAACTCCTTCATTAGTTGGAGAACTGTTTTCGCTCCCTTTCGAACTTAGGTTTGAATTGTAAAGTCGCTAAGGACTATAACTTAGAAGGATCTCGCCCCGTGCACGCTTCCTTCTTGCCGAGACTTGCTCAGACTAATCAACAAGTTATCCTGCTCTGTTCAGGACCGTGGACGTAGGATCTTGCGTATCCGAACCACGTTAAACTGCTTGTGTTCTTTACTGTTTTATTGCATACAAATTTGCATAAAACGTATTTCTAAAATCGCACAGCCAAAAGAATTTAATCTGCGAAAACACGTTTTCAAAAAGAGACAAACTCCGGGCCCCACACTTATCCGCACACTTAAGTCTCCGACTGAGTTTCGAAGTACTGACAAAAGTCAGTAGGAGAGCTCAGTAGCTGACTCACTCTGTCCCGTGATCGAAGGTTTATTTGGCACTATTCATCAATTGCAACCAACAGCTTCAGCTGACCTTCACCGAGAAAAAGAAACGGTACTTAGGTGTATTCACCCCCCCTCTACACCTGATATTTGTCTCCGGACCAACAAATAATATTATTTATCTGGAATTAATTGGCTGTGTCAATTAATTGATAAATATTAGTAGCCCAATAGATTAATTAATTATATTATGAGCTAATTATGTAGAAGCCCATTAAATTAATGGGCTATAAATATTAATATTATGTTGGCTCTTGAAACCTATATATATTAGTATTCTGTTTATAATCAGAAAATACACATTCATAACTCATACGCGCACACGCGAGTTTGAGAGAGACAAATTTTTTTTCTTCATTCTCTGACCACCCGGAGGAAGACAAAGGCCGGGACACAGATCAGAAGATCTGAACAGGAGCAACAATGAAAGCGATTACAATATATGTGGAGGAAAGTACAATTTCTTCCTCTCATATTATTCCATCACATTGGAGTGCACAAGAAATAAAGTCGGCTCGATTTGTGTACTACAAAGACGAACTAGGTCCATATCGATCGCGATAATGGACCTAAGCGTAATACAATGACGAGAAACGTAGGTGTAATAAATTTCATAATTTGACGAAAGTGAAAAGGGATTAAGATTGTATTAAATGAACTATCGTAAAATCGGGATACAAACACTGTTCCTAGGAATGTAGACAACTTTAACTTCACCGCCAACATACTTAGACAAATTGTTAAATTGTCCGTTATAATGAACAATAATATTATACCAATTT
The DNA here is from genome assembly GCA_028984105.1 of Lavandula angustifolia. Taxonomy (NCBI): domain Eukaryota; kingdom Viridiplantae; phylum Streptophyta; class Magnoliopsida; order Lamiales; family Lamiaceae; genus Lavandula; species Lavandula angustifolia. Next base: position 25,191,755 of record CM054808.1, read on the forward strand.
TTCATTTTTCTTTTCTGGATTGTGGAGGCAAAATTCTATAGAATGATTTTGTAATTGAAAATAAAATGAAAGAGGATAGAGTGTGTTCGATTTTGGACTTCAATCACGGGTATTAATAGAGAAAATTTTATGATAGGTCGATTTCCACTGTATAATTTGCTGATAAAGTGGAGCGAGACTAGGAATGGAATGACCGGGACTTGACAGGGCCGAGCGAGACTCTGTGAGCGGGATTCTATTCCCCCTGTCAAGTCAAAAAAGTCGAGCGGGACTTGACAGACCAATCGGGATTCTACTCCCCTCCAACTCAAAAAGTCGAGCGGGACTTGGCAGGCCGAGCGGGATTTCCTGAGCAGGATTCTGTTCTCTACCAAGTCAAAAATCGAGCGGGACTTGGGCAGGTCGAACGGGCCTTCCAAGCGGGACGTCACGAGCGAGATTCTGTACTGAAGAAAGCGGGACAGGGCCGAGCGAGACTCTGTGAGCGGGATTCTATTCCCCCTGTCAAGTCAAAAAAGTCGAGCGGGACTTGACAGACCAAGCGGGATTCTACTCCCCTCCAACTCAAAAAGTCGAGCGGGACTTGGCAGGCCGAGCGGGATTTCCTGAGCGGGATTCTGTTCTCTACCAAGTCAAAAATCGAGCGGGACTTGGGCAGGTCGAACGAGCCTTCCAAGCAGGACGTCACGAGCGAGATTCTGTACTGAAGAGAGCGGGACATGAGCGGGACATGAGCGTGATTCTGTGTTATGCTTCAGATACCCGATTCCAATCATTTACGCACAGAACGAAGCAAAATAACGAACTTGCAGACTGACAAGTATGAATAATAGGAATTTTTAAGTAAAAATGAATATTTTGAGTAGCAAATATAAGAATTGGGTAAATTTGACCATTTTAATATGGATTTGGGTATTTAAGAAATTTTCCCTATAAAGTTTATATTAATTTCGTAGTTCCGAACTTTTCTTACAACACCCCATAAGAAAAATCAACTAACAAATAATTTGCTAATATAAACTTTTAATTTAAAGAAACAAGTCATTAATTTAATTAAACATAACTACTAGTGTGTATAATAACAAATTATTATAAAAATAATTATTACAGGAATATTCCTCCGATGCCCAAGTTTTATATACAATCACCCGACCAGCAAACTCCTGTATAGTCATAAATGGGTTAGTCCAAAACCCCAAATTAAAACAACGGTCGCTAATTTCTACCCTTACCTCCCTCTCACTCTAGCCGACCATCACCGCTGCTGACCGCCGTCGTCGCGTTACCGCTGTGGAGCATCACTCGCCTTCCGTCACCTAAGATTCGTTTATGCTAACCTTTTTGGTACATTTTACTACCAAACAAGCCTATGCATTTTTTCCAACCTAAGAAGAATCTTGTCGTAAAATCTTAGTCATGATCTTGATCTCCTCATCATGTTATTATGTGATTGTTTGATGATTATTGTTTTTGTGATTTAGTCTATTATTTTTTCTCAGGTGTATTGAAAAACCCATTGCTCAAGTTTACTGAACAGTAACTTTTACGGTTGAATCATTCAGCAGCCTGGCAATGAAAATGTAGGTAAAGTGCCTAAGGAAGTTAATCTTACGGAGACGTGATTGCTTCTGCTTGATTTTCTTTATCCGTTTCAGACTTGAGGCTAATGCTGGCGCTCTTACTAATTTTGAATATCTTGACCTTTTGAGGTCAAGAGGGGCTGGAAAGGATCCTACACGAGTCATCGCATCTGTATCCCGATCCGAGTTCGAGGTTTCAGCTTTAAGTTGCTAATTCATACCATTTATTACGTCTCTCTGTTCTTTTGATTATTTAGAGCAGACTGTTGCTTGGTTGGAGCTCATTCATACCATTTATTACCCGTCTCATTGCTATTGTTTTTGGTTTTCTGTGTAGGTTTTTGATTATCTAGAGCAAACTGTTGCTTGCAATCAAACAAGGGAAGTTATCCATAAATTTGTTGGTGAATCCAAAAAATTTGACCTGTCCAAGGCGGAGAAGCTTAATATTCTAAATATGAGACCAACAACTGAACCTGAGATTTTCCTGGTAACCTTTTTTTAATTTGTTGTCATAATTTTCCTCTGTTTTGAATTGACATTCATACTTTGGTAGATTTGAATTTGGTTCGCCTTTTAGTTTATAGAGCAATCCATATAGTGAAATCTATCAATGTTGTCCATTTTATATTCTGTGCAAGTATCCAAGTTGTATAACAAATTGCTAGATCAATATGACTTTTGGCTCGAGTCATAGATGAGAACACTACTTCTCCAAATCATTTTATGATATATTTGGTTTGGGGATTATGAAAATGCTTGGCGAGAATATACTGATTTTGTATTCCCATCTATTTGTTTTTGTTTGGTTACTCTTGTTTCAATGCACAGTTGCTACTTTGGTAATTTTCATTTGTCTCATTCTCAGTTTAATTTAGTGAGAATTGAGAAATTGTTTCTGTTTCTTACACTTGAATTTTAGATTCAACCTGCTTAGCTCCTGTGATTTTTGCATTTACGATTCTATATTATACCTGTGTTCCTCCTTATCCCAAAACCCACACCAACAGGAAGGAAACACCCATAACAACATGATTGATAATTGTTAATGACAAGATGAGATGTTGGCTAGCATGTTATCTGATATTGCTAACCTTTATAGGAGTGAAGTATCACAGTGAACTAAAGCTGCAATTGCTTCTAGCTGTATAGAGTGAATTTGAAGTGTTTCTTTGATGATTAATGGAGTAGAATGATAAAGTCCAGCAAGGGGTATATAGCTCAAAAAAGCTTGACTGTTGTATAGTTTCTATGTAGTTATTGTGCTAGCAGTTTTACAATCCAAACATGTTACATAAATCCTAAAAATCCTGATATCGAATAAAATTCCCACGTTTATCTCTCTAGTGAATCAAATATAACTCTGAAATAGAAAATCCCAGTAACAGAAGCACCCCACCCAAAAAAATAAATAAATTAGTAACAGGTTTAATGCCCTCCTTTCCTCTTTAGTCTCCCCAGCATCAAGGTGCCCCACCCCTTCACCGCTCTCTAGGTTTTGCACTGCTTGTCAGCTCTCATATCCGTTTAGCAAATCTGCACCGCTCTCATCTCCATGTGTTTCTTATGAATTCGTGTTGTTTGTTACTATGAATTGTTTGATATTAATTTTGTTATATTTGCTAGTTGCTACAGATGGAAACAGAATACTAATATGAGATTTTAACTTTAGGTGCTCAAGTTAGTTACTGTTAAATTTTCATGTTGTGGACTAGGAACACTATATCTCTTACGCCTGATGGTGTTAGGGAAAATGGCCGAGACTTAATTAGGATTTCTGAAATCTTGTTTTTAAGCCATCAAGTAAATCTAGTAGGATCTACATTATCGTCAATAAAAGTGGAGAAAATGTCAATGGGAGAGACATCAAACCGTGTTATTTTTCCTCTGTTAGGATGATAAAATTAGAAAGATTGAAGTCTTAACTTTCCATTTTTGTCCTATTTGTGCGAGGCAGCTTTTGACTCATGTGAAATCAAACCTTATAGCAGTACAGATGGGGACTAGGGCATTCTTTGATAATCTTATGAATGTGCGTGCCCTATTATGCTGGACTTTGGTTCCTTTAGAATAAAGTTAAAGACCATATTTGTGTAGTTCATATTTCACATTTTAAAGTGTAAGAGTTTCCTTTCATTGGACGTTGATAATCCAGTTCTTGCAAGTTCTTTTGTTTATTTTCCCTTTTTTCCCAGATCATAGAGGAATGTGAGGCCCGTATGGAAGATAAGATCGATCAGCTTATAGAGACCATCACACAGATTCTGCCTCCTCGTCAATCTCAGGCAGAGAGGAGTCGAACAAAGAAACTGCTGAGGACAAAGAAGAGACTGGAGCTCCTGAACCAAAAACTACGTAGTAGTCTATAAAATTTTCTTAATCTGTCATCATTATTTCTGCTAACCCTCTTTAGCATATAGTATACGTATGGTTAATTTAGCTCGTCTTTTTTTTTTTCGTTACTTGAAGGAATTGTTTCTGTTGCTTAGACTGGAATTCTTTACTCACTTGGGTTAGCTCCCATGGTATCTAATTCTTTGTTCACTTTGTCTTTGTTGCATTATAAATATAAACCAACCATGTTCAGCTTATAAATGATAGTCGGGCAAATTTGAGTCATCCAACAAGGAAACCAATGAGGTCGAAGAAGACAGGTAATTAAAATAAAGAAGAGAGTAAAGCAGCATTCTCAACCAAATGCAAGGTTTGTTGTAAATTATACAGTGACCTGATAGATGATACAGTAATGTATAATGATATTTGAATTTCAATGTGGATGGAGAATCAAATTATACAGCAAAGTCTACAACACTGTCAAATCATATATCAATTCAAATTTTATGAGTTTTTTTTTCTCTGTGCTTTTTTTTTTTGTTGCTTTTTGTAAAGCTTGTGTTTATTTCTTGATTTATTGAACGTTGAAGAGGGATGTGTGGATGAATGGTGAGAATGGGCGATCTGACTTGACGTTTGGGTTTTGTTCAAGAATAGGTGTCTATTCTAGACCTGCCATGTGTGCTACCCTAACTTGTCTCGGCTATTCCAGAAAATTATAGTACTTCTTATTATATTCTCCTAGTTTACATATTCTTTTCAACTTAGTATCATCATTGCACTGTCTCTCACTCCCTTCAATCCATTATTTAAGTCTCATGAATTTTGTATAGAGTGAGTAGTCATTCTACTGTCTACTATTAAATTTTTTTTTAATTTTGGTGTCTTTATTTTAAAAATTGTAAATTTAGTTTCTAAATTTAATAAATACTTTCAATTTTGGTGTTTTTTATTATTTTAATAATTAAATAATATTAATGGAGATTTAAAGAAGGGTAAAATTGTAAGATTATATAATTTTTTTAGAAAATATTTTTTTATAATATAATATAATTTTAATAATTATAATGATTTTAAACTATTAAAATAATAGGTTATAATAGTTTAATAGTTTATGTTAATTTATTTAATGATTGAATAAGTTATGTTTTTTTTTATTTTCAACTATTAAAAAAACTTAATAGCTTATTTTAATTTATGTTTAATTTTGGTAAATAATATTTTCTTATATTACACAAATATTACAATACTAAAATGAGGTCTAAGAATTACGTCTTTATATAAAATTGAACCATATACATAAATATTTTGTTCTAGGTAAAAAACTGTATTACAAATTTTTTTAATGATATTTAGTTTTTAATTCTTAAGAGTATTCATTTACTAATTGTATTTACTAATAAATCATAAAAAAAAATATTTAATGAAAATATTACATATTTTATGATTGTACCCTTCTCAAAATCATTATTGGTATTATTTATTATTAAATTAATAAAAGACACCAAAATAACAATCATTTCTTAAGTTTGGGAACTAAATTTGTACTCCCTCCGTCCCATTAGTAGTGTCCCATTTCCCTTTTTTGGTTGTCCCATTAAAAGTGTCCCGTTTCTAAAAAATGTAAGAAATATGTGGATAAGAATAAACCACTCAAAAGTCAAACAATACACACCACAAAACACCATTTTCTTAATAACCGTGCCGAAAAAGAATGAGACACTACTAATGGGACGGAGGGAGTAATTTTTAAAGTAAAGGCACAAAAACTAAAAAAAGTTGAAAGTTTAGACACCAAAATGACAATTCACTCATTTTCTATACGAAAATTAAAAGAAATTGTGAAAATAAATAAAGTGATGAGATTCATTTGTCTTGATTGATTGTGTTTATTCATTTATTTTGCTTAGTTGATATGGGACATAAATAATAAGACGTTCTGGAAAAAAAGTGCGGAATTTAAATAATGAGACGAATGGAGTATAAATTTATTTCATTTTACACCCATGAGATCATTAAATAAGTAAACATAGAGTTTACGAACAACTTATTTAACTTTGATAAAATTTCAAACAGATCTCAATTTGGTTAAGATTTCCTAAATAACTATACACGTGCTGAAGGTGGATTCAAATTACACATAATTTTAAATTATTGTATATTTTAAAAAATATTTTGAAATTCTACATGTTGTTCGTATTTAGTACTGTTTCCATCCCATAGATTTAGTTTGGTGTACTTTTTTGAATTGTTCCATTGAAATAATTCAGTTTTCTTTTTTGACAAATTATTATAAATTATTCTTTTTAAAAACTCACAGTTTTATATAACTCTACACGCATTAACAACTTTTCTTTAAAAATTGTGCTAAAAAGAAAGTGGACTAAATCTATAGGACGGAGAGTGTGTATGAGTTGCGATTGGTTGCCATTTTATCCGCATTAGTGATGTTAGATTTTGTTAGCGACTGTATTAGAGTTGTCATTTTACTTGTCTTCTGATCGTATTTTTTATAATATCGATTAGTCGAAAAGTTTGAGTCCTAATCTTATTCTCACATATAACACGTCACATACAACACATCTCAAAATTGTTAATGGATTTTTGGTTATCCCTAAAAGTAGGGTATGTCACAATTCACTTGTTCGAATACATGGGATCATAATTTATTAATGTATGTACCTCAAATAGTCGTGGTAGATTTTTGGTCATAAAAAATTATTTTAAATGAAAAATTATTCCACCAAACTATATAGTCTCCAAGATTATATCTTGAATGAAGCATTGACGACTTCGTCGGCATTGACGACTATTTTGGTGAACATACTAAAATAAATAATTAAGGATACGTTTTTGGCTGATTAATTGATAAATAACTACATCAACTTACAGACTTATTTTATAGTCATGTTCGCAATAATTGAAACACAACAAACAAATCTATTAGTTTTCACATGTGAACTGCAATGTTAGGTCCATGAAATTTCTTTTGCTCCAACTCTTTTTGATTTCTCTTCCGCAACATCAAATATATCTAATAAATAAAAAACCCCATCTTACATATTTCTACTAGTTTCCCACTGGAAAAAGTTCGAAGGGGTAGGTTTCTCAATGTGAGTAAAAGGGATTAGTAAAACTCGTAGTTGCTACCTGCATTACGTTAACTATATAGGCCGTCGTACTAAGTGATAGAAGAGACAGTCAATACTTGTTATTTTTTCTTTTTTGAGAAGTCCATCTTAATCAGAACTATTACTTCATTCTGTCCCCATAACAGATCCTGCATTAATGCAACTCAGAAATCCCACCATCATATAGTAGTTGAAGTAGAAAAAGGTTAAAAACTCGTAGTTAGAAGATATAATATTTGCAGAGGCACAAAGGAATTAACGACAGAAAAGCAACCCTTTTTGACAGTCTTAACCCAAAAATTACATTCCCAAGGCTCTTCTCTGTCTATTAATTAACACTTAAAAAGTACACAAAAAAGCAACACATTCAGTAATTTAATATTAAAAAAGAAAAGAACTAAAATCTATGCAGATTGTGAGACACCAAATTCCAACCCATATTAATCAGTCATTCAGCAAATCCTTTTCTTAATTATCTACACTACAAATTTAACTATCACTAAATTTTTTCTAAGGCATGAACAGCTTGTTCCCACACTTGCATCTCCATGCTTCTGGATAGTACTCCAGCGGCATACTCACTCCCGGTTGAATCGGCACGTGCACCGCCGAGCACGGCGAGCACCTCCCGCACTTGGATCTGCACGACGGAGGCGATGACCCCGGCCCACCGAGTCGCCGCCGCGCCATCACTCGCTCCACCTCATCACCTGGGCTTCATATATGTTAGATAATTAAGCTGGTGAGACTACTTTCTATCGATGAAGATATTTACTTACTGAGTTCGCGAGTTGGGCCGACGCGTAGAGCTGAGACGGAGGAGAGAATAAGAAAAGCTACGGCGGCGAGGGAGAGTGTGAGGTGGCGGCGGCGGCGGCGGAAAACGGCCATCGCCGGAGATTGCGGTGGAATCGCTGGTTACTTGGTTCGTACGAATATGAAAGAGTGTAGGAGAGATAGAGTTTTGAATGGAGATGAAGAGGAGAGGAAGAATTATTGGGGGAGAGAGAGAGAGAGAGAAGTGAGAGAGTGAGAATGATAGGAAATAATGTATTATTGGTGAAATAAAAGAGCGTTGCGTGCAAGCGTGTGAGTGAGTCCAAGTCAAATAGACGTTATTACATTAACTGGAAATATGACAGGGTGAATAGGTATGGGATATATAGCAACTTTTTACTACATCGCTTGTGTAGAACTACACAGAAAAGATAAATAGTCGAATGTGCATTAACAATATCATATTGTGTATTAATTAGATTTTTACTTAATTTGGCTTTGAAGAATTCAACTCCAAACTATGCATTTCTACTGAATTATACTTACTCAAATTCAAAATAAGTATCGTTCTGATTCATTCATTCATTAATAAATAAATATCATTTTAATTTGCTTTGACTTAATTACTACTCCTTCTCTCTTATTTATCTTGTCTCACTTTCATAATTGAGTTGTTTCATTGATTTTGCTTTATTCCTTATATGGTAAGTTTTTACCTCTTAATTCAAAGTCTAAAACAGTGGTCACATCCTTACTAACTAAATCCACATTACCTAAATAATCGCATAAAAAAAAGTTAGTCAAGCTGAGATGGAGGGAGCACTTGATTTAATGTTCGTTAAATAAGCTTATAATTAGCAATTTCTTAATTTGTGTGTCCATTGCCAAATGATACTTCTTTTAAATAGGAGGGAGTATACTACAATATCAATAATATCCGAGAATTTAGAGAGAAAAAAAAAATTAATCACTTTAGGTGAGTGTGTGAGGCTTTTAGTCACTCAGATAAGAGTTTTGAGGTTTATAGTCACTTTTTATAGTGAACCGTTGAAAATACCCTTAGTATAACACTATTAAATCTATTTGTGCATTATCTAGTTTAATATCATGTATTATGTACTTTAATCGTTACCATAATTAAAGATGTATTTATAATAATAAGAGTATTTCAACATATCACTATACAAGTAGCTATAAAGCTCATACATCTAAAAGTGTCGATAAAAAATTAAGACGCTTATGATTTATCCAAAGTGGTTACTTTAATACATTGAGACGAAAGGAAAGATATTTCTTCATATGATTACTTCTTTATACTCATCTGCTTTACTATTCGTCCTACTTTTTTTTCACCATTCTCACCTTACTTTTTAAAATAATAAATTATTAAAAACACTTTATTTAATGGTTCCATATATTTACAGACACCTAACAACAATCCTAAATTACCGTACAAAAAAAATGATAAGAATGATGGAATAGAGGGAGTAATTTGCAACTATTATAAGAGTAATATTCATTAAATATACATCCCAAATAGTGACTAGGGACTTATAAAGAAGATAGTTTTAGAAACAAGATGAAATATTGATATAGCATTTTACCTTGTGATATGATAAGATTAACGTAAACCTTTGTCAATAGTCGAAGCTGGGCCAAACACAGAAGGTAATATGTCTTATCAAACGAATCCATTGAATCGATAATGACCGTCAAATTTAATTAATTGATTTAAAAGCTTAATTCTGTTAATCAAAATCCTTCCCGGATTTTTTATAAATAAAAGTAAGGTGTGATAAATAAATAAATACTAAATAGGAGAAAAACAGCACTTGTTTAATGTTTTTCATTCAAAATATTATTAAGCATTGACTATTATTTTTTCAAATGGAAAAATTAATTGTTTCATTAAAATTTCGTTATTTACATAATTATTTTATTTATGTATGACTAGATCATGTGATTTGATTGAATAATCTTTGTTCTCCATAATCCTACATCTACTCAATACCGAATGCACGTATTCGACTTGGAATGATACTCCCTATATATTAAGTATGATACGGATTTATTTGACGGGAACTTCATAATACTTTATTAAAAATAAAAATAAAGATTAGTGACCGAATATTAGAAGGAAAGAAAAATAGTTGAAATGCAAGTGGGAGGTAGTATATATATATATATACACGCGACAAATAGTATCTAAGAAAAAAGTAGATACATATTGGTCTTTCTCAACTAACGCCCGGAGAGGAGAAAGGGATTGGACTTTGTTGTACTAAAAAAATAGATTTCAAATAGATTTTGTTTAATTTTTGATATATTGATTGAAGAAATGGGGTCAAAAATAGGACAGAAAATTGATTGATTTATAAATGCAGATGGGCAGTGGTAGGCTATTTGATCACTGTCCAAAAGCTACTACCCTTGTCCTTCCACTTTATTACCATACCTTATTCTTACACCTTTTTTACACTTTGAATGTGAAATATGATACGAGGAAACCATTCAATGCGGTAATAAATAAATAAGTAAAAATCAATTTAAAAGAAAATATCTATCTGGTGGCACAGGCAAACTTTGTTGGACGTCGGTTTCAATAAATGAAGTTGTATACTAGATTTTTATTTTTGAATGATAAAATGTTCAATAGTGAATGAACAGGAAAACTATGCATTACATCCTTTTAGAAATGATTTGCTTTGAAAGATTAAATTTAATAAAAAAAATCTATAACTATTGATTCATTAAAATTTATGTATCAAATTGATTCCTATTTCTCACTAAAATATAAAGTTTTTATTTAATCCATTTCATATATATATATATATATATATATATTTTTAAGTTGGTCACCCGAAAAGAATTAACATTAAGTGGATGATGAAGCCAACATTGATATCGTACTCCGTGAAGTTGAATATAGAACCTGAAGATATTGAAAATTCAATCATAATATCGATGATTTTTTGGGCTGATTGTACAATCAGATAAGGGCTCAAATTCGTATTATTTTAGATTAGATGTTGAATTGTACTCAGAGCCTAAGTAGAGCTATTTTAATCTTCTATAAATAGTCCCGTATTTGAAAATCATGATTTGATGATCCCCTAAACGGACGAATTGAGTAAACAATTCTAGTTCTTTTTTCCTTGCTTTATTGTGCAACGCGTCTAACCTGACCGACCGAGCCTGATGGGCTATGTTTTGTTACCAATAAAAATATTATTTTAAATAACGAAAAATGCTAATAGTTGACTGAACTTAGCATTGTTGAATAAATTAGTGTGGTGTTGAATTTCTGGTTCTTAATGACGCCTAGGCTAGTTTAATTTGTGAGTCACTCCTGGTTTGCAGATTGCAAGGAAGCCATCCAGAAAGTTTTGATTGTTATTTCTGCACCCATTTCTTTTACTTGTGATCAATTATTTATCGAGAGGCTAGGGAACGATAAGCCAAGTAATTATTAATCATTACTTTGTTTGTTGATATATACTTTCTTAAATTAATTATCTAATGGAGAGGTAAACAGTTGCCTTTGTTTCTTATCATCGAGAAAATTATGGGAACGTTCTTGCAAAATGCACATTGTGTTGGAGGATGCATAATCGGGATAATTAATAATTAGGAACTGGATCAGGATTATTCGAGACAGAAAATTATAAATTTATAACTTTGGTAGGTATGAATACAATTTCGGGCAAAAAATAGTAAATTTTACGAAGATGATTTTCTACAACTTAAAATAATTAGAAAAGTTTATTATATAATTTGTGTTAGTAAGTTCTTATGGCCGAACCTGGCTAAAAATATATTACTATGATCTCTATATAAAGTTGTGCTAACAATATGTAATTTATTAATTTATGAACATAAAAGTGAGGGATGAGTACTGATTAGAATGGGATGGAGGTCACGTGAAGAAACATGTGTTACAGTCCTCGGCGCAGTCGGGAATGGTCGTGGAAAAGTTTCAGACAAGACATGGTCTACCTAGTACTTCCTCATTCCCACTCATCTTGCAATATTTGTAGTGGGTGCGGAGTTTAAGATAATAGTATAAAGATTTAAAATAATGGTGTAAAGTAAAAGATAATAAAGAACACTTATTTATGATGATTGTGGTTCACTTATTTCTTTTTATTTTAGGAAACATTGCAAGATGAGTGAAACGATTCGAAAAGAAAAATATTGCAAGATGAGTGAGACAGATGGAGTATTTTATTTTATACTTGGAAAGGTTATTCAATTTCGTCTAAACATCGAAATAAATAACAATTCCCTCCGTTCTATTGAAATATTTCAATTTCTTTTCGGCGTAACTTTTAAAGAGAGCAGTTGATGTTTGTAGAGTTGTACAAAGTTCTGATCTATCAAAAAAGTGTGTGTATAATTTGTGTTGGTCCGGAGACGAGTGTTAGGTGTAGGGGGGAGGGGGGGAGGAGGGGGTGAATACACCTGAGTACAAGTTTCTTTTTCTCAAACGCGAAGGACAACTGAGCTGTAAGTTGCAACTGATAAACAGTGCTAAATAGTAACCTTCTGATCGCGGGTCAGAGTGTCTCAACTACTGAGTTTCTCATACTGACTTTTGTCAGTATTAGATTCTCAGTCGGAGAGTTAGTGCGGATAAGTGTGTAGGGCCCGATAGACTTCGTCTCGATTTGAAAACGTGTTTTTCGCAAACCAAATAGTTTTGGCTAGTGCACTTTCAAATACGTTTTATGCAAAGTAAGAGTTTATAAGATAGTTTGAATGCAATGCGATAAAATAATAAATGACACAAGCGATTTTTAACGTGGTTCGGATACGCAAGATCCTACGTCCACGGTCCTGCTGAACAGGAGGTCTTGTTGATTAATCTGAGCAAGCCTCAGCAAGGTGTCTGTGCACTGGACAGACCCTTCTAAGTTATAGTCCTTAGCGACTTTACAATCCAAACCGAAGTTTGAAGGGGAGGGGATGTTCTCCAACAGTGAATGAGTTCTTACAATAAGAACAGTCACGAAATGTGAACTCCTTCGAAGGTTCTAAGCTATGGATATAACAATGAAGCTTAGATAGAGAAGAGAGATCTAAAGAAAGAAACTCTAGAGAGAAGAACTAGAAATATTCTAATGAGCAAGTTCTTCGTTGGATCTTCGTGAAAGCGCTAGAGTGTTTCGAAAGCTTGAGCGTGTAATCCCTTTGATATCCCGTGCGTGGAGCTCGGAAAGACTTCTCTATTTATAGTTGTGACCTAGGCATTTTTCCGTTGGAGAGGATGATGCCACGTGTCACAAACGTCCAAGGAAAACGGCCATATGTTTGAAATGTTGTCGCAGAATAGTTGGTCACTGTGCATGAGAGCAACTTTAGTTGGTCAGAGCAGGTAGAGCTTAGACTGCTTCTTATTGGTCGAGGTTTGTGGTAGGTGAGACTTGTCAGACATCAGTCTTCATCTGAGTTGACTCTCACTCATCCTCGTATGATCTTCTGCTGACTTTCGAATGATGTTAAAGTTCGGGTCGTTTCCTGTCGGATACAATATATCTGATATGATCTCTGTCTTCTTCGTCGGAGTCTGCTGATAAAGGATCTTCTATTGAGCGAAGTCAGCTAATGACTCTGAAGGTACTGAGCTTGGGTTCTGTGTTCTTCTACTGATCGGAGTCAGCTGATGAGAAATCTTCTACTGATGTAAAGTCAGCTGATGACCTGAGAATACGAACTCTTACAATTGATGACGCGGGGTTCTAGAAAGTAACTTCCCACTGAAGTTCAGACCAACACTTACCCCTTACAGGACTCAGACAAAACGATAATGAAAATACAAATAGTCTAGCCTATTACATCATCTAGTCCTAACGACACTACACTAAGGATACAAGACGTGTTTTGAGATCTTCAATTCCATAGCATCAAATCACTATGATTTCCCCCAAATTTCCCTCAACAAATAAGTCATATTACAAGAACTACTGATAAAATAATATTAAGTACCCTCTAAGTGGTTATAAGATCAACAACTGACTCATAATCCAACAATTTGCCCAAAAAAATGAACAATTTCAATAAAACAAGCCAAAAAGTTTTATTGGATTATTTCAATGGGACGAAGGGAATAATAACTAGCATAGAAAACTCGTGGAGGCCAGTCACCCCTAGATTTTATTAAATATTTCTTAGTTTTATCTATGAAAATTTTGAAATGTACTATCCCAAAATTATATATTAGCAATAAAATTATAAATATTATAAATTCTAGATTCACACCTTATAAAGAGAATAACCCATGAATTACTATGCGAGCTGCATGCTCGATAAATATTCCTCGTGTCAAATAGCTTGCTTGTTCTCCGAAGTTTCAAGTCCCTTCAATTTTGAAATTTGAATCAATCCCAAATTTTAAGTATAAACTGCTCATATAAATCTCAGAATTGAGACTCCTTCAAATTATTTCACCATCCGCGTTCGCTCAACAAATTAAATGGTACTAAAACGGTAAAAAATATTTTTTAATTAATTTAGAAGCACAAAACCGAAAAAAAATTTAGGGTGTATCAATTAATATTTGATAAGAGCAACAGGAATATTTATAATTTTATTAGAAAGACTAGTGTTTGAAAAATAATTTAGAAAGGGAAACAAAAATAAATGAATGGACGATTATTTTTAGCCATTTTATTTGGTTTGGTCCAAAAAGTGAATTGAATTGTAGGCTCAAGAAGATGAATCATTTGCTATCATACTTCTAAATAGGTAGAGAAAATATATCGGATTTTCTGAATATTGTCAATACCGTACCAAAAAAATATTGTAAATATTGAAATTTTGAAATAATGTAATTTTCGATATAACATCATATTGTATCGAAAATTTAACAATACAGTAAATGTATTAAATTTTAAAAATCGTGATATATAAAAATATCAAATACATACCATGATATTGAATATTCGATATATAGAAGATCGTGAAAAGACAGGCAAGATTACATCATTTGGAATGTACTTCTTGCATTTTCAAGTGGATACGATGGATTCAACTGTAAATACTCTCCATTCTCTTAACTTAAGAGCTCGTCTATAGTTTATACTGAATATTTACTGTCATATCGAATATTCAACCTACCTTAAGGATGGTATAACGTGAAATTTCGGAATGAAACGACATATCTTAAGGAAGATGAAATATAAAACAATGGTATATTGAACTTCGATATAGTACAACGGAAAAACGGTACGGTATTAGCATGACATATATTTCATTCCAAAGCTTCGGTATACAAAATAGTATTTCACACCGCAACTTTCAATACGATATATGGTATGAAAAAAAAATTGACGGTCTACTGTACCGAATCACGCTACTTCTACATGAGTATTTCAATTTATACATTCATACAAAATATTAATGTAAATGATCGAAATCATTATATAACGTCATAAACCTACTATTCACAATATCATTGTCCAACAGTACATAATTACAACAACCCCTGAAAACGTTAAATAGCACATTTAAATACATTTAAAAATTGTAAATAACACATTTAACGCTGAAAAATAGAGATCAAGGTCATTTGCTTTAAACACATTTTTTTCTTCTGTTTTTAGTTTTTAAATTTGCTTATGTGGAACAACTTTAACCACTAGTCTACAACTTAAATTGTGAATCAGAGGTAAGAAAAATTGACGTAGAATGAATTGTATTAATTTACCCTACCAAACATTTCTATATACTATCTAATTTTTTTTTTTAATTCTGATAGAATTAAGCAACCTATATAAACTATAGCTAATTTGAATTTGAAATAAAGAAAGAAACTACAGTAGTAATACTAATAATTTGACAACCAAAATTCATTGTCGAATAGGAGAACTTTTTTGGGGAATTATTCGCTCCAAATTTAACCCCAATTGTCAAAAAAAGCACCCAATGAATTTTCCAAAAAACTCTATTTTCAACTTATGTTCCATGTCCTCCAACAAGCTGCCGAAATAGGACGATGAGATGCAGTAAAACAGTAATTTTGCATTTCTTTTATATATGTCGATTGAATTCGTTACCGCGGCGTTCCCTTTTTGTGATTCTCCAACATATTTAAATCAAAAGTGATTTTGTATTGCATATCGCCTTACATTAATCTTAAAAAGTCAATTATATTTTAGGTACTTCTTTCAAAATAGAGTTGTTATAATAAAAATTTGCAAAATATTACTTACTCAGAAATTAATTCGTAAAATAATAGTCCCTCCGTCCCACTCATCTTGACGTGTTTCTTTTCGGCACGGTATTTAAGGGCTTTGAATTTAGTGGCTAAACTAAGATGGCCCACTTGTTTTGAAGAATATTATAAGGCAAATTGGCATAAATAGTCCCCGATGTTTGCTAGTTTGGATGAATTGGTCCCTAATCTTTTTTTTTAGTTTATTGGTCTCCAATGTTTACTAGTTTGGATAAATTGGTCATTTTGTCAAATTTTAAGTTTGTTCATAGGGGTATTTACGGAATAAAAGTTTCAGGGACCAATTCATCCAATTTTTAAATTAAATTTGGTCCCTGAAAACTTTTATTCCGTAAATACCCCTATGAACTAACTTAAAATTTAACAAAAGGATCAATTTATCCAAACTAGTAAACATTGGGGACCAATAAACTAAAAAAAAAGATTAAGGACCAATTCATCCAAACTAGCAAACATTGGGGACCATATGTGCCAATTTGCCATATTATAATCATATATTCACTAATTTTTTATACTTATCAATTTTTATCACTATTCACCTATTTAATTTTTTTCTATACATGTTTAATTAAAATATTCATTATTTCAATTCAAGCAACAAAACAACGATAACATTTCAGACAGAAGAGCGAAACCTTGAAAATAATCTGATGGTTGATTAAAAAATAATGGCGCCAACCACAAATTGAAATCTGAAAATATCAATACTACTATGATTTCAAAAATCTGAAAATATCAACCATTTCAATGGGATTAGTTCGAAAATAAGGCGGCAACTTAACATTAGAATTTGAAATTCTCAACACAATCCTCACCCATAAATACATCCCAGAAGTGCTAGATTTTTCAGAACCATAAATACATCACCCAAAATGGTAGCCAAAGATTTGAGTACAAATGTGCGGAATCAAATTGTACAGTTCCTGCTCGAGAACTCGAAGAATGGAAAGCCACAACGGTGGGAAGCATAAAGCAGCTTATACCAAATGGGGCTGCTCTAGAAGCACCGTTAGTCGGCTTTGGGCTGAAGCAAAGAAACAACAAAATCGTGGTAAGGTAATCTTTGTTCAAAGTACGAAAATAACAAGAACTAGAAGCAAAAGGATCATAATTGACTTAGAGCTAATCAAAGCTTTAGAGCTACAAAAAAGATCAACAATTAGAAGTTTAGCAAGTGGAATTAATTGTAGCAAGAGTACAGTGTGGAGGCGGGTGAGTCAATGATTGATCAAAGCTCACACTAGCGCAATTAGGCCCGACCTAACTGCTCCAAACAAGTTACTTAGGCTCAGATTCTCTATGGAGGCTCTAGAGTTTGATAGGGTCTTCAATACTTTGAAGTTTAAGAGCATGCAAAATATTGTGCATATAGACGAGAAGTGGTTCTATATCACTAATGTAACGCCCCAATTTTCAAAATTTAACTAGGGACGCTACTTCATACTTAACATGCATATCTTAATTTTTTTTTCAAAACATTTTCATGGAAAAAGAATAATTGAAAAACTCAGTATATTTTCATACTCAGTGAAAATCTTAAATAAAAATAACTACAACTACTAGTTCTCGAAAATGCACAGCTCATGATAAAACTAGTTAATGCAATAATCAATTTCATAAATCCTTCCTCGTGTGACCATCACCACCAACACCTCTACGCATCGGCCGAGCCATTTCCTGAAAAATATTAAAATAATAGGGATGGGTACGACTACTCAGTGGGAGATGTACGCATTTACCATAATTATATATCACACCGATAAGACATGGAAAATTAGATCATGCAAAGAGATACTCGGCCACACGGACCACATGAACTTGTAATTTGGCCACACAGACCACATGAACTTTTCAAATAGTCCGATTTCGACTGACAACCGGATTTTGACCGATTTTTCATAGAGGATCCGAATTCGAACCTATGGCCCGATTTTGACTCTTGCATTTCCTTTCAGGATCCGATTTCGATCCTAGGGCCCGATTTCGACCCTTCCTTTCATGCCTGTCATAATCACATAAAATATCGAGCACAATGTATAATAAAGATAACGGTAACATTCTCCACCTTAACCTTGACTTGATGAAAAATAATGGATATCAATGTTTAAGTCTTGCGCGCCGGTCCTAAACATGGAATTAAATCTTAATAATCTGCACATGGAATTTCATGCATGCATCAACATGTCATCATGATCAATAATTCATTTAATAGTAACATGAAAACTTTTGTTTTTCAATCTACATGCATGTTGAAAAAAAGATTCTGGCACATCAAGAAATAAATTAACAAATAAATACCAAACGTATCCTAAAAATTCTATATTTTTAACAAGAATGACCTAACATCTAGTATATCCAATTAAAATTAAACCTGGTCGAAAACAATGTAAATAAAACATGAAAAACAATTTTCCTTACAAGATCATGAACATGCTGTCAGAAACTGGCAGGTTACGAAGAACAATTTTAAATAAATACTTATCATGCTTGTAAAATTCTATAAAAATAATATAGAATACTATACATACCTAGGAAGATGGTACTAAATTTACACGACGAGAGGATGACGGAAAGATGTGTAAATAATTCTTGAAACAGTTCGCAGATATGCTGGCAGATTTTCGTGAATTTTATGGGATGCTATATTATGAGCGACTAAGGGGTATTTATAGGCCTAGAAATCATTATCTAAATATTCCTAATCATATAAGGTATCAAATATATTTTATTCATAATTATTTTCGTCCTTTTATCTTTTATATAGAATTTATTCTATCACTTACCATATAATAGATTCAATCCTGGATAAATTAGGATATGGATAAACACAACTAGATTTTTTTCATGTATATTACACATAAAATATCTATTTTAATCATAAAACATAATATAAAATTTTCTCCTAATAACTTAATATAATAATAAATATTATATCATTTTATGAATCCTGGTAGATTTAGGAAATCCAAAATAAATAAATATTATTCTTGTCTCATAATTCTAACATTATTTATATCTCAACAATAAACAATATAATCATAATATAATATAAATAAACACATTCAAAGTTCAAAATAAATTTACATAATAAAAACTATTTAATGACAAATAAGATAAATGCTTTAATTTTCATTTAAATTTCTAAGGCGCGACTTACAGAACTAAAACACTTGATAACATGCATGAATAGATATGCAATGTATTTTATATTGAAAATTTTGGGGCGTTACAACTAAGGCAAGCCACATATTCTATCTTACTCCGGAAGAAGCAGAACCACACAGAAGTTGTAAAAATAAAAAGTTCATAACCAAAGTCATGTTTATGTGTGATGTCTGCCGCCCTTTATTTGCAGAGGACGACAATCTCATATTTGATGGGAAAATTGGGATTTTCCCATTTACAGAACAAATACCAGCACAAAGAACCAGCAAGAACAGAGCGAAAGGGACTTTGGAGACAAGACCTATATAGTCTGTTACCAGGGCAGTCACTAAGGCCTGCCTTATAAATCAGGTATGGAAAACTACTGAAATATGCATGAACTGTAAGCAAAACATATATGCATTTGATGTTGTAACATTAGAATTAGAACAACAATAGGATCTTGCAACAATAAGATGAGGGAATCTAGTGACAAGGCAGGATGGCTGTGGCACAAGAGACTCAGCCACCTGAACTTCAAGACTATGAACAAGCTAGCCAAGAACTCTAAAGTCAGAGGATTGCCCAACGGATCGTTTATCAAAGACAGAAATTGTGAAGCATGTTTGAAGGGAAAGCAGATAAAGAGTAGCAATCTACCTATTCCGTCACCTTCCACTGATAGAATCCTTCAGCTGCTACACATGGACTTATTCAGGCCAGTCTTTCTAGTGACTATAAGAGGCAAGAAGTATGCCCTCGTCGTTATTGACGACTACTCGAGATATACATGGGTCATCTTCATAGCCAACAAATCTGATGTCAAGACTGAGTTGCCCAAACTGCTGAAAAAGCTGAGTGTGGAAAAGGACATCAAGATACAGAGAATTCGCTCAGACAGAGGAACATAATTTCTCAACTCAGTAGTTAAAGAGTACTGCGAAAAGGAGGGAATTAAGTATGAGACATCAACAGCTCGCACCCATCAGCAGAACGGACTTGCTGAACGCAAAAACAGAACACTTAAAGAAGCAGCAAGAACGCTCCTAGCAGACTCTGGACTACCCTCAAAGTTCTGGGCAGATGCTACTGACACCGCCTGCTACACTCAGAATCGCTCACTGCTTACACAGCAACACATGAAGACACCATACGAATTATGGAAAGGGAGAATTCCTTCTATTTCTCATTTTCATATTTTTGGTTGTCCGTGCTTTATTCACAATAACGGGAAAGATCAGTTGAAGGTCTTTGATAGCAAATCTGATCAAGGAGTATTCTTGGGATACTCTCGGGTCAGTAAAGCCTTCAGAGTCTTTAACTATCGGACCCTTTGCGTGGAGGAAAGCCCTCATGTTATTTTTGATGAGTTTGTTACTGAGAACAGGAAAACCACAAAGACAAATACTGAAGATGTCAGCAGCAAGCTACAGGATCTCGCACTAAACGACAAAGCTAAAAAGATCCAGCATTGTTGGGATGATGAGTCAGACGATGAAGAAATTCAGACTCAGCCAACAAGCGATGTAGGCGACTCGGTTGATTCTTACCGAAGTAATCAACAATAGGTAACAACGGTCGATGAGGAAGCCCCCAGGTGGTAATTGAGACCTCTACCGAGAATATAAACTCGGGGGGGAACAAATCATCGTTCTCGAGCTAAATGCCCCTGAACCTGGAAACTCAGTAGATCCTAACCTTCTTACTGAACTGCTGCAATCACAGAACAGTACAACTAAAATGCCTAACACACCTACTGACTGTGCAGAAGTAGAATCAGAAGAAGAAGCCAGACTCAGACGTTCATGGCTTGACGCTCACTCTTCAGATCTTATCATAGGAGATCCATCAGCAACCATAAGGACAAGATCTAAATTAAGTCAAGGAGAAAGCTCACTCTATTCTTGTTTCTTGTCCACAGAAGAACCTTAGTCAATAGAGGACGCACTCAATGATGCTGACTGGATCATCGCCATGCAAGAAGAGCTGAACCAGTTCGTTAGAAACGAAGTTTGGGAGCTTGTTGACAGACCTAGGCATCAGCACGTGATTGGTACTAAGTGGGTCTTCAAAAACAAGTGTGATGAAAACAACGTCATTGTCAAAAATAAAGCTCGACTAGTTGCCAAGGGATACTGTCAAGCAGAAGGAATCGACTTTGATGAAACATTCGCTCCAGTCGCCAGATTGGAAGCTATTCGTCTATTCCTAGCTTATGCAACGCATCAAGGATTCAAAGTATATCAAATGGATGTAAAGTCAGCTTTTCTGAACGGCGTGCTGAAGGAAGAAGTCTACGTGGAACAACCGCCCGACTTTCAGCAGGGACATCAGGTGTACAGACTTCGGAAAGCTTTGTATGGGTTAAAACAAGCACCCAGGGCTTGGTACGATACCCTATCAGACTTTCTACTTCATAAAGGTTTTCAGAAGGGGACAGTAGATCGCACCCTGTTCAACATAAAGTCAGGAGATGACATCCTGCTGGTGCAAATCTACGTGGACGACATCATTTTCGGTTGCAGAAACGTGACTATATGTCAACAATTCGAGAAAATGATGAAGGAGAAATTCGAGATGTCCATGATGGGAGAAATGAATTATTTCCTTGGATTCCAAGTAAAGCAATCACCTGAAGGAATTTTCATCAATCAAGCCAAGTACACTCGAGATCTCCTGAAAAGATTTGGCTGCGACTCGAGCAAGCCAGTTAAAATCCCCAGGAATACGAATTTCAAAATCGATCTAGATAAGGAGGGAGCTTCTGTTAACTCTACTGATTATAGAGCTATTATTGGTTTTTTATTATACTTAACAGCTAGTCGACCTGATATAACTTATGCTGTAGGTGTATGTGCAAGATTTCAAGCGGATCCCAAGCGAAGTCATCTAGACTCAGCAAAGAAGATTCTGCGATATCTAAAAGGAACACCTGACGCAGGGTTATGGTATCCTGCTGATGATAATCTAATACTGATAGGTTATTCTGATGTTGATTATGCAGGATGGAGGATAGATCGAAAGTCAACTTCTGGAACGTGTCAGTTCCTAGACAGCAAGCTAATATCTTGGTTTTCAAAGAAACAGCATTCAGTGGCAACGTCCACTACTGAAGCTGAGTACATGGCTGCTGGAAGTTGATGTGCCCAGATCCTTTGGCTTCGACAACAACTGAGAGACTATGGTATAATTCAGGATGAAGTGCCCATCTACTGTGACTCCACCAGTGCTATTGCTATAACTTAGAATCTAGTTCTCCATACGAGATGCAAGTACGTGGATATTCGACACCACTTCGTCAGAGACCATGTCGAGAAGAAGGATATCAGAATGGAGAAAATCCATACTGATAAGCAAAGGGCAGATATACTGACCAAACCACTAGCTGAGAACAGATTCAGAGAATTATCAGTTGAGCTAGGTCTACTGGAACCTACTGAGTAGAGTCAGTAGAAGAAATCAGTATGACAGGTCAAAGACTCAGTACAATGATTCAGTCGGGAGAATCAAACTGTACACAGTAAGGGGGAACGTGGTCATCAGCACATTAATTGTCCTCCTGAGTCTAAACGGTAACCAGCTGATCATAAACTCAGCTGAAGAGGTTTGCGTTGTATTACATACTTAAATTTATATCAGAAGCATGCTCGCATTTATTATCTCAGTCACTTGCACTCAGTAGTTAATGAGCATTTATTTCCCGCCATTAATTCTTAAGGATAAGTCAGTAGGAAACCGTTCTCATTTAAAATGACTTAGTCTTTAATGCTGCATGCAGCGCATTTAATACATGTCTTTTCACTTACCTTAACTGCGCATAATCCTACGTGGGTCTATGGTAGAGGCAGCTTATGCAATCATTCCTTTTATAACATCAAATCACAGCCGTCATTAAAAATGAGAGATTGAACCCTGACCGTCCGATCTTAACTGTTTGATTCACACAGTCTATAAAATCTTTCCTCTTCTACCTTCGCCTCACTTTCACTGTTTATCGTCCTTAGAGCTTAAAATTTTTTAGAATTTTCTTCTCTTCAAAATCTGTTTTTTCATTGCAACTCAAGCTCTATCACTTACGGTAAACATCCTCTACATTATAGTAAGAATGTTGTGTTTTGATTTCCATTTTTACAGTCGCTAACAGAATATTTGCAGATAAAGATGGCTATCCAAACACCCTCCAACATTGACGAGATAATAAAATCTCGAATCCAGTTCGAGCCAACCATGGTGCTTCACCAAGCTGAACTTCCATATATGGAGCCCATATTCATGGCTCTCGAGACCTCTGGACTCGAGATTCTCATCTCAAAGCAACCAAGATCTTACTTGTATAGACAAGTCGTTGAAGTATATTACAACTGGAGGACAAACGAATCTACTGGAATGGAAGAATCCAGTTTTTCTTTCATGAAGGAAGTCGTCCCACAATCTTGGGATGCTAGTACTCACACCTTCGACATCAGAACCGCTGTAGAGCTGACGTTCGATCTTCCAGCGCGAGGAGTATCTCTTATTGGATATAAGGAGAAGGAAATCAACGCCTATGTTTAAAAATTCTGTGGCAGGAGCGACATAGTCTTCAAGACTGCTCTGCCTAAGGACCTACTTTTACCAGAATACCGATGGCTCGCATACATTGTGTCTCACATCCTCACGAGCTCAGCCGGTTCTTATGATCAGCTTTCCAAGCCCCGCATTCAGCTGATGATGATTATAGATGATGGAGTCAGAGTGAATTAGACTGATTATTACGTAGCCGAACTCAAAGCTCAGGCTCAGAAGTTCGTAGCAACTCCCACTAGAGAGAGGAGACTTATCAGTGTGGGTAAGTTGCTTTATGGGATGAAGTTGTCAGTACTCATCGGAGAATCCGTATCGGATCGCTCAGCTTTTGCTGATGCCAGATTCTTCGACAGCAAGCTCGTGAAATTTAAGACAAGAGCCGCTGTTGAGAAATCAGTCGGGCGAGGGCCGCCTGAGCAGAAAAGAATCAGCACCGACTTGCCCCCTCGTGTTGACCCTCCGAAGAGAAAGAGGCTAAGTAAACCTGGACCGTCTGAGGTGCCAGCAAAACTTGCCTCCCCTCCACCCAGTCAGGAGGAGCCACCCCTTGACGCAGACACAGGCATCGAAGGTGCCACGCTGAAAGATTAGGTTCAGCGAATCAGCTCCTCAGAGACTCAGTCGGACAATGTCGGACCGACTGAGGAAGTCTCCTCTGAGTGGACCACGATGCATTCCACCCGTCTCCGCGCTACAGGAGAAATCCATGCTCAGATTGCTGAAATCTCAAGGAAGAATTCATCAAGGGCTACTATGTATGGGGTTTCTATCCATCCGGGCTACCAGTTGATCAGCTATTTGATGAGTTTATGCATCAATACAATGCCGAGCTCAGAGATCAGCTCCGGGTGATAATGGAAAGAGAGAATATTCCTTTTCGAGTTCCAGCCTTCAGGCGCATTCCCCCTCCGAGGACGACTCGTGGAACTCTTTGCACAAAGGAGATAGAAGACGAGATCAAGGCAGCTGCATATCATTTCGATCTAAGCGAAGACCTTCCTGCTGATCTCGAGGAGATCCAGACATTGAGAGTAAGGATTTACAAGTATTATGATCTGGATCCTCCAGCTGATAAGTTTGCTGATTTCAAGAACCGAACGCAGAGATTCAGACATCAGCCGTGATCTTCGTATCTTTTGGTTTGTAATAGAGATATGAACCTGTAATCTTCATGTTCACATATATATCAGTTCCTATTTCTAGCCAGACAATTACTCATTGTCTTACGGCTTTGATTGTGTTTTTGCTATCACAACTGATCACTGAAGTGATCTGACACACACTCACACATAACCGTTTCTCTGATTTTGCCTATCTCTCAACTGCTGAACTCTTAAGGCTAACTGATTCAATTTACTGAAGTCTATCTATGTCAGTAGTTTAGTACTCTTTCTTTATATTTTATAGAGGTTTTGGCATCATCAATTAGGGGGAAATTGTTGGGTTATGAGTCAGTAGATGGTATTCAGCTGTTAGTGGTTAAAATAATATTGGGGGAAATCATAGTAGTACTATGGAATTGAAGATCCCAAAACCCAGCTGATATCAGTAGTGTACTTTTGGTTTGATATCATCAGTGTAATTGCTTGCGTTCTTAAGTCATCAGGTGATCTTCGCCTCAGTAGAAGACATCTCATCAGCTGACAGACATCAGCAGAAGAACTCTATGCAAGCTCAGTACCTTCGCAGTCATCAGCTGACCTTACTCTGGAGATATATCCTTGTCAGCCGACTCAAACGAAGAAGACAGAGACTACTTAAAGTCTACTGTATCCGACAGAAAATGACTCAGCTGCTAAAGTCATTTCGAAAGTCAACAGAAGACAGACGAGGATTAGAATAGTCAACTCTGACGGCTGACACATTCTCACCTACCACAAACCTCGACCAATGAGAAGCCGACAACGCTTTATTTGCTCTGACCAACTAAAGCTGCTCTCATGTACAGTGTCCAACAACTCTGCTGCAACAATTCGAAAATATGACCGTTTTCTTTGGAAGCTTGTGACACGTGGCATCGTCTTCTCCAACGGACATATGCCTGCTCACAACTATAAATAGAGAAGAAATCCGAGCTTCACGCACGGGATTCACAAGGGAAAAAGCTCAAGCTCACGAACAACTCTAGCAAGCTTAAAGATTATTCCAGCGAAGAACTTGCCTACATAGAATATCATTAGTTCTTCTCTCTAGAGTTCTTTAGATCCCTCTTCTCTAGCTAAGCTCATTGCCAAATTTATAACTTAGAAACTCGAAGGAGTTAACCTTCTGTGAATTGTTCTTATTGTAAGAACTCCTTCCTAGTTGGAGATTATCCCCTCCCTTTCAAACTTTTGTTTGAATTGTAAAGTCGCTAAGGACTATAACTTAGAAGGGTCTGTCCAGTGCACATATTTCTTGCTGAGACTTGCTCAAATAAATCAACAAGAACTCCTGTTCGGCAGGACCGTGGACGTAGGATCTTGCGTATCCGAACCACATTAAAATTGCTTGTGTTATTTACTGTTTTATTGCATTGCATACAAACTGATTAAAAATCATATCTGTGCATAAAACGTATTTTCAAAGCGCACTAGCCAAAAGAATTTAACTTGCGAAAACACGTTTTCAAACTGAGACGAATCTCCGGGCTCTACACACTTATCCGCACAACGTTCTCGACCGGAGTTTCAAGAAATCTCGACAAAAGTCAGTAGGAGAGCTCAGTAGTTGGCACACTTCTGACCCGTGATCGAAGGTTACTATCTGGCACTGTTCATCAGTTGCAACCTACAGCTCAACTGTCCTTCACGTTCTGAGAAAAAGAAATTGTGATCAGGTGTAGTTACCCCCCCCCTACACCTGACTATCGTCTCCGGACCAACAGATTGTATGATGAAGAATGGTGGAATTCCGAATTAGTAAGGGAAGCCCTATCTTCTATGGACGCTGCAATACTTAAGGCTACCAATTACCTAGATGACTTGCCGAATTATATCTTAGGTATGTCACAACTGAGAGTGACCATGCAGAATGAAAAGGTGGGAGATAAGGTAATTGTCTATATTAGGGATTATAAAATTCCTATTCTTGTTTATGGGTTGCTGACATTTGTATTGCCTTTTTTTAATTCGGCTGAAGGTTGTAAGAGATTTGGGATGTTCTGAAGCATTTGAAAATAATGTAGAAGCGCAAATTGGTGTGGTAAATGAGAATTGTAGCTGAGGTTGTGACAAACATTAATGAAGAACATGTGAGTAGAAAAACATTTTCAATTGCCTATTTGCTTTTATTATTATTAAAGTATGTTATTGTTAAATTTAATGGTAATATCTCATATAAGGCGGATAAGGGAAACAAAGGTGAAAGTACATGTTTCGATGCTGAGAAGACTGAAATTACTGTAGCACAAGTAAGTTTATGGACAGTTTCAATATGGATCATGTTGAACATAGTATGCATAAACCTATTACGTTTTAAGCATGAATCGAATGTCAGATATGCATAAATAGAAACTCTAAGAATCCTTTAGGCCCCGTTTGGTTGTCAGGAAAGTAATGTTGTTAGGGAATATGATTCTGTGGAATATGATTGCGAGGAAAATGATTAAGGAAAGTAAAATTACTGAGAAATTTGATTCCTAGGAATACTATTCTACAGAAAACAGATTACTTGTACTTGTTTGGTTGATACTAGGAAATGTAAAATTATATTATCAATAATATGAATAAAATATATTATCATCAATTATTTGTTAATTATTATATAATTATTTCATAAATACATGAAATCACCCAAAAATATTATTATTGATATTTTTTTATTATATAATTTATAATAAAATATTCAAAATATTTAGTTTAAAATATTTTTTTAATATTATTAACATCTTTAATAATAATAATAATAATAATAATAATAATAATAATAATAATAATAATAATAATAATAATAAACCTATTAAAGTAATCACTTATTTTAATAATAATGTTTTAAGAATAATAACATGATTATTTAAGAAAAATAATTATTATTATATTGTTATTATTTTTCATAAATAAAAAATAATAAAAAGACAAATAAATTAAAATATTCAATTAATTTATAAAAATATATTAACTACAAATTAATAATATTATTAACTAAATATTATTCTATTTTTATTACTAATAATAATAATAATAATAATAATAATAATAATAATAATAATAATAATAATAATAATAATAATAATAATAATAATAATAATAATAATAATAATAATAATAATAATAATAATACTTTCCTTGAACTAAGGAAAAAAGAATACCTATTCAGAACAAGGAAAAAGAATCCACAATTATTACATTATTTTCCTTATTTCTAGGATTCTGATTACTTTCCTAATATTTTGTTAAAATTGAATCAAACACAGAATTTTAAAACTTTGGAATCAAATTACTTTCCGTATACTACCAAACACAGGATTTTAACAATTTAAAATCAGATTACTTTCCTGAAACAGAATCCTTGCCAACCAAACGGGGCCTTAGTGTATTTGGTAATTATGTTTTATGCATATCGAGTTACTAGTTCATGCATATTTCTATAATAATTCATGCATAAAATCTTTGCAGTACCATAATAGTGTAGGTTTTTGGTGTAGATCATGATGAATATAATATGCACAAAACTATTAAGTTTTAAGCATGAATTGACGGTCAAATATGCATAAACAGAAAATAACATAATCCATTATGATTTATGTTGTGTATTATGCATATAGATGGACTATTTCATGCATAATTCTATTATAATTCATGTATATACACCTGTCATAATTTAGGAGCAGATGACTACAAGCAGAATGTCTTGTCGTGCAAAATCTACAATGAAAAATGCACAAGCAAAAAAGATCACCATTCATAATGCGTTACGTTGATCCTTCTAAGAAATTGACAAAACGGGAGATTCAAATGGGTTGGTACTGCACATTTTTGGTTGATGATGAAGGGTACCATTTAACTCAACTGCAACTATAAAATGTATTTGGGATATTTAGTGGTACTTATTCTTATTTAATTGAAAGTTTGCTCTTCGATTGGAAAAGAATCAAGGTCAATGGAAAACAGATGCGCAGTTTAAGATAGAACCATACAGTGGGTAATGAGATCATTGATGCATGGGGTGCAATTCTAAACCACATGGAGCAACTGAAGTCAGATGAATCACCACTACGGTTGTTTGCAACATTGACGGTATACATATAAGAGACTTATAAACACTTCTAAAAATATTTCTTTTTTGGAAATAATATTTTTTTTGTGTTTCAATAACAGACTAGACTGGGACAATTGTTTGTCCTGAAAGGAGAATTGATCCATATAAGAATCATGAAATATTCAACATTGGAATGACAGAGGTTTTGACAAGACATAAGATTAACAACCTGAATAAGGTCAAAATGGTAATCTCTATACTGAAACCACGTCCAACTTACAGTTTCATAGAATTAATTTGGTAATTACCTATATTACAGTTTGTTTTCCCAATTGAGAATGATGGAGCGTATTACATGATTTGTGTTGATTTGCGGTTGAAGAGAACTTTGATAATTGATAGCACAAGTGATCAGAGTAATTCTAATTGGGAAGAGAAGTACGGACAAATCCCAAATGATTTGGTAAGCAAGTTACATTTCAGAGTTTTATGTATAATTCATTTTGAAGTAAATTAATATGTATTAAGAGTGAATTCATTTATTTGTTAGACCTTTATGCTGCAACAATATTTGACCGAGATGAAGTGCACAAAGATGGTAAATATTGTAAAGAGTTGCAAAACATCCATAATAATCACGAAGTGGGCGAACAAGTTAAATGTGGTTGATTCAGGTATGATCTTTATGCATATCATATCGAGCTGTTATGCATGAATCACGAGTTACTTATGCATAGCATAGTTGGTTGCACTAAAACACATTGCAGGGGTGTATATGATGAGGCACATGGAGACATTCAAAGGGGAGGAAGCAAACTGGGAGATGGGGATTGCAAATAAAGGCTTCAAGTAGATAATGATTTTGAGGGTCCGCTATTGTTCAACAATGGTGAACTTCAATGAAAACCTAATGAAGGACACAGTCGAACAAGAAGCGCGCAGTCATTTCGATGAAAATAAGTTGAACTGTAAAGAAGTTGAGAAGTGGTTGCAAGAAATTTAGATGTCATCTGTGAAGGATAGGGCAAACACTTTTTTGGGTACTTATGTTTTTTATTACGGAGAAACGAAATTGAAGTGGAAATTCTCTTCTGGGCGTATTGAATTCTGAACTAATTATTGTAGCCTTTCAATTATGGTTATTATGTTTTATACCTTTATATGAATCTGGGATAATATATGTATAGAGTACAAATAAGTCGTGCATAAGACGCATAATATTTGTGCATAAAACTCACATAAACAGATACTAAGATCTTTATTGAATTTAAAAGATGTATGCATAAAAGTAGGCAACGGTAAGCATAAATATTTGAGTAAATATGCATAAACTACCTTAAAGCATCCATATAATGGTAAGTTGTGGCCAGGTTTATGCATAAAACGTTAGGCGTTCATTCATATTGCAGTATACATTTATGCATATAAGGATGAAGAAAAAACCATAAATAAAACAGACCATAATTTGTCAAAAAAGTAACAAGTCTCTAAAATCATCATATGGCAAAAGAAGTCTACACTAAAACATAACTAGGTGCAGCAACGCTAATTTGAAGAGCAAAGTGTAGCATAAAGAACTAAGAGGATTCTTCAACAACCATTAATTTATCACAATTTCTTGAATCGTGATTGCACATCTGCTTGCATTTCTTGCACATTCTTTTAGGCTTCAACTTCTCTCGCAAAGCCGCCTCCTTTCTCGACTTTATTCTACTCCCTGATCTCTTTGTTTTCACCTGATCCGGTGGAAGCACCTCCACAATTTTCAGAATTTGCAAACCATAGAAATTCTCAAACATGTTTTTGTTCACCGTATTGATTGATTCAACTTCATCAATATTTTGATATTTGATGGTCAGAGCTTCAAAATCCAACAATAATTCGTGCATTCGAGAAGGGTTTTCAGCAACCAAAACTGCGCATTTGAATACTACATCCAACAATTTCTTAGTGGCGGATGTAGATGGCTGCCTGAAATTCCCAAATTCACCAGCTTTGTCAAAGTGTTTGAAAGAGACGTTTCTACCCCCAACGACCAACAACATATAAACTGGAACAACGTTGAAATTTGAATTCTTCAAAACCTTTAAAATGTGCCTGCACGAGAGATTATGCATCTCCATTTTCATGCATGTGCAAGACAACTTCAGATTATCAACATTCAACGTTACACTGAAAACGCCTTTGATAGTATCATCTATCTCAAGAATCTTGACAGAACCATTACTGGACATTTTTTGTATACAACACACATTGATAGCATCAACCCATTCCGACTGCAACTGATAAAAGATAGTGTTTGAATACACCTCAGCCAATCTTCGCTCCAAGGAAGCTTTGTTGTGAAATTTGGTAATCTTGACTCATCCGCTGCGTTTAGGTTATCATGTGTGTGTCGTTGTGCTTGAATTGCACTATCATAAAGTAAATTAAACATCAAAAGATTTGCCTTCAGATTTAAAAATGTTCTGAAAAAATGATTTTCACTCTCGGACATAGATGTGGTTCGAAACAATCCGCTCATAGGAAAATCTTTGAAATAAGATGGAATCCAATAATGGCGTAGAGTAAACATCCCCTCTAACCATTCATGATCTAACAAATTAAATTCTTACAAAACCTCATTCCACTTTTTGTCAAACTCCTTTGGTTCCAAGTCTGTGTTCCAAACAATAGAATTATTTTTTTTTGTGAAATATGTGTTCTTTCTCAATGACAAAGGAATCTTATCTGAAACTTTCAACATGATGTGCCACATACAAAAACGATGACGAGTCTCCGACATGACATTCTCCATTGCAATCTTGACAGACGGATCTTGATCGGTGATCACTAACTTTGGACTGGTTCCCATACATGTTTTAAATGTGTTAAGTAACCAAGAGTAAGACTCATTAGTTTCCGAAGACAACGATCCGGCTGCGAATGTGATACACTTTCTTCCATGGTTGTCAACACCAGTGAATGAGACAAAAATCATGCCATAGCTGGGGACAAAAAAAAGGACTCTGACTCATATATGAATAAAACATGTAGTACTTGAGCATGAAGCGCTTAAAACATATGCACAAAATAACACTGAACAACATATATATGAATTGCTTATCTTCTCTTGTGCATATATTTCTTATGAATATTTTGCAGAATACACATAATCCAATATGCATAAAACAAGTAGGAAATGAGCATGAAGTGCTGATTAGATATGCACAAACTAAAACTGCCCGACATATATAGGTTTGTTTTATCTTCTCTTGTGCATATTTTACGAGTAACTTATGCATACTTATTATCAAAATTATGCAGAATACTAAAAAAGCCTCTTTGTTAAAAATAAAAAAATTGCATGTGAAGAAAATATAATACCTATTGGTTGAGCACGTTGTATCCATGGATAACGAATCACCTAAAATTTTATAGTTGCCAATGGATATGTCATCAACCCAAAATACTATCTTCAGTTTGTTACCTCCACTGGTGAAACATTCATAGAAAAAGTCTGGGTTCCTATCACGAGCTTCCATCAATTTGTCCAAGAGCATTTGTGCATCAGCCCTCTCAACAAAAACATGAAGATCACAGTGGAAATTTTTAAAATCGATCACATCACAACCTACACTCTTGTAACTTCCAACCAACTCACTAAACATTCGATAGGACTTCACCGGACCAACATTAGCTCGGGCACAACTAAGAACAAGATTCTTATTAACTGACGTCATGTTGCGATGGTATCTCATAAACTACTTGTGATTAGAAGATAGCGGTGGATGAGAGTGGGCCTCCTGAAAGAAATCAACAATAAAACCTACCGAATGGTGAAATTTAAAAATTACGCGAGCCAAACATGATGACCTTTTGGAGTTACGCCTTCTCTTTGTTATACTGGTTTCACAGTCATCCAAATCCAATTGCTTCTCCCCTTCTCTACTACATTTTATATACCTCCAATTTATAGTGCCATCGGGATAACGTTTTATTGACCACTTTCAAGTATCAAAGTCGCACAAACCTCCGTAATCTCTATAAAAGTTTTTCAGCTTCATTCAAACTTGGGAACTCCCTTCCAACAAATGGTTTTAATTCACGGGGGCATTCATGAATAAAAATAAACACTTCCATCCAACGACTTTGTCATTTGTCCTCTGTCATGCATAAAAATAAGAATACTTATGCACATCTTGTATACATAGTAGAATACGCATGAACGCATAATGAGCAAATTTTAAAAAAAATACAACGACAATTTGAAAACTTGTGCAAAAAAACACAATCAGAAAATCGAAGCATACAATATATTAGAGGGGAGATGAATTGAACAACAAATTGGCATATATTCCGCATTAATGAAACATTACATTCAAACTTGAGAACTCTCTTCCAACATATGGTTTTAATTCACGGGGGCATTCAGGAATAAAAATAGAATCAACGGTAAAATATGAAACACTTCCATCCAACGACTCTATCATTTGTCCTATATCATGCATAAAAATATGAATACGTATGCACATATACATAGTAGAATATGCATGAACGCATAATGAGCAGATTTAAAAAAAAATACAACGAAAATTTGAAAACTTGTGCAAAAAAATACAATAAAAAAATCGAAGCATACAACATATTAGATGAGAGATGAATTGGACAACAAATTGACATATCTTCCGCATTAATGAACCATTACATACCCTAAATTTTGAAACAATGAATTTGAATAAGCAAAAACCATAACCCTCAGCAAATATTTTCCAAAAATAGACACTCTAATTGAATGATCTCCAAAATCAAAGTCGAAAAACATTGTGAATAACAGAACCCTAAAAAAAATATCGAAATCAACTTACACTTTGTTTTTAATAAAACATTGAGGGTTGAAAATGGTGAGATGAACTTGGGCGAGATGAAAATGGCGAAATTGAGGGTTCCGAACGAGCAGTGAAAGAGATGAAGTTGGGCGAGATGAAAGCTTTGAGAGGCAGAAATATGAAGCTAGGAGAGAGAGTTAATCTTGAGAGAGAGAGAAAGATGATAGATGGCAAACTTACCTAAATATCCTTAATGAATTAGTATTTTCTCATTTTTTAATTTATTTTCAAGCAAAAAATCAATATTAATGAGAGCCATTGATGGAATAAATGAAGGGATGAGATTGAATCTCATATCTCATGGGAGGGAAAAGATCTCAAAAGATCCATTAGCGTATAATTCATATCCAAAGTCTTCAAACTCGCGAGTCAACACGTAGACTCGTCCGAGTCAAACTCGCGAGTCAACAAGTAGACTCGTCCGAGTTTAAGAGTCGCGAGGCTCAAACGAGGCGGATCGGTGTAGGATCACTTGTGTGATAGGATCGGGTGGGATCGTGAGTCAGCACGTAGACTCGTGGGATCGTGCGAGTCAACATGAGTCTACAAGATTAGATTTTTTTTTCAAATAAAAATATATTTATTATTTTTCCCTAATAGCCGTAAATGATTCCAAGTAGACTAAAAGCCCTAAATCGGCTTTTCAATCTTCATTCTTCAAAAAAGTCCAATCAATTGATTCGAGTTCCCAATCAATTGTGACTTGACGACTTCATCTCGCGAAGAGCTTCGATTGCTGAAGAAATTATATGTTTCGGAATGTATGGACCATATGTAATTTTAATTGTTTTCTCGATCTGCCTCAAGATTCAAAATGTTTGACTTCTCGAAGTAGTTCCTTGCCCTTTTGAGTTTATTGTACTGTTAATTTTTGTTTATATGTTTCATGATTCAGAATTTTGTTTGATTTCTAAAAATAATTTTCGAAAAGAAACTAGATAATGATAAGGCTGAAAAGTTTATTTTTTATAGACATAAGTTATACTAAAAAAATGAGAGATGTCTGGTTCCTTCCCTTACCAAATTTGATATGGAGTCTCTTTACAATTTTTATTACTAGCAGAATGCTTGTTCAAGACATAAACCACACAATACACGTGTTAATTCTATATTTAATTATTTATTGATATGACCAAGACTGAATGGAATAGCTTATTCGTTGATTGACTTCTTGTATTTTTTAGAGATTTAATGACTTTTAGATGTTGTTTATGGAGATTATATCCTAAGTTTTTATCTGTTAATATTAATTTACTTATAATTTGATTTTTTATAGGATCGTACGATCCTACCACGATTCTACGATTCACGATCCTGGTAGGACCAACGATCCTACCTAGAATCGCGAGTTTGACAACCTTGCCATATCTTATATAATAATATATATACCATTAGAAATGAGTAAATTTGCCAAAAATCACGAGGGTTTTTGTATTTTTTAATGCGTCACTTAAACTGTATGATTTATCCACTTCGCCATTTCATCATTTTTCCTTTTTTCTGCCAAACTATTTTATTTTTTTTGCAGTTTTCTCGATTAATTGTATTTTCATTATTTTTGGATTTTTTAATTTTTTTTGTCAATATTACACGATAATATTATTTTGGATTTTTAACGTTTTCAGAACAAATAATATCGACACGAGAAAATCAAGACGTGGTCTAAGTGACTAAATGCAAGATAAATTAATCAAAATAAAAGAAGAAAATCAAACTTGTGATAAGAATAAATGAAAAAAAAAAGAAATAAAATATGATATTTGCGGAATAAATACAGTATATGACATCGAATTCCATGGGACCATAAAGAGTCATTGAATAAAACCAGTCGTGAATTCATCTGCGATTCCTGCTGCCCTA
This sequence comes from Lavandula angustifolia, assembly GCA_028984105.1. Lineage (NCBI taxonomy): Eukaryota > Viridiplantae > Streptophyta > Magnoliopsida > Lamiales > Lamiaceae > Lavandula > Lavandula angustifolia. The sequence continues at coordinate 25,227,426 of CM054808.1, forward strand.
CACATGCCTTTAAAGGGGTGTTTGGGATAACTGAAGCTTATTGATAAGTGCTGAAAGTTGTTGGAAGCTGCTGAAAGTGGCTGAAAGTAGCTGAAAGTTGTTGATTTTGATAATTTGTAAGTGTTTGCAAAAAGTGTTGAAAGTCAAAAATTAATATTTGAAAATATTAATAAAGTGGTATCTTATAAAATGAAAATGTTATTGATTTCTCACTTATTAAACAAATTTAGAATTTTTACACAAATAAAATTTAAAATTTATTTCCACTCATATAAAATAGTATTTTAATAAAAAAATATTAAAATAAAAATTAGAAAAAAAAATTAAATATAATTAATATTATTAATTAAAATCAAGAATAAAAAAGATTATAAATTATATTAATAAAACAAATATTTACTTATTCTTTGTTAAAAGACAAATAAAATTATACATATAAATAAGTAATATCGATCATTAATTAAAAAAAATAGTTATAAAATTATAATATAATGTATTAATTAAAAAGGTTAAAAATTATAAAAGCTATAAGTTATCAGCTTCAGCTGTCCAATACCAGCTTACGAAAATTCTCTATCTTGAACCCAAATAGCTTTCAGCATCTCTATAAGCTGGATTTCCCAAAAACCAAATTCATTTTCCGAGACAACTTTCAGCTATAAGCTGATTCAGATAAACTATCCCAAACACCCCCTCAGTCTAGCTCACTCCTCGATGTCTCTCCCTCCACCTTTGCAGTCATAATTATTTAGGAAAACATAAATAAATAAATAAAAACCCATTGTTTCGTGTAATTTGATAATCAATTTATTTTTATCTTAATAAAATAGACTATATATTATTATCATGTAACAATTCTGAATGTCATCAATTTAAAATCCACAAAAACAATTATGTGTAAGATGTTTACTTTGTGCGCGTCTAAGGTAGCAGTTATTACTAATAGAGGCGGCAAAACGGATCCGACCTGATGGACCGACCCCAGGTATCCGAAAAAAGAGTTGGGTTGGGCTCTAAAATTAGAAGTACGAAAATGTATTGGACCTAAAATGCCTGCTCAGAAAACCACTAGTACACCTAATAAAAAGTTCACATGATAAAAAATACATATATTATTAATTATTATTAATATTATTCTAATAATACAAATGAAGAAAAGGTTGAAAAGATCAAGTTATCAAAACAAAATTCAAATGTAATTGATATATGAGGAAACTGGGAATTTTTACTTATTTACTGTTTTAGTGTTGATTATTTGATGTTTATTTACTGTTTTATGTTAATTATTTGATGTTCAGTTGGACATAAATTTCAAATATAATAATTTAATTTATTTGATTACTTCATAATTTATAGTTTATAAAAATATTAACATGTTTAGTGTAAGTTATATATTTATTTTATTTTTATACAATAAAAGTATTAAAAGAATGAAAATTAGAGGGTTAAACCGTCCACATCCTAAAAGCCCGAGATTTGATTGGACATCATATATTACGACCTGATATGGTATCCGATGAGCTTGGAAAATTGAGTTGGTCCGAAAGGCCCCAGGCCTGGCCGGCACGCCGGCACGTCTGACTCTTTTGCTACCTCTAGCTGTTAGTTTCTCGTTATATTAACAATAATAAATACAACTATAAAAAAATAACTGAAAACATGAGATATAAATTATATTAAAACAATATAATTAATTTTATGGCAAAATAGTCCCCAAAAGATTGGATATGGCCAAAATGGTGCCAAATTAATCCTCAAAATATTAGATTTCACAAATTGGTCATTTTTTTTTTAATTTTTCCATCACTCAATAGTCACAAAGGTTTAGGTGTACCCCAATTGTGTACCCCTTGTGTGTATCACACCACAAGTATGTCGACATGTGGTGCTTTTCATTCAAAATAGTGGTCCACATACGCCACATATTGACATCCTTGTGGTGTGGTACACACAATGATACACAATTGTGATATACACAAGCCGCTTTGCTCAATAGTAGTCAAAGTTATTTTTAAAGAAATTATTAAAATATTATAAGGATACTTTGGATAGCTTTTCCTAAGGTCCATTTCGGTCAAATTTATTATGTTCGAATACTAATGTCATCTAAAAAAAAGTTGTAAAAATCTTGACTAAAAAATTTCATTAATCTTTTTATTCAATTGACCTACCAAATATTTATTTTGAGAAAAAAACTATTCAAAATTATTTAAAAATAAAATAAAACTTGATTCTTTTAATTAATTAACCTATAAAATCATTATTTTTGGAAAAAAATGTTTTTTAATTAGAAAAATTAAAATTTTAGTTATTGCCTACAAATCCATATTTTGGGATTTTTATTAATAAAATTGTTGGTCCCGAGTGTACGGTTAGGTGTAGAGGGGGGGGGGTGAATACACCTGATTCGATTTCTCAACTTCGAACTCGAACAGTCCTATTCAGGATGGTGTCTCGATCGAAACGGTTCAACGGACTGCATAACCGTTTCGAATCGAGTTAAAGGCTAAGAGTCCCGACTCACGTGAGATCTCGCTAACCGACTAGGTCGAATTCGGTATCTGACGTAAGAGTTCGGTGCGCGGAATAGTGTAGGCCCAAATCGGTTTGTGAGAAAACGTTTTAAGTCTCGGTTCAGTAGATTAAAAGTTCAAGATATCTTTGAGACGGTTGATTGATTTTAAATATGATGTTCGGTATGAATAGTAAAATCAATGCAACAGCTTAAGAAAGCAATAAGAGACACGAGGATTTTTAAAGTGGTTCGGATATCGCTCAAATCCTACGTCCACCTGTCCCGAATGATCGGGAGGCTATTTATTATCCCGAGTTAGTCTCGGTCGGCTTGCACACTTGGGCAAAGCCGCGTCTTGGTTTTTATACTGATCCAAGTCTCAGTTTACAACACTATCAAACTTAAAGTGTTTGACAAACTTCTCCAACAGTGAAGGAGTCCTTATACAATAAGGATTGGGTTCAAATGTGAACTCCTTCGTCTAAGCTACGGATAAGAACAGTTGAGCTTAGGGTTAGAGGGATAGGGAATATGAGAGTAGCTTCTAGATCGACGAACAGCTGAATGTAAGCTTTGTGTTCGTGTAACGTCGATTTGGATACTAGAGGCTTTATATGTCGGTATAGTTTGATTCCCTATGAGCTAGAATGTTGTCTTTCGCCGGAGATTGTTCTTCAAGTTCTTGCTAAGACTTTGTTCTTTGGAATTCGCTCTTTTTCGCGCTCTCTTGTGTTCTTGGCGTCTTTCAAATCTTGAATGATCCCTCTATTTATAGAGCAGAGATTGAAATAGATCCGTTGGAGACGATCTTCTTCTCTCTCTCTCTTTTTGGTAGCAAACGGCTCTTTTGGTGTAGGTAACAGTGTATTTTCTCACCTTTTTAGGTAAAAGGTTGGATTGCAGCTTTAGCGGTGAGAAGACACGTGTATGCTTGTCATTCGTCGAGGTGGATGGAGTGGTTGAGACAAAGACGAGACTTCGAGGCAGTGAAGCCGACTTCTCTCTTCCTCGTACATGACAATGCTGATTGTCTTTCAAAGGATTCTGACAGTCCTGAAGACTATCTGCCGTTGCTGAGTCTGACCTTGTATTCGGTAGATAGGCTCGCCGAGATAAGTCTTCGAAGATCGGCTACGAGTCCAGTGAACTACTCCCGCCGAGTTCGGTTCAACCGACTCTCTCGATATATCTCGCTCCTGCCGAGTCCAAGATATGCGAGTCTTCGCACCGGTGCTGAGGCAGATAAGCTACTGAGCGCCTTGACCAGAGCAGAGTGTCTACTGAGTCTGAAACCTCAGAGACAACAGATACAAGGGAATGGTTCATCATTCAGATAGGGTTTTGGGATCTTCAAATCTTTAGACAAGTACAGAGCACAAGGCTACTGAGCTTAAGATCAGTGTCTAAGACCGAATCACTTCCACTGAGTGAAACAGTGCTGAGGATGGAATCATCACCCAACAATTTCCCCCTATTTGATGATGCCAAAACCTATCATCTATGTCCTATCAACTATGCTAAACACTAACTTACTCAGAAACAGAGCTCCTTACAAATATTACAAGTAGGATCAGTGGAGTTGTCTGGTAAGTGCTAGACTACTGAGGGAGACAGGGCAGAACCATTTCCCCCTTTACAATAATTTCCCCCATGCAACAATTTCCTCCTATGAGAAATAATAACTCTATGAAAGTCTAGTCTATTAGAGATCTAACCGAGCAAAAATTGACAAGTAAATAAACAAAGTGTGTGTGTGTCAGTAATCACTTTAGTGATTCTGAGTGTTAAAGCATAAAGCAAACACGGCTATTTAGACAACAAGTAGTTGTCAGAGCCAAAAGAAGATTTGTATATATATGATAAACAGTTCAGTACATTACAAATCTTGCTAAGTTAAAAGAAGAACTAAGAAGGAGAACCCTTAAACTGCTGAATCCTATTCATGAAACCTTGGGATTTATCTTCAGGCAGTGGGACTCCATACATTCTGAACGTGTTCTTCCTCAGCTTCAGGTATTCGGCGAAGTCTGCTGGATCATCTTGTTCTAGACCTCTGTTCAACGCAGCATTCTTCACTTCTTGTTCAATCATTCCGAGATGTACTGAGTCGTCTTGTCTTCTGGGTGGAGGAATGATCCTTGCTTCGAGAACGCCGACTACTACCCCTTCGATTCTTCGCTCGTGCATATATGGGTAAAGATCAGGTTCAGTAATGGTCATCCACTCGACATAGGCATCAGCCTTAGACATTTCAGGCCAGAATCGCCAGAAATAATTTCTTGATAAACTCTATCTTGGCCGATTCCCATCTCTGATTGAACTAAATAGGCATCCATTCGTCTGATCTCGGCCATCTATGTGTTTTCGGATCGTTTGGCTTCCCCGAACCTTACGTATCGATAAGGAATGTCGGCTTTCAAAGGAACTCTCGGCTGGCCTCTTGTTCGAGCACGCTTCCCGAGTGCCTCAAGGTCTGCCAAATGTATCCTCTGCCTGGCAGCCTCTATCTGTCTAGCTTCCTCTCCTCTGTAGAGATATCTATCCATCTGAGCGAAGATTTCTTCAATTTCTGCATCTTGCTCTTGAGGCTTCTGAGGAGCTTGTTCAGAGCCAGCAGAGGTACTGGATTTGGTTTTGGATGTACCTTGCTGCTCAGTGCCTTTTTGTTGTTGCCTCTCCCTATCTTCATCATCTTCAATTCTGAGTTTTCTGGGAGGCAATCTAGCAAGCGCCTTCTTTTTTCCAATGCGTGCTGGTGCCTTAGTCTTTCCTTTAGCAGGCTTAGACTTTGGTTTGATGGCAGCTTCAGCATCGGCGATCTCCCTTGCCAGCTTCTCATCAGCGGCAATCTGAGCCTCCTCCTCAGCTGAGATGTATCTCTTGGGTTTCTTTGCTGGAGGGGTCGGGAGTTTCAGAATTTTCTTACCTTTGCCTTGAACAGGTGGAGGTAGAGGGACTTCTTCATCGTCATCTGAGTCCTCTGAGTCCTCTTTCTGTTCAGCATACTCTGCAACCTCCTTGATGATATCAGTAGGAGTCTGGGTTGCATGAGTAGCCTGGGATCCTGAGCCACTTGGGCCGGTCGCAGCTGTGCTCGCAGCTGGGACACCCTGGGCCTCACCCTTCTGAGTCTGAGTCTGAGTCTGGGATGACTTCAGTGTAGCTTCCCCCTTAGACTTTGGACTTTTGGTGGGGGTCAGCTTCTCAGTGCTCTGTTTCTTGCCTTTGGTCGGCTCAATACTCTTCCCTCTTCTACTTTCCCCCTTTTTGGCATCATCAATTGCAGTCGGGGTAGGGATAAGTATTGTGTTACGAAGTTCGTTGAAGGAGGTTGACAGCGACTGAATTTGATTGTGGATGTCTGTCAGAGCCTCATGCAGCTCGTTCCTCTCAAAAGTTAGAACTTCATCAAATTGCTTGTAAGAGAGTTCAGCTGCAACCTTTACATCATTCAGCTTCTCAGTGATCTTGTCTTCCAAGGCCAGTTGGATATTCTCAAGTCTTTGTTCAGTGGCCTCGGATTGTTCGGTGATAGCGTCGGTATGAGCCGGTTTAGAAGCCAAAAATTCATCAAGTAGCTTGGCTTGGCTCTCCGAAAGATCTTGAGCTGAGCTTCAAATTGGACTTCTTCTTGAGCCAACGCTTCGAAATAAGCGCGAGAAACATCGGGGGCGGCCGATGAGGAGACGTAAGACTTCGGCCCACGAAGTTCTTTAGTCGTGGCTTGAGCGATGCCTGCTTCCATGTCCTATGGATAGCCTTCGCAAGATCTCAATTTTTGATCCCTTGAGCGTTAAGGCTTTTGCCACCGATCGAGATCTCTTTGCGGTCCTGGCCGGGCGCCTTCGAAAGTCGACCGCAAGCAAGAGCCGAGCGGGCTCGCCGAGGACGAAGCACCCGGCCTTGGACTTCTCGGGACCAAGGATACCGAGAGGAATATCGGGAATTTCAGCATGTGTATCCTTGTCCTGGAGTGATCCCTTATCAGGTTGTCCAGGGCCTGAATCCTTGGGTGGGTCCTGGTCGTCATGATCTGACCCATCTGAGGGTGCTGAGCCTTCTGCTTGTTTGTCATGTATCATCGCAAGCATAGCGGCCCTCAGATTCTCCATGGTGCTTGAGGTCGGCGGGCTCCGAGTAGCCTATTTGCTGCCTCAACTTCATCTCTTCTTCATGGAGTTGCCGACGGGAGTAGTGGAGAACAAGGCGAAGTAGATGCGGCCACTCCTGAAAGCGAAGAAGCATGTGGAGCCTTGCTGATTTGGCAATGATCATCAAGTCTGAATGATCAGCAAGCTCCGGTATCTATTGAAGGATCTCACGGGAGGCTCGAGATAAGATCATTGAAGCTTCCATCCCGATTGATTCACCTTCAGATGCAGTCTCAGACTCCAAGTCTATGTGTGAAGTCTGCTCTTCAGTTGGAGGAACTGAGCTGAGTGGAGGGAGGGACGAAGGGGGCCGTCTAGGCGGCCGAATATCTGCGCTCTGAGCTTCAGAAGCATCCCCTTGGTCCCTTTCAGTGGAGACGATCTTCTCCACTGACTGAGTCTTCTCAGAAGACTCGGACTCATCAACCAGCTGCAGGGGTTGAGTAGTCCTCTCAGGAGCCTGTTCAGCAGGCACTTCGGGAACCTCCTCAGTAGCTGGCACCTCAACGGCTTTCTTCAGTTTCTTTGCCGGTGCCTTAGGAGTTTTAGCGGGAGGGGTTCTTTTCTTTGTAGGCGTAGCTCTTGAGGCTTTGATTGCGGAGAGACGCTCGAGGGTCCCGACCCTATTCTTTGCCGAAGCGGCTCTTGTCTTGTTGTGAAATCTGACCTTCTTCACATTGAAGTACTCCTTGTCACTGTAGGTGATAGACTCAGATCCACATAAATCCTCGATCATGATGGACAGTTTGAGTCCATACATCAATTTGCCCTTTGCGCTCAGCATGTTCGATGCCTTGTCGAACTTAGCAGCCCGAGCCATGAATTCTCGGAGAAAGAACTCCGTCCAATTAATCTGGGCTCGATCGTATATGGCCATCATCATCTGAATCTTAGGCCTCGACACCTGGTCAAACGACCCTGCTTGGCTTGTCAGTAGTTGCGTCACTATATAAGCAAGTGCCCTGAACTGAGGCAACATGATGTTCTTCGGAAAAGGCTACGAAAGTAGTGGGCTTTCCACGAGGAAGACGGTAAGATATTCATCAACTCGGTCGTCTCGTGCCCGATGTCGCGATCCCTTCGGAGGGCAGATCAAAGCTCCGCTTCAAAGCATCCTTGATGGACATACCCGCTCGGCTCCGTAGTGGCGTTTTGGATAGAATGGGCAACAAATCTCGCCACTGTGTCTCCAGACACTGCGTCTGAATTCAAGTACAGCTCTGCAACCTGTCTCGGGAGGAAGAACGAAGGCCTCCTAGACAGAAATTTCTCCAGCCCTGACTCGCGCAGAGCTGAGAATATATCGTCCATGTACTCCAGATCGCATGAATAGAAATCCATGGTGGGTTCAAACCACACGCGATCCTTCTCCAGAATGTTCTGCATATCCGCTGGAGATATCATAGAGATATTAGTTTCCGCCATTGTACCTGTTACACGAAGTTGTTATCAGTATCGATTTTTAAATAAAACATTTTTATATATGATACTAATCAATAATGATCAACACATAAGTAACTTCATGTAGGCATACCGAGAATTTAATCGAGGTGAAAGTAAGCAAATGAGGGTTTTTGCACAAAGGTATTCTTGGATTTTTCGGAGGTAAGATATGATCGAAATGTTAAGTGCGAATATGGCGGTTCTTAAGATTTGATTGAAATATGTACATATCTAGAAGATGAACGAGTTATCGATCTAAAAGTTGAGTTTAAACCTACTTTATGAGATGGACGGTTAAGATTCAATATTATAAAAGGTAATGATCACAAAAGCCGTCTAAGTCAATGCAAGTTGTAAACATGCCTAAAGAGTAACTATGATAAGACATGCATTTAATGCGCACAGAGTTCAGCAAAGTTGTGCATAGAATGTCGTGTATTAAATGTAATCTGTTATCAATAAATGACAAACTAAGAGATATTTAAATCATGCTGAATCTCCATAATAAATGCTTATCATTGTTGCATTAGATACTATAGAGTAGAGATACGCAAAACCCGTCGCCGAACATAGTAGTCACCGATACCTCATGTAGATGGTTTTCGAATCTCTACGTCATCGAACTTACTCGATGCGAGAGTGATCATTCCCCCCCTACCTGGAATGTTCCTCTCCCTGAAACCTTATTACCGACCGGGGTCGGTAGGGTCCAAGCAGACCTAGCTCTACTGAAAGTTCTCTGAATCTGGATTCAGCTAGAGGCTTGGTAAGTATATCAGCCCTTTGTTTGTCAGTATGGATCTTTTCCATTCTGATATCCTTCTTTTCAACATGGTCACGAATGAAGTGATGTCTGATGTCCACGTGCTTGCATCTCGTGTGAAGAACGGGATTTACGAGTGATTGCAATAGCACCGGTATCTTGTCGCGAGAAGATCGGCACTTCATTCTCGAATGACGTCATAGTCTCTTAGCCGCTTTGTCTCGGCCCAAAGGATTTGGGCGCAGCAACTTCCGGCAGCCATGTATTCAGCTTCAGTAGTTGACGTGGCTACTGAGTGCTGTTTCTTTAAAAACCATGAGATCAGCTTACTGCCTAGGAACTGACACGTTCCTGAAGTTGATTTTTGGTCGATTCTACATCCTGCATAGTCAGCATCAGAATAACCTGTTAGTTCAATATTATCATCAGCTGAATACCATAAACCTATGTTGGGTGTGCTTCTGAGGTAGCGAAGAATCTTCTTTCTTGAGTCCGAGATGGCTCGCTTCGGATTCGCCCGAAATCGAGCGCATACACCTACAGCATAAGTTATGTCAGGACGAGTAGCTGTTAGATATAATAATGAACCAATTATAGCACGGTATTCAGTTTGATCTACTGATACTCCCTCCTTATCAAGATTGATTTTCATATTCGTGTTCATCGGGATCTTGATAGGTTTGTCGGATGTGCCGCCGAATCTTTTGATGAGTCTCGAGTGTATTTGCTTTGATTGATGAACGTTCCTTTGTCAGATTGCTTGACTTGAAAACCAAGGAAGTAGTTCATTTCTCCTATCATCGACATCTCGAACTTGTCCTTCATCATTCTTTCAAACTGCTGACACATAATGACATTCTTCGAACCAAAGATAATGTCATCCACATAGATCTGCACGAGTAATAGGTCGTCTTCCAGTCGAATGCTGAACAACGTGCGATCTACTGTGCCCTTCTGAAAACCTTTCTGAAGAAGAAACTCGGACGAGGATATCGTACCAAGCCACGGGTGCTTGTTTTAACCCGTCTGAGCCTTTCTCGAGTCTATATACTTGATGTCCCCCGCTGAAAGCCGGGCGGTTGTTCTACATAGACTTCTTCTTTCAAGCACGCCGTTCGAGAACGCGAGACTTCACATCCATTTGATAAACTCCGAATCTTTGATGTGTTACGTAGGCTAGGAATAGTCTAATTGCCTCCAATCTTGCAACCGGAGCGAAAGTTTCATCGAAATCTATTCCTTCGACTTGACAGTAGCCTTTAGCCACGAGCCTTGGTTTGTTCCTCGACTATAACGTTGTTTTCATCTCGCTTGTTTTTGAAGACCCATTTGGTTCCAATGACATGTTGATGCCGGGTCCGTCTTCAAGCTCCTATACTTCGTTTCTCGTGAACCGATTCGGCTCTTCCCGCATAGCAATAATCCGGCCAAGCATCTTTAAGTGCATCCTCAATATTCTCGAGGCTCTTCGGTAGACAAGAAGCGGGAAAATAATGCGCTTTCTCCTTGACGAGAATCCGGATCTTGTCTTGACATGTCTTTGAAGGATCTCCAATTATAAGATCGGCGGTGTGAGCATCTAGCCACGATCTACGATGTTTTAACTCTTCATCCGAAATTTGTTCAACACGAGATAGTAGGTGAGTTAGGCATTTCGGTTGTACTATTCACGAGATTGAAGAATTTCGGTGATAAGAGTATGATCTACCGAGTCACCGTGTTCGGGGGCATTCGGCTCGGGAACATTATTAGATGTTCCCCCCGAGTTGTTATTCTCGGTAGTGGTCTCGATTACCTCTACGGTTTCCTCATCGACCCGAGTTACCCGGAATTGATTCCGTTCGGGAGAATCAATCTGCTCGCCTACTTGCTCTGTTGGTTGAGATTCGGTAGATTTGTCTTCGGTTTCTTCGTCCGAATCATCATCCCAACACATAGCTGGATCTTTTCGCATTTGTCCTTTAGGTTTAGATCCTGTAGGCCGTCTCACCGATGTCCTCGATTCGGAATTTGAGTTATTGCTCCTGTCTTCGATAGCAAACTCGTTAAACACAACATGAGGGCTTTCCTCCACGCAAAGGGTCCGATAGTTGAATACTCCGAAAGCTTTGTCGACCCGAGAGTATCCTAAGAACACTCCATCGATCGACTTGCTATCAAAAGTCTTCGCTGATCTTTCCCATTATTGTGGATAAAGCATGAACGACCAAAGATATGGAAATAAGATAGAGAAGGCTTCCTGCCGTTCCATAGTTCATATAGTGTTCTCTTATGCTGCTTTGTCAGTAAAGATTTGTTCTGAGTGTAACATGCAGTATTAGTAGCTACCCGCCTGAATTTGGTTGGGAGTCCCGAGTCCTGCGAGTAGAGTCCTAGCCGCCTCTTTTAGAGTTCTGTTCTTTCGTTCGGCAACTCCATTCTCGCCGAGGTGTGCGTGCGGTGAAGTCTCATGCTCTATTCCTTACGCTGCGGAACTCCTCTACCATGGAATTAAGGAACTCAGTTCCTCTGTTTGAACGTATTTTTCTGATCTTGGTGTTCTTCTCGACACTGAGCTTTTTCAGAAGCGTTGGTAACTCTGTTTTGACGTCAGACTTGTTGGCAATGAATATGACCCATGTGTAGCACGAGTAGTCATCTATGACCACTAATGCATATTTTACGCCTCCGATCGTCATCTGGGAGACCGACCGAATAAATCCATATGTAACGGTGAAGGATTCCATCGGTGGAAGGAGATGGAACAGGTGGATTTTCTTTCTTTGTTTGCTTTCCCTTCAGACATGCTTCACACTGAGTGTCTTTGCTGAATACTTCATTCGGCAGTCCCCTTGCTAGAGTGTTTCTTGCTAGCTTGTTGCGCGTCTTAAAGTTGAGATGACCGAGCCTTCTATGCCATAGCCACCCCGTTCTGTTTTCATTCTTCGCCAAAGCAAACAAGCTTCGTGTTCGCTGAGTTCCGAGCCACCACGTATATGTTCTTTTTTGCGCGAACCCGATAACACTTGTTTTCCCCGTAGATTTATCAATAACATCACGTAAAACCGGCGTCAAAAAATTACTCTATTCGAGTTATCACAAAATTGAATAACGAGAGAGAAGATTATCTGTTGAAGTCCTTCAACATAGGATACTCTTGGAACTTTGGCGGTTCCTATCTTTGAGTGTGCCGTATCCTCTCGTGTATCCTTTGGCATTATCTCCAAACTCACTCGGGTCCATTTTCGGTAACATAATTCTTGATAGACTCCTTTGATATGTCATATGTCTTTAGCATCCGTTGTCCACATACCATGGGTCTCTGCGCACCTGCAAAACAGAATTATATTCAGGTATCCTTTATTTTTGATTTTGGGTCCTTAGATGTTAGTTTTCATAACCCAAATCTGTCTAACAACCCCGGTGGTTTCGGACATCTTCTTTCCACTAGAGTCAACATATCGACCACCGGACCGGTCATAGGTGACTTCGAGGCTTCCGAGGTTCGGGAGTCCTAATCTTTCGAGCCGTGGATCGCCGACCTTAGCCTTCTGTGTGGCTTTCTTTTTCTTCTGACCTTTGGAGCCTCTTCTGACTATAGGTTCATAATAATATGACCCATACTGAGCTGGATGTGTCAGCTTTGGAGGTCCATACTGATCTGTCAATTTTGATTTGCTGGTTCCCCCTTGACTGAACTGGGGTTTCTTGGCACTGATCTTCTTGTCAGAATGCTGATGTGTGGGATGAGGTGCTTTCATCTTCTGTTTGTTCTTTGCTAGGGGGTTCAGTATATTTGCGTTCATAGTCTCCCCTTGAACAAACCTATCAGCAAACCGTACTTTTGAGTGTACTGGGGCTGATGAGGAAGCTCCCTGGCTGAATCCAAGTCCTTCCTTGCAGTGCTTTGGCTTATTGCTTGCTAGCATAACCTCTAATTTCTTCTCAGCACCCATGTACCTCTCAGTCATCAGGATCCTCCAGACATCATCACTCTTCTTCAGTGTGTCGTGCTCGATCGAAGTCCCGACATTTCTTGCTTCAACAGACTCGGTTCGATATCTTTACGAGTCAAGTCATTGGTCAAAACTGAAATCCGATCTTCTTGATGCTGAGACTTGGCCATCAGAGAGTTTATCTCCTCCCTGAGTCTCAACACAAGTCCTTCGGCCTTAGTAGCAACCTGACTTTCCTGAGAAAGTCTCTGATTCTCTACTTTCAGGGTATCCAACTCCTGAAGAGTCTTGCTGAGCTGCAGACTCATTTGAATTTGTTCGTCGAGCAGTTCTTCGTATGCGATCGCGACGTCCAAATTCTCATCTGCACCTGAAATAGTGTCGTGTGTGCAGTGTGAAGAGGAGTTAAGTGGTTCATGAGAATTTACCTCATCCTCTTCGCCTGCCATCATGCACTTTTCAGCTGATTCATCTGCTTCATGCTCTAAGGACGTGAAGGCTGCTTCATCGTCAGATAAATCCATAAAGGAGTCGACTTCTGAGTCGTCTGAGATTTCACCTGCAATATAAGCTTGTCTTTTCTGGGCGAATTTCTCTCTCCTTGCCTTACGTCTTTGCGCGTTCGTCAAGACTACCGAGTTCAGGACAATCATACTGATAATGTCCCGGCTTCTTGCAGTTGTAACAAGCGATGACTCTTTCTTCTTTGCTTTCGCTATTCTTTGATGGTTCTGAGTTATTTTTCTTTCTGCATTCAGAAGATTGTGAGTCAGGAGTGTGTTTCGACATATAATTTGACTTACCTTTCATTTCCCGATAGGCTTTAGTCACTTTTCTGCGTCGCTCCTTCCCCTTCTGATACTTTACAGCGAGCAGTGCATACTTCTGAGCGAGACTTCCTTCTTGTAGATCATTGAGTGAAGGTTCAGTCTTACTTGTCGTTTTGCTCGTTCTTTGGAGATCTTTGTCTTGCGACCGATGCTTTGAAAGCATGGTCGATTTTTGTGTCAGCTTCAGCTCTCTGCTTTCTTTGAAGTCTGTCGAACTCAAACTCCTCTGCCTGTAATTCTGAAAAGATATGGTTAGGAGACACATCATCTAAGTCAGAATGTCGCAATAGAGTGGCAAAAGGTGTCCAGTGTCCGTCCGGCAGTGCCCTCAGAATATTCAGATTCATCTCTCGGTTGCTGAATGTTTTTCCCAGCCCATTGATAGAGTTCATCAGATTGGTAAATCTGACGTTCATATCTTCGATTTTGTCACAAGGCATGAGAAACAAGCTTTTCAGCTTTTGGAGTTCCAGCGCTAGTTTATTCGCTTTAATCTTCTGAGTCCCTCGACTCAGTAGCGCTAGAGCGTCCCAGAGTTCTTTTACAGTCTTGCATTCCTGAACCCTGTCAAGATAAGAATCACTAAGGATGGTCAGTATAGCGTTTCTGGCAACACGGTCTAAGTTGTGATGCTTCTTCTCCTTAGGAGTGAAGAGACTTCTGTCTTTGGGAATCTTCTTCCCGGTCACCATTCCTCCTCCTTGAGCTTGGTCCTGAGTTACGACACTATCGATCATGGGAACGATAGGTCCATCTTCAAGTACTTCAGTCATACTGTCATGGAGGGATGTCAGATGTGCTTCCATTCTGACTCGCTATACTCCATAATTCTCCACCGAGAACATGGGTACCATCCTTATACCTGACATATCAGCCATGAAGAATATAGATATGAATGTAGAGTGATATGCAGTGAAAATGTTTTCCTCCGGATCCGTTTGAATAGACCAGTCTCAAAGTGACAAGAGTCTTAAAGAACTCCCGCTTCCGATACCAATTGTTGGTCCCGAGTGTACGGTCGAGTGTAGAGGGGGGGTGAATACACCGATTCGATTTCTCAACTTCGAACTCGAACAGTCCTATTCGGGATGGTGTCGGATCGAAACGGTTCGCCAGACCGCACAACCGTTACGAATCGAGTTAAAGGCTAAGAGTATCGACTCGACCGAGATCTCGCTAACCGACTAGGTCGAATTCGGTATCTACAGTAAGAGTTCGGTGCGCGGAATAGTGTAGGCCCAAATCAGTTTGTGAGAAAACGTTTTAAGTCTCAGTTCAGTAGATTAAAAGTTCAGTATGCTGAGACAGTTGATTGATTTTAAATATGATGTTCAGTATGAATAGTAAAATCAATGCAACGGTTAAGAAAGCAGTAAGAGACACAGGATTTTTAAAGTGGTTCGGATATCGCTCAAATCCTACGTCCACTGTCCCGAATGATCAGGAGGCTATTTATTATCCTGAGTTAGTCTCAGTCAGCTTGCACACTGGGCAAAGCCGCGTCTTGGTTTTTATACTGATCCAAGTCTCAGTTTACAACACTATCAAACTTAAAGTGTTTGACAAACTTCTCCAACAGTGAAGGAGTCCTTATACAATAAGGATTGGGTTCAAATGTGAACTCCTTCGTCTAAGCTACGGATAAGAACAGTTGAGCTTAGGGTTAGAGGGATAGGGAATATGAGAGTAGCTTCTAGATCGACGAACAGCTGAATGTAAGCTTTGAGTTCGTGTAACGTCGATTTGGATACTAGAGGCTTTATATGTCGGTATAGTTTGATTCCCTATGAACTAGAATGTAGTCTTTCGCCGGAGATTGTTCTTCAAGTTCTTGCTAAGACTTTGTTCTTTGGAATTCGCTCTTTTTCGCGCTCTCTTGTGTTCTTGGCGTCTTTCAAATCTTGAATGATCCCTCTATTTATAGAGCAGAGATTGAAATAGATCCGTTGGAGACGATCTTCTTCTCTCTCTCTCTTTTTGGTAGCAAACGGCTCTTTTGGTGTAGGTAACAGTGTATTTTCTCACCTTTTTAGGTAAAAGGTTGGACTGAGCTTTAGCAGGTGAGAAGACACGTGTATGCTTGTCATTCGTCGAGGTGGATGGAGTGGTTGAGACAGCACAGACTTCGAGACAGACTGAAGCTGACTTCTCTCTTCCTCGTACATGACAATGCTGATTGTCTTTCAAAGGATTCTGACAGTCCTGAAGACTATCTGCCGTTGCTGAGTCTGACCTTGTATTCAGTAGATAGACTGCTGAGATAAGTCTTCTGAAGATCAGCTCTGAGTCCAGTGAACTACTCCTGCTGAGTTCAGTTCAATCGACTCTCTCGCATATCTTGCTCCTGCCGAGTCCAAGATATTCGAGTCTTCTGCACTGGTGCTGAGGCAGATAAGCTACTGAGCGCCTTGACCAGAGCAGAGTGTCTACTGAGTCTGAAACCTCAGAGACAACAGATACAAGGGAATGGTTCATCATTCAGATAGGGTTTTGGGATCTTCAAATCTTTAGACAAGTACAGAGCATAAGGCTACCGAGCTTAAGATCAGTGTCTAAGACCGAATCACTTCCCAATGAGTGAAACAGTGCTGAGGATGGAATCATCACCCAACAAAAATTAGTTCTCAAACTTTATAAATTTAGTCAAATTAGTCCTTAGGCAAACGTATTCTGAATATGCGCTTAAATAATTTTAAAAAACATTGTTTACTTAACTATTGTCTGACGAAAGGATTAATTTCGTCGAATTCAATTTTTTTTTGGAGATCAATTTGGACATGAAAATATAATTGAAAACCAATTTGATCAATTTGTCTAATCTTATGAATACTTACTATGTTAGCTTTCACCCAAAAGAGTTCTAAGTCGTGTATCGAAGTGAGAAAGTCGTTAACTACAACTCGAATTGCGTATAAAATAAATTTTGCAACGCGCAACATCTTGCAAACTTACATGCACAATGAAGTTATATTTAGTGTCATAGATTCCAATAAAAAATACTGGAAGATTTAAACATGTGATTTTTAGTAAAACCGCAAGTTATAATATGTGCCTCCCAACCAGACACACACACACAAAAGTTGCGAGATTCAATTTTCATGTGTATACTACTCCCTCCATCTAATAGAAAGTGTCTTGTTTTCTTTTTCGAATCGTTCCATAGAAAGTGTCTTATTTCTTAAAAACGCAAACAATATATGGACCAAAATTAACAAGCCAAAAAGTCAAAATAACATACATCACACAATCTCATTTTCTTAATCTCCGTGCCCCATAGAAAAGAGACACTTTCTATGGGATGGAGGGAGTATATTTCTCGGAAAAAATTACTTTGTCCACCTTCCCAAAATTAAAGAGTTTAACTCTCTTTCTCTTGATCCTATATATATCCATCCATTTATATATAGACGGGATGTGCGTAGTACCCACCGTACCCCCAAATTTTGAAAATTAATTGGACTATTTGATAGGCTATATTTTAGTATTGTTCAATGTGTATTTTGGTATTAATAATTTTCACTTTTGAACTTGATTTATACTTAATTTGTAAGTTTTGGATCTTAATAAGTGTAAAACTTTCATATGGAAGAGTGAAAGAAAACGAAAGAAAGAGACCAAAACCATTGTTGAACAATGTTGAATAGAATATCGAGATAAAGTTGGGCCAAGAAGAAAAAGAGAAAAATATGTTCGCTAAATTAAAAAAAAAGATAATTGGGCTTTTTAATTCTCTTAATTAAGAAGCCCAATTAATGTATTGCTGGGAGTTAGAATGCACGTACGGTTTTTCTAGAGAAAGAGTTTTTGAAAGAAAAGGAGGGGGAGAGAGTGACGGACGAGAAGTAAGAAGATCATCATTAACACACTTTTGGGAGAGAAGAGACACATGGCCGTGGAAAAAGAGAATCGATACAACTTTCAGATGAGAAAGTCCCTTTATCGAAACATTGAAATTGAGAAAGTTCCTTTGTCCTTTCTTTATAATTTCTTATATTCGAATTCTCTCTTGTTTTATCGAATATGTTTTGTGTTTAATTTTCTTTGCTAAAAGTTAGGATTGCTTATGTGGATGAATTTTAGCTTTTATTGGTTCATGTTCTTCTTCAATTTTTGAATTCTTATATCGAGTGTTCATTACATGTATATGTTTGGCCAACATATATGTGCTCTTTGTAATTAATTTCTTGTAACCCTTGAGATTAATTCGCGCAATATATATTAGAATATATCCGAGAATAGTCACAAAAGTAGGCTAATAAGGAAATAGCATGGTTAACACCTATGATTGAAATGAGAATATATTATATTAGAATATATCCGAGAATAGTCACAAAAGTAGTCACACAATATATATTAGAATATATTAGAATATATTTGCGAACCGAACCGAATGTAAAAGATTTCTAAAAAAATAAACCAAACAAAACTGCGAAACCGAACCGAACCACATTTTTCGATTTGTTTCGGTTCAGTCCCATCGGTTTCGCAGTTCGGAGCGGAACCACTTAGAGCATCTCCAAGAGATGCTCCACAATACAGTTAAACGCCAGTATGGCGGTGAAAATATCTCCAAAAGCATACTGCATTCAACGCCAAACAACCGGAGAATTATTTCCACACGGTACTACTACTGTGTTACTGTTCACACACGGTAGTAGTACCAATAATTTTTTTTAATGTGTAATTTAGATTAGTTTTATAAATGATTGTTATATTTAATTAATGATGTATTTAATGAAATGTAATTTATATTTTAATTTATTTTAGGTTTATTAATTATTGTTATATTGAAATAAAAATAAAATAATGTAAAAATATAAAATTTAAAACAAGTTGTTACATAAATTAAATAATAATATTAAAATTACACTATCATAAAAATACAACAACACTAAATTAAGGAGACAAAGCAATCTAGTAAGCTCCAAAACCGCTATCCGAGCCTCCAAAGTTGCTTCCGGATCCTCCGAAATCATTTCCAGATCCTCCAAGATCCGAAAAATCACCTCCAAGGCTTGACTGTACTTCTCTTTTCAAAGTGTTGTGTATTCTTAGTTTTATTTTTGTGGAAATAATTTAATTGTTTTATATTTATTTAAATATATTTTTACTTATTTAATTTTTATTTAAAATTTTATTTAGTGAGATTAATACAAAAATAAATATATTTATATATATATATATATAATATTATATAATTAATAAAATATTAATAAACATATTAAATTAATAAATAAAAGAATCAAAATAGAATATTTCATTGTAGAGTTAAATGTAGAATTGACGATTGGAGATAAATTTGAAAAAATTCTACATTCAACTCTCTAATAGTGTGGAGGAACTCTACAATAGAGTTTCCTGTTTGAAGATGCTCTTACACCCCTACCTATAAAGGTATAAATTTAGCTCCCGAAATATAAAATCTATATCCGCAATATGTCTCACACTGATCGTGGCTAGTAGCTCATGGTCCCACCCGGGCCACCAGCTCTGTAGAATGTAGTACAAGAAACAAATGAACATTTCCAACAGGAATAAAAATCTTGAAAATATACTATTGCATTCACATTCTTAAGTGGCAGAAACAATTATCATATTCCACAAAATATTTTATTGCTGGACCAATCAAATTTTACAAATTCCATCCTATCACAGTGTAAGATCTGTTGTACCACTTTCTTGTATCGCACTGTCATTGTTAACAGTAGCTATTTAGATGATTACGATTTGAATTTTAAAATTGTCATAGCTATAGATGACTACCGATAAAATGAGAGTGGAATACGAGCGAGACACAAAAAAATAAGACAAAATATCCAGACTAATCAATCACACACGACTTACAAAACAATAAAATATGATGGACTCGTTTTTACTACACTGATATATACAATCTCAGTTTCTCAAAATGGGGGATCTGACTAACTTATTTACCTATATATTGTAGTAGTATTTGATAAACCTATACTTTGACTCCATTTCGAATATGAGTAGTAAAAGGTAGATGGATTTTAAGCACAAAGCAATTTTAGAATGTAAATAGAAGGGGCATGTATGTTGGCCGACACTAATATTAAATATTTATTTATTTGTATCCAAAATGAATATCAAAATAAATTCCCAAAAATGGTATGTGATGTAATAAAAAAAGTTGGGAGGAAAGGTCGAGTTCACATGAATAGAATGGTGAGAAGAAAAAGTATGGTCTATGACACACCAAAAAACTGAAAGTGACAGCAAACTGCAAACGAATTTATTGCTGCTCGTGTGTGTTGGTTAACTTCGACAAGAATCCACTACTCCTATTTGAAGACGCATTGTCATGAGAATGTTTGGAACAACTTATTCTTCAAGTTTAAAGTTCTATTTTAGATCTTTGAAAATTCGATTTTAAGTTGTTGTTTCTCTATTTTGATAGAGATTTTAGAGCTTTTTCATAACACACTAGATCCATATAATGTCAACTAAAATCAAAATGGTGAAGAGTAATTTTTAACTGTAGTCGTTTTCTTGACTTGGATTCAGATGTATCAAAATAATACTCCCTCCATTTCATTACACTTGTCTTGTTTTTTTTTTCAATGTAATTATTTATGCGGTTTGGTTTGAATTAATAAAAGTGTGGATTCATATAATTAATTAATTATTTAGAATTAATTTATGTGATAAATATGAGTGACCTGTATAATTATTTAATTGTTTAGCATTAGTTTGATTAATAAAGGTGTGAGACTTATTTCCTTATTTAGACAAAAGACAATTGTAATGAGAAAGTTTGAAAAGAAATACTCCAAAATAAGTGCAATGAGACCGATGGAATAGTATTTTTAGGACTTTTTTTGTTACTTTTTGGTTTTCGATATATGAGTTGTTATGACTCTTTCAATTCATTGTTATTAATTCCATTGTAGGACTATTTTGACGGTGAGTATGAATTAAATTAAGAAGTCAAGTTCTCGTCAGTTTTTGTTAATTTATGTAAATCTTATGAAATCAACGAGCTGGAAAAGAAAAATAGTGGAATGTTGGCTATTTCTAACAATAATTAAACTATTCTAATAGATACTATTTCTTAATTATAATTTACTATCATGCATCTGAACTCAATTAATACTAGTAGAAATGGAAGTGTATCTTCTACTACCATATTTGCTTTAAGTTTCGGTTATGACTTATGATTTTATGGGCCGCCCAGCTTCATTATGGGCACCATAGATCGATATGTATGGCAATGATCTGAATTTGATACTATAAGAGATTGAGTTACAGTTGCCGTAATTAATTTTACTAGACTTGATTATGTGATTCGTAGGTGTTTGCAAATTGCACTAGATTATAATTTGCAACTTATAAAGTTCATTTATGAGTGTTTTACTAGCTTAAATTTATATAAATTCTCTACAATAAGTTAAAAAAAATACTCACTCCATTTATATTTTATATGTTCGTTTGTTTATCACATAGATTAATAAAAAATTTAATGATATGAAAGTAGATAAATGTTGGTATTGAAATTTTAGCAAATTAAAGTAAATTACTAAAAAGTTAATGTAATAATTGTTTTTGTTATTATAAAAGTTGGATAAAATAGTCTTTTTCTATATTATCATATTAATTAGATGTATTATAGTTGGCGAAATATTTAATTAGTCATAAAAAAAATTGTTAATAAACATATAAATTTGATATAGACGAAAAAGGAAAGTAGGTATATAAATTTAAGACAGAGAGAGTAAGAAGTTTGTGAACTTGGGTCTCCCTTAATGGTATATTTGTAACTTTGAAGAAGCTATGGTTTGACATTCTAATTTAATAAGTATCAAAATAAGTTACTATAATATAAAATTTACAAACAATTTTTTAATAAGCCACTTTAATCTATTGTAAACATCATCTCTCGATGCTATATCTAAATGCATTATCAATTATTATGTAGACAAATAACACAACTACGTACAAAAGATCAAAAGTAAGAATTATACATTTACAATTTTTAAGAGATATGGTGAAATAATTATTTTTTGAAAAATATACTATATATCCAACATTAAGCCTGATTTGGGACGACTCCCACCCGTCCAAGACTGGCCGAAAAATTCTACCCTAGACCGGGTCTACAACTTAAGTTGTAGACCTTGTGGTGTAAAACAATGTCACCTCACTTATCTTTCAAAACAAGAAACACTTATAAAATTTGAAATGTGACGTGGCATTGCTCCACACCACAAGGTCTACAAGATCTGGTTTAGGGTAGAAATTTTCAGACTGGCCCTGGGAGACAGATGTACATGTTTCGAATACTAGAAGGGCGGTTGTAAGTAGGGGAATTAAATTCTGTTCATCTTTATTTTTTAAACCTAACGATAAAATTCCTGAAACTTACCCAACAAATTTAGTAATCTTTTCAAAAATACTAAGAACAATAAATAGTACTCCCTCCGTCCCAAAATTCTTGTCCAATTTGCTTTTTGTACGGTTTTTAAGGAGAGTTGTTAGTTGTGTGTAGATTGATATAAAGTTGTGGGTCCCACAAAAAAGTTGTGTGTAATAATTTACTAAAAAAGGAAAGTGGACAAGAATTTTGGGACAACCCAAAATGGAATAGCGGACAAGAATTTTGGGACGGAGAGAGTAATAAATTTAAGGGGTGTTTTCTAAAATACCCAAATCCTTTACACAAAAATCAAATTTACTCAAACCTTATATTTACTACACAAAATTCCAAGTTTACTTAAATATCTCAACTTTTCAGACGTGTCAGCCAGCAAACAATAATTAGTTCATTATTTTGCATCGTCCTGTGCGTAAATGATTGCAATCTGTTAATTGATACGTAAAATTAAATCTAGTGGGGATCTTCTGTCCCGCCTTATGTCCCACTTCTTGTCTCATTCTCAAGGTTGTCTCAGTAACTCCGTACGGAGTTACTCAAGTGGGACATGTAGTGGGACATAAGATGAGACAGAAGATCCCCAGCAAATTAAATCTCGCTCGACGTCCCCCTCAAGTCCCGCTCGCGCTACCAAATCCCGCTCAACCCTCAAATTCCGTCCAGAGTCAAATTATGCTCGGTCAGTCCCGCTCGGCTTCCTACTCCAATCCCGCTCGCCTGCCAAGTCTCGCTTGCCTTTTCTGACTTGGCTGGGAGCAGAATTTCGCTCACAGATTCCCGCTCGGTCCTGCCACGTCCCGCTCGGTTCAGCTCCGAGCGAGACTTTATCAGCTTTATGCATGAAAAAATTGACCTATCATGAAATTTTATGTATTAATACTAGTGATTGGCATCCAAAATCAAACACAATCCATCATTTTTCATTTTATCTGCAATTACAAAAAATTTTGTAGAATTTTGCTTCCATACTAAAAAAATGGAAAGTTTGTATAATATTATTGTTCATTTTAATGGGCAATTTAACAATTTATTCGATTATGTTGGCGGTGAAGTAAGAGTTGTCTGCATTCCTGGGAACAGTGTTTGTCTCCCGATCTTACGACAGTTCATTCAATACAATCATAATCCCTTATCACTTTCGTTAAATTATGAAATTTATTAAACCTATGTTTCTCGTCATGGTATTACACTTAGGTCTATTCTCGCCACCGATATGGATCTAGTTCGTCTTTATACTACACAAATCGAGCCAACTTTATTTCTTGTGCACTCCAATGTTCACTCTTATCATACACATGATGTTCTTGAACAGTTCAGTTCAAGGTTCAATTTCAAGAGCAAGCGGGTGGTAGCCATCGGGCTGAGAATGTTCACGAACATGAAATCTTTGTTCACGAACAGGTGATACCCATGTTGTGTCCGACAGTGATGAAGAAAGTAATTTGGATAGCTCATCCGACGAAGAATACGATGAGGTGTCTGACGCATTAAATAAATGTACGTTTGCCGACTTCGTGACATGGATCCGACGAGAAGGTGGTATGAATCAACATCTATGCTCATGCCGGACAACCGTGACCCCTCGAATGATGAAATAATATACGGTGGAGGCAAAGAAGTAAGTCATGGTTTACTTCCACTTGTTCCTCTCGATACATCCGACTCACCTATGGTTCGAGATTTCAATCACATTGTGGACTACCCACCTCGTGAAGGGGCGAGATTTTGGGAGAAGGAGGATTTGTTTGTTGTTGACACATGGAACAATGTCTCAATTTCAGAGTGGCTCGTTCTGACAATGGTCGGGTTGAGTACAAATGCAGACGGAGTCGCGAGTGCCCCTTTTTTCTACGGCCATCGTTCAACACTGATGTGTTGTGGATTGTGAACAACTTATATGCTGAGCACACATGCAACCGAGATTTATCACAGACTGGTCCAAAGAGGGTGCATGCAAAGACACTCGCAGCTTATGTCGTACATCAAATGCGCCGTCAAAAGTTCATCATAAAACTAAAAGAAATTATGGCATCTACCCATACGGAATTTGGCTTTCAAGCAAGCTACAACGTAGCTCTACGAGCACACAACACTCTTGTGGTGATGATTTTTGGTGGACACTCAGACTCCTTCAGAATGCTTCCTCGTTACCATTACGTACTGGAAATAATAAATCTAGGTACAATGATTGATCTTGAAGTCGATTCACAAGGTCGTTTCCAACAATTATTCATTGCTTTTAATGTTTCTCGTGGCCTGTGGATATTTAACCTTCAAGATTTGATTGTGGTCGACGTGACTCACTTGAAAGGAAGGAATAAGATAGTGTTATTTGTGGCTGCTACTATAGATGGCAACGACTAAATATTTCCACTAGCCTTTGGTGTTGGTCCAATTGAGAACGATTACTCTTGGAGAGAAGCATTTATGATGCCAAACAATTTAATAATCATCTCAGATCAACACCGGAGCATAGCTAACGCTGTATTTATCCGGAACAACTCATGGCATTTGTTACTACCATCTTCAGAATAAGATTACGCGATATGGTAAGACGCTTATGAAGATGTATCATGAGGCTGCCTATGCATACACGGCAAATGATTTTGACCGTGCGATGGAAGATATTTGTCAAGCATATCCTCAGGCATACGAGAAGTTGATGGATGTCGGATCAAAAAAGTGGGCCATATCGTAGTCTCCCATTCGCCAGTACAATCAATTAACGTCAAATATAGCTGAATCTATCAACTCGCGAGTATTCACAACACGATGTCTGCCGATGTGCTCTATGATCGAGGAAAAATGACATGTGAGGGAACTATGGTGTGACCAACGTCGAGCAAAAGTCATGACACGAGATAATGCGCTCACGGTAGCTGCAGATCTAAATTAGCTCCGTCAGTAGACCTTTCACATCGCTTCACTGTTGTTTCCGTGAAGGGAGACAAATTCAAGGTTCACGAGGAGAGTATCAAATGAAAAGTTCAAATCAGACGAAGCACTTGTAAATGTCATGAGTGGCAACTTGATGAGATCACGTGTTGGCATGCTTGTGCTGCTATCAGGTATACTCGCGTATATTGTATAATTATAAATTTATTTGTATTGTATTAATAGAATTTTCGTCTACAGGGCTGCTGGCATAAATTTGCTAGACTTAATCTCGAACGCATACAAAACTGACAATTGGATAATGATATACGCCTGAACACTATATCCGGTACCCCCCATGCGAAATTGGAGGGTGCCATCAGATGTGGCCTCAATGGTTGTCTTGGCACCAATAATTACTTGGCATGTAGGGAGACCGAAGAATAATAGACGACCCTCAGATGCCGAAGCAAGTACATCTAGTGGCAAACACGCGGTCCGAAAAAATACAGTATATATGGTTTGGTTGGTCATAAAAAAAAGGAAGTATTCGAGAACGGAAGTGTCGGACTCGCCGGAGTCGCAACAATTTTAAATATTTAGCGTAATGTAATTTTAACAGTAAAACTAAGACTTTAAATTAACGTAATTGGTTTCGAATTTTATTGCATTTCAAACATAATTTATTTCGAACTTTATTGCATTGTTGAGTTTAATTGGTTTCGGTCAAATCCCACTCATAGTCCCGCTTGCAACCTGCTCACAATGAGAGTAATCTGCACGTGAGCGGGACTTAAGGCAAAATGAGGGATTTCGGTCAAATCCCGCTCACAATCCCGCTCACAGTGAGAGTAATCTGCACGTGAGCGGGCCTTGAGGCAGAATGAGAGGAATTTCGATCAAATCCCGCCTTCCAGTTCCGCTCACAATCCCGCTCACAGTCCCGCTCATGTGTTTCGCACAAAGTCGTTTAATTAATTAAATTTGTAATCAATTCTTTTAAAAATTATGTTAAAATCGTACTAATAAATCGTAGTAATAAATTATAAAGTCGTACTAATAAATCATAAAATCAATATTAAAAGTCAATCAAATACAAATCTCTAAATCATCATAAACTCAACTGCGTGTAACACATTTCGAAGATCCTGTGAGCCATCAATCAACGATACACGGTTACATTGCCAAGTTGGTTGGCCCACTCCATTGTTGGATAAGTGGCAATGAAACGCTCCACTACCATATACGCCATGGGTCCACAACTCCACGAGTCCTCCTACCGTATTTGCTACTCGTCGGGCATAATCTGCACAAGGGGCGGCCGCTCTTGAGAATCTTCATACCCGAATTGATTGTCGATCCAATAGGAGTCGTACTGCATATAAAAACCTAATAGCTTCACCAGAGGTCTCAACTGCTTTATCCTACGTTGTCGGCTATAACTATCTGCTTTGTGGTTAAGAAAGTCATAAACCTTGATCTTCCACTCACAAAGATCGATTCGAACAGTGACCTAGTGATCGAAGCATAGACACGACATTAACAACTTCAAAAATAATAAAAATAAGTAATATAATCATGTAAAGCTAGAAAGAATTAATATAAAAGCATAAATACTTACGTATCTAGAAGTATGTCACTTTTGCGCATAGGCGAATAAGTTTGCTCCCACAATATACTGCATCAGGCTAGCATTCGCCGATAATTGAAGTCCACATCGTGCATGTAATCATCCGGCTGCGGAATGCATTTTTTTCAATTTTCACATAGCACATTCTGTTAAATCAAAAGGCAAAATGTCACCAATGAATTAAATAAATAAATGAAAAAATAAATTATTTACTAGCAAAGAATGTTGAATCGACAAACACGATCGG
Organism: Lavandula angustifolia; assembly: GCA_028984105.1. NCBI lineage: Eukaryota > Viridiplantae > Streptophyta > Magnoliopsida > Lamiales > Lamiaceae > Lavandula > Lavandula angustifolia. The sequence goes on from CM054808.1 coordinate 25,254,206, forward strand.
TTGATAGTGTGGTGTAGCCAGCACATCGATACCCCTGAGATTCTTCATCCGCCTCAACGCTCCCATGTATAAATCCAAGGTCCCTGCTCGAGCTCCTTATGAATATCATCCTACTCGTCGAAAATTATCTAGGAGACAACATAATTTGCAGCATACTTGAAATACCATAATCTCGACTCCCGATGCTCACGATAATTTTGGGCAAGTATGGGAGTCGCTCATCATTGGGGCTCCGAGCGGGTTGAGTCAGGGAGTTGTCAATGCTTATCATTAAAAAAATATATTAACTAATTAGTAAATATTCTAAAAAATCTAAATAATTTTTAAAAATTTTTCTACTCATCATTAAATAAATGATTGGAATTAATAACGTGGTACCAAATAAATTGTATCAACGAAAAATGAATCGAGTCAATTATTGTGTGCGGATTGAGTAGGTTCGACCCATACCGAGTTGGCGGATGATGCACCCACCTTGGCATGGTATGATGAAGCCCGCTCCTGATCGGGATTATAACACTGGCGCTAATTGTCACCATCGAAATGAAGTGGGTGCATGAGATGTGCACCGTATGATCAGCTCTGTCGAGGCGGATAATTTTCGTAAATAGGTTCATAATAGTCAAATAAGTTCTGAATCTGCTCCGGGGCATAACAGTCACGCTCGTAGATGCTAAATCGACCCTACATCGGTGGAATGACTGACTGCTCCTCATCATTATCAGACTCGTCCATGTCCATGACCTTGGGACGGTACACTGAGTCAGTTCTACCCTCGTCCATAATCTCGGTGGAGTACACCGAGTCGCCTTATCCTCAGCCTCGGGAGAGTTATCACACATCTCCTCGTTCAAGTCCCGCTTACAACGGTGCCCCATCGACACCGATTCACTCATCACCCGTCCATGCGGTGTACGGTTTGGACAGCTACCTCCTACGTGAGAGGACGTAGTGGTCAATCCTCGGCTCCTAGATCGACCAAACACCGAACGAAACAGATTTTTTACATCGTGAATTAATTCCTGCCGCAAGGTCTGTTGTTCTTCCCTCACAACTGTCCGAACATCTTCCATGGTCAAGAGCTGCTCGTGACCCGACTCCCATTATCCTGCCTCCGTTTTGACCCGCTTACATGAAGGAAATAGAGGGGAAGAATTATACCTTCCTCCTTCGTATGTTGTTGCAGCTCTAATTGTTGCTCGTGTGTCAGATCTTCTGATCTGTATTCCGGCATTTTTCTCCCTCTGGGTGGTCAGAGAACTGGAGAAAATCAAGATTGTGTCTCTCTCTCTCTCTCTCGAACGGCGTACGTGAGTTGTGAAATATGTGTGTATCTGTTTATGAACAGAATATTAATATATATAGGCTTCAAAAGCTAATATAATATTAATATTTGTAGCCCATTAATTTAATTATATCCCTAATGGACTTCTACACAATTAGCCCATAATATAATTAATTAATCTATTGGGCTACTAACATTTATCAATTAATTGACCCAACCAATTAATTTCAGATAAATAACATTATTAAATAATGTAAAGATACCTTAATTTATTAATAATGATTTCTGAGAGACAATAAATAATTAGGCAACTAATTGGGCCAGATTAGGGATCTAATACAAGAAATAAAGCAGAGTCTCAAATTAATTAATTAATAATGCTCAACCCAGAACAAAATTAATTAATAAACAAGATTCATTCCACTAGAGAATCCGTGTTGACTTACCCCTTTGTCCCAAATTGATCAAGGACGTGTATTTTAGACTTAATTGATCTCCGTATTTAAGATAGAAATATCCGTTAACTAATTAAGCTCATTGATAGCTTAAATTAATTAACATCTTATTATGTTCCTGGGTAGTATGTTCCTGGGTAGTACCACTAGACCTTATTAACACACCTGAACTGAATCAACCGGTCGAGTTTGGTGTGCTAATCCTTACGAGTTCCTCAGTGGATATTGTTAACCCATTTTACTAGGATACGATTGCAAGATACAGACAACCAGCCTGAGCCACAAATAACTACTAACACCCAAGATACGTAGATCCGGTCGCGATGACGTTCACCATAGTAGGTCAAAGTGATAGATAGCCAAATGCGCTCAGCTGAAGTCTTACCAAGCTTAAGACCAGCTAAGTCACTGAGATCTTGGTTCTCCACTAAGGTCAGTTATGAGAACACATCTCACTGTGATCCATCAATACACGGCCTTAAGTGTACCAGTAAAGACAAGCAGCCAAGACAAACCACTTCTTATCTAAACTCCAACTTAAACCGACAACTTATCCTTAAGTTGTCTCAGGTGTGATAATTGTTTATATCTTATCAGTTCAACCATTTTGTCTAGTCTTCTGTGATACCCGACACACTACATAAATCTAACTTTTATACAAGATAAAGGATAATATGAGCAAATATATATATTTATCACATACGAGATAGGAGAATAAAATAGTGGTAGGGACAAAACACATTGTATACAAGTATAAAATTTGCTTCCAGTTTAGATAAATTGTCGGTTTAAGCTGAGACAAAATGTCTAAGTTTAGATAAATTGTCTCAGTTATCACAACTGAGACAACTTTAGGATAAATTGTCGGTTTAAGCTGCAGTTTAGATAAGAAGTGACTTGTCTTGGCTGTTTGTCTATACTGGAACACTGAAAGTGGTGTATTGATGGATTACATTGAGATGTGTTCTCCTGACTGGTCTTAGTAGAGAACCACTAGTGGAGAGCAAAGATCTCGGTGACTTAGTTGAACTTAAGCTTGATAAGACTTCAGTTGAGTGTATTTGGTTGGCTAGCACTTTGACCTATTATGTTGAACGTAATCGTGACAGGATCTACGTATCTTGAGTGTTAGTAATATTTGTGGCTTAGGCTGATTGTCTGTATCTTGCAGCTGTATCATTGTAAAATAGGTTGATAATATCCCTTGAGGAACTCGTAAGGATTAGCACATTAAACCCAACCGGTTGATTAAGTTCAGGTGTGTTAATAAGCTCGAATGGTACTACTTAGTAATATATAAAATGTTATTTAATTTAAGCTGTCAGTAGGATTAATTAATTAATGGATATTTATATCTTAAATTCGGTGATCGATTAAGTTTAAAATACAAACCCTTGCTCAAATTGTGATAAAGGGGTAACTCAGCATGGATTCTCTAGTATAATAAATCTGCGTTTATTAATTAATTTTATTTTGGGCTGAGCATAGATAATTAATTGACTTGAGGCCCGACTTTATTTATTGTATTGGATCTCTGATTTGGCCCAATTAGTTGTCTAGTTTTTTATTGTCTCTCGGAAATCACTATTAATAGATTAATATATTTTACATTATTTAATAATATTATTTATCTGGTATTATTTGGTTGGGTCAATTAATTGATAAATAAAAATAGCCTGTAAATTAATTTATTCCGTTCATAATCAATATACGGACATTCACATACGCAAACGTGCGCTAGTGAGAGAGAGACAATTTATTTTATTTTCTTCAGTTCTCTAACCCCACGCAGATGAAGAAAAAGGTTGGGATACAGATCAAAAGATCTGAACGGGAGCAATAATCAGAAATACTACAACATACAAAGGAGAAAGGTAAATTTCGTTCCTTCAGTAATGGATTCTCAGCCGGAATGTAAGACATATGAAATCGATTGCCTCCACTTACACTATGCCAATAATGGGTTTGTGTCTCCATAACGGATGGTATGAGACCGAACTCGACAATATGCTGCAATTATAATAAATAAAATATTATTAAACATTAAATTAAGAATTATATATTACATATATACTATATAGTATACTTAAATAAAAAATTATAAAACAAACTAAATTAAATATTACCCGACGTCTCCAAAAACTATTAAGTCTACGCGGTTGGCCTACACCGAAGAACCAATTCTTCCAACGAGGCAATCCAATTGGAGACAACCTTTCTATCAATATCTCTCCTAAATTTGGAATAGCCTCGTAAGACCAAATCTACAATTATTGAAAATCAATATTGATTAGTATAGGAGATATATCAATAATTAAAATATATAAATTAAAAAAAATCATAATACACACCTGGAGTGCCCAAATGGTCCATAGAAATAATATTTTATTGAAATTTATTTCGGCGTTCTTGGAACAAAACCATGGTAGTGCTTAAGAGCAACATTAGTGTAGGAGCCCCACGGGAATTGGTAAAAAGTCGGTAGGTCATTCCCTAATACCCAAATCCACGTGTCCACCGCTCTCGTGTCGCTGTAATCGAGACAAAGAAAAATAAGGCTAGAACATTAGCCACCTTCAAAATCCCCAACTCGTCCAACTCCAAATATCCACTCTCGAACTTTGTCAGCTAATCTCTGCCCGTTATTGGCGTACAACCATTTAACATGGTGTAAACATGCGACTGACGGGGATCATGTTGAGCATGCATATCAAAATTGCAGGGTCCAAACATTAAACCCGTCACAAGGGCATAATCGAATTAAGAAAATCGGATAGTCGTCATGGACACGAAAAACATATAACTGAATCATCTTTGTCGGCTTGAATCTGATGACACATCAACATGTGAAGAGCTCTAGCCGCATTTCTACCCACCCTCCAATCCTTAAAGTCACCAAAAACTTCATTCCTACATTGTTCCACTAACCCATCATCCTCGATAGCTCTTATGATTTTTTTAATCATATCAAAAATCTTTGGGTTATATTCAATGTCAATCATCGGATTCGTATCAAGAACACCAATTCTTTTAAGTACAGGCTGAACCGGAAAAATTTAAGAGTTAAAAAAACAAAACAAATCATGCTCAGCCGAAACTAAATCCCATTCGGTTGAACCACAATCCCACTCGCTGAGCGAGATTTAACCTCGAGAAAATTCAACCTTTACTGTACGATAATAACGCCAAGAAATTTGAGAAAAATATAGAGTCCGATAATTACACCAAAAAATTCAACAATGAAATCACATGCTATATTCTACAAGAAAAATTCAAGCCGAAAATTCTTAATTTCGCCAAAAAAAATAAACAATATTCGTACTTCAAATACGACTAATTCATGCTCCAAAATTCGACTAATTCATGCTCTAAAATTCAAACAATAACATGCTAAAAAATCATAATATTCGCGTCAAATTAATGGATAAAATTCGACAGGGATATAGTATTCGAGCGGGACTAATTTGGTTGGCCATTCTCATGTTTTGGTGTCGAAATCTGCTTGAAACTTACGTTCCGCGCGGTCTTGAGCAGGATTTCGGCGAAGGGGCAAAGGAAATTGGGGAGAAAGAGGAGAAAGTGACAGATCTGGTTATTAAATTCCAGATCTGTTCAAATTCCGCTCAGTCCCGCTCGTGAAAACGCTGACAATGCCGAGAGGGATTTCACTAGAACTACCACCAGCGTCGAGCGTGATTCGAGTGGGACTCCGCGAGCGGGATTGTTTATATATGAGCGAGATTAGTTACTATATATACACTCATGTGTTATTTTTGTTTGTTTCTTCACTAAATTCGTCTCGAATTCCGGAAAACACCTAAATATGATTGGTGTCTGTCAAGTTTTTCAAAAAGTAAGGGCAGTGTAAGTAAAACTAGGTATTTTGTGTAGTAAAGATAAGGTTTAGGTAAATTTGACTTTTGATATACGAAAATGTGTATAAGAGAATAATACCACTAAATTTAAAGCGATTTTAACAGTCAACATTTTCACGGGTAAAGTCGTCTACTTATTGTTAGTTTACCGGCAACATGTGGTGTAGTTGGTATTCCCACTTTTGCGTAACTGATTAATTTAGAATTGATTTAGTGTTCGATTCTCGTTAGGGTTAATTTAAAATTAATAATATACTTATTGGTAGTTTAGTTAAAATAGCAAACATTTTACATTTATTAGCAGACACCTGTCAATTTTCTCTGTCTAATTTATATTTAAGTTGTGTTATGAGTATAATGTACTTCAAATAATGTATCATATTGCTAGTTTAGTTAAAATACCAAACAAATTACATTTATTAGCAGACACCTGTCAATTTTCCTAAGAAGGAATCTAAACCCTTGATTTGAATTGAATAATCTTTAAAATATTTCTTATAAGTTTTATGCATAAATTCAAAACTGTAAAAGTTACAACATTTATGCATGGAAAAATAAGAAATATGCATATTTGATATCTTCTTTCCTTCCTAGCTAATCCATACCCATGTACTACTCCCTCTGTCCCGACTTGATATGCTTAGTTTTCTTTTATATGTCCCAAATTGATATGCCTATTAGAAATTTTTTGTGTCTATTAAATGTTTTGCACTCAGGGGCGTAGCCACATGGGTGCTGGTGGGGGCTAGTGCCCCCATGGAGCTTTTGAAAATCATTAGTAAAATTCTCAACTAAGGATTTGTTAGTTTAGTGGTCAAGGTATTTGGTTCTTGGATTGTTGATGTGGGTTCAATTCATGAACTTGGCCTTTTTTCAAATTTTTTCCTCTTTCCCTTCTCATTTATTAATTTATTTGTTTATCATTCTCTATTTTTTCCCTCAACTCTAATAAAATAATTTAAATCAGATATTCTTCTAAATCAAAACTATTATACTTTAATTTAAAATCACCATGATAAGTTTTATTTGGTCATTTTAATTTAATAAATTGAATAAAAGAAGGATTGTGTTTATATTCTCTACTAGTATATTTTAAAAGAAATCTTCTACGTATAATATAATTCACACGATACATTTCATAAAGTAGACATATATTTTAAATCCTACCAACAATTCTACACTCTAAAGTTTACTAGTTGATAATAAATTTATTTTAGATTTAGTAGAATTTGAGTTTTTTAGCTTCATATTTAGAGATGTAGATTATATTTTTATTCATATTCTTGTGATAAAAATTCAAACATTATGTGCACATTGGTAATGTAATAATAATATGCAATGCACGTCATTTATAAAAGACACATCAATAATATTTTTCAAGGTATGCTTTTACAAGCACATTTACTTGTTGGCGCCCACGGACCGATATCTCTGGCTACGCCACTGTTTGCACTAACTTTAATAGGCCTAATAAAGAAAAAAACAACTATTTTATTCAACTTCTAATAGAAAAATATAATTATGTCATATAACCTTTTAGTAATTTACTTCAATTTAATCAAATTCCAATAACAAAGCTTTAGGGGAAAAATAAAAACTTAATATTTATTAAATTTTGTTAGTATGTCTGAAAATGAAAGATGCATATCAATTCGGGACGGAGAGAGTATAATATAAACTTATTAACCCTAAGAACTAAATCATTTTACATATTTAGGTGAAATAAAAGACACTTGTTACGATTATATTTATGCATAATAATTAGAAATATAATAGACATGAAAAAATCGAACTAACATCTCCCTTATATTTAATTATCCGCTAAAATTTTGGTGTAACCGATTGTAGGTGCAACCAACAACACAATTATAAATACAGTATTAATAAGAACATTAGCATCAATGCTCATGTAGCGCAATTGATTAGTTGTTGTTCTCTCACATGAGAGACCCGGGTTTGAGACCCAACAATAATTTTCTCATTTTTTAAATTTTTTGACATTAAAAATTAAATTTTTGTTTCCAAATTACAATATTATACAAAAGAGAACATAGTTATATAAGGAACTGAAATCCTAAATGGCTTCGGCAGCTAGTGAAACATGTTCCTCTCATTTTTTAAAAAAAATTCCTTACACAACATCTCTTATAACTATTAATTAACTAAAATATACTATATACATACACCTACCTCAAACAATTGAATCATAAATCATCCATGATAAAAGAATTCATATTCTCAATCAAACGGACAACTTCTGAGACTCGAACATTTTGGACAAAATCTTTTGAATAAAATAATTTAAACACTATATTTCTTCCTAAAACTCATGGTATTAATTGAATCAAAATTATTATAAGGACCCAATCTTGCTAAATCAGTGTAGACTTAACTAATTAATCCATAAATCTGAAAATACTTAATTAATTAAACTAAATCCTGGTTTATCTTTTAAAATCTTCCATGTCATTTAGTATACGTAACTATGACCATATATAACATTAACAGCTTACTAAATAGTTTTGGAGAAAGTTTAATAATCAATTTGATCATACAAAAACTATAACTTTTGCACTCAAATTAGAATTCAAAAGAAAAAAAAACGAAGGAAACATACTGACGTACACAAGCATACAACCCATTTAAAAGTCATACATTATAAATAAATAAATAAATTGTTTACATGATAGACTAGGATCTAGTACCTTGATGAGTCTTGAAAATCGATTAATTCTTGAAGCAAATCAAGAACAAGAAATGAACTTTTGACAAAATCAGTTTTTGCCGTGTAAAGAAAAATATTTGGAAGAGGAGTGTACGTGAGTGCTTATGTTATAGATGAGATATATATATAGAATAATGTAACCCTAATTAGATAAAATTTTAAGCTAAAGATAAGTTTAAAAGAATCTAACAATATGACTCACATTATCGAGATCATCTCTAACCATCGTTGCACATTGCCAAACAAGAATATTTAAAATCATAATAATTATAATGATGAAAATATATCTATTACTCAAAGACTACTTTTAGTATATATATATATATATATATATATATATATATATATATATATATATATATATATATATAAGATTTAGTGTTAAAAATTCTTTTAGTTGGGATTTTTCATTTGTAAAAAAATATATTAATTAAATATATAATAAATTTAAATGATTTTTTTTTATATTCACACTAAAAACAATGTACATAAATAATTATTAATGTTTAGTAAAATAGTAAAACATAACCTGTAGAATTCTTGAACAAGAAACGTATGATATAAAATTCAAATAACTAAATTACATGATATTATTTCATATATTGAACAATTATGTGCACATAAATCAACTTAGCATATAAATAAAGGAAACATCATGATCATTTTTACCAATTAATTATTTGCAATGTTTCCTAAGCGTGACTAATAATAAGGACTTAGTCATGAGATGTCATGCATGATATGCAAATGCATTTTTGATAATGTTTCGGGGTGTTACAAGTATCACTTATAATGAACAAAAGTATCACTTATGTTGAACTAAAATATCACTTTATCTAAACTATAGTATCAATTTTTTTTAATAAAAGTATCACTTGTACTGAACTAAAGTACCGCTTTATGTAACAATAATATCATTTAATTTGAACAAAAATAAAAATATCACGTTATGTAACCAAAACTATCACTTAATGAATAAAAGTATCACTTGTATTGAACAAAAGTATAACTTTATGTAGACAATAATATCTATTTTTTTCAACAAAAGTATCATTGGTACTAAACAAAAGTATCACTTTATGTAAAAAATAGTATTACTTAATTTAAATACATATATCATTTGTATTGGACAATTGTATTAATATCTATTAGAAACTGTATCACTTGTACTAAATATTTGAATCAATTAATTAATACGAACACTTGTATTAATTCTTATTCATATTAGTATCAATGAATGCGAAAACATGTATTGTATCAATTTCAAATAGAAATTGTATCATTTATTCTGAAAAAAAGTAGTATCACTTTATATAAACATTAGTATCACTTGATATCACGGTATCATTGTTCTGAATAAAAGTATCAATTTTCCAAACCCTTTCAAAAAGTGAGTGTTCCGAAGGACCGCGATCATTTTTAACTGGAGAAAAAAGTAGGGTTTAGACTTCCCCTCCGAGGTATAGTAAAATCACAGAAAAATACCGTAGCATTTCTACGACCAAAAGGGATTGAAAATGCTAGCGTTCCATCGGAACGCTAGTCTTTTCCAATCCCTTTCAAAATGTGAGTGCTCCGAAGGAACGCGAGCTTTCTAACCGAAGAAAAAAGTAGGGTTTAGACTTCCTCTTCAGGGGTATATTAAAATCACGAAAAAATATCGTAGTGTTTCCACGACCAAAAGAATTGTAAAATTAATATATCAATTGAAATGAATACATGTATCACTTATACGCAATATAAGTATAATTTAATATGAATAAATGTAACTGCCGTTTGAACAATTGTGTCACTTTTTTTAGGAAATGTATCACTTTTTTAATAAATGTATCATTTGTTCTGAATAATTGTATTAATTTATAAAAAAGAGTGTAATACATTTACATTTTTAAAAAATAATAAAATAAAAAATAAATATCATTTGTTATAAATAAATATATCACTTGTTTTGAATAATTGTTTCACTTTCTTAAAATAAGTGTATCAATTAAATTGAATACATTTAAAAAAATAAAAAAAATGCACTATTAAGGACTCAAATCCAAGTGTCACAGGTGAGAGCCCAATTGATTTCTCCAATTACGCTACCTCAACAATATGTTATAATTTACACGGTTCCATATTTACTATCATCATATCTCAAGAAAACAACCTGGAGCATGCGACATATTATTGGACCATTAAAAATGAATTCGAATCATACAATCTATTGAATCATCTAAAATACCTTTCGGTCCACACATTCACTTTTCGTAATGGAATTTGATCTTCAACTTGAAATGACGGAGATGCCACCATTGACCGCCCTTCATTCAATTAACCTAGACGCGCCATGTCTTAAGGGGAGAGGGGTGATTTAGTCCTCACAGTAACAATGATAAAATAAAATTCCGAAAATAAGACTATTTTCAGTTCCAATTTAGGCGTTTCTTCAAAGCTAAATTCCGTTTGCAGAAAGGGTGTGGGTAGAGAGAAGGGGAAGAAAATGGGGTCTCTTGCCAAGGTATTTTGAGTTTTTTTTTGTTTAGAAGCTGTAATGCTTGCTTGCTTGTGATTCGTATTGGTACTTAATTATCTAAAATTGCAATTTTATTTGCTCAGATTATTGTGTAGTCCTATTTTTCTCCTTTTGGGTGTTGCTATCGAATTATAGTTGGTTCTGCCTATTTTATATGATGGTAGGTCGGAAGACCTATTTCGATTTAGTTTGCTGCATATTCTTGATCTCTTTGTTTTCTGTTTGCTTCTCAAACTCTAGTTAGATTATTTAAGAGTTTCGAATTTCCGGTATGGAAACGATTACCATTTTCTTAATAATGTAAATTTATATAAAAGTGGGCAAATATTATGTTGGATTCTTGTGGAAGCTCTCAAGCATAAGTTTGTTCAGCTCTTTGATGCGCGATTAGTTGGATTGGTTACCATTTTTTGTTACAAACTTTATTAGTTTATGATCATGATCGCAAACTCCGTGCCTCCCCAGGCTTACGTCCCAGCAGTAATATGGGAACCGCCTGAATTCCTGATTCCTCTTTTAAAACCTTGGCTTGATTAAATAGGCTACTGATTTCATTGTTTTTTATCGTGAATGTTTTTAAATGTGATGGATACTACGAGAAGTAATTCGTTGGTAGATTGAAATTGATGTTATCAAGTAGAACTGATAATAGGTCAGAAAGATGGTAACCCTGAGAAATATCTCCCCTGTATAAAAATCTGCCCCCCCCCTGACTTAGGAAAGCAGATAATAGGGAAAGGGATAGCCAGTTCAAACACTTTTAACTTATGTTTTTATACTATCTGCTCCCATTTCTGCATCTGCACCTGAATTATAGAAAGTTCTACACTTCCCTATTTTCTCGCACAGTGCTTTCCCTTTTCTTTTCTTTTCTTTTCTTTGTAACCATTAGGTTTCCAGGATATTTTGTCTCCTCTTATTGTGGTTTTTCCAATCTGTGTAATCTTCAGTCTTTGACTTGTTGGCTGGTCTTAGTAACTTAGCTGTTAGCTTTTCTTGGTCCTTTGGAGGAGTAATGTAGAAGGGGTCGAAGCATGAGGAAATACTAACGTGTTTACCTGTAAGAGATATTTCAGTTTGGTTTTTGGAAAGTGCTACAATGTTATATACGGATATTTATATTCGGATATAAGAATTGCCAGCGAATGCATATGCTGGATGATGCCACATTGTCACTATGACTAGAAAAAGAAAACCTTTTATTCAGCTACTTTGTGCATCAGAAAAGGCAAGAAGTTTCTTTGTTTATGAAAAAAGCTATCCACTTTGGCAGAATGTAGCCTCCTCTTTGCACATTCAAGCATGGCAACATCTTAATTGTTTCCCTTTCATGAAGCCAGTCATGTTGTTTCTTGCATTTTTTTTGGCATCATAATTGTTTGTCTGATTTTTGTTCCTGTTGTCTTCCGATCCTCCATATAGTCGATTGTATGTGAATAAATAAGAAAAAGAGTATGCTGACCTACCTGAAAAATATTATTTGATGCAGGATACAAGGGAGGAAGTTATTCAGGCATGGTACATGGATGATAGCGACGAAGACCAGAGGCTTCCTCATCACAGGAATCCAAAAGAATTTGTTTCCTTTGAGAAACTGGATGGTATTCAGTCTTTTGCAGTTGTAACAATACATTCAAATTTATTATCATTCTGTGTCACTGATGACCTGGAGTTGATAGCTAACCACGTGTGACAACCTGATTCTCCCGTAGTTATTCCAAAATCATGTTTTCTAATTTTTGTATTCAAAACCTAGGTCATAATAAGTAGATTTCACGTTTTAGTTAGTCTTCGCTTGCCTTTCATTTCCCACCTTCTAAGCTGAGCTGCTTTTTTATTTTACAGAGCTAGGGGTGTTTAGCTGGAGGCTTGATGCTGACAACTATGAAACTGATCAAGAGTTGAAAAAAATTCGTGAAGATCGTGGATATTCATATATGGTATCTTTTAATTCCATAATCTCTCTTTTAAAGATTGTCACTCAGCCTGTTCATTTTTAGCATAATGGAATAAAATTTCTTTAGGATTTCTGTGAAGTTTGCCCTGAAAAACTGCCCAACTATGAAGAGAAAATCAAAAGCTTTTACGAAGAACATCTTCACACGGATGAGGAGATCCGCTATTGTGTTGCTGGCAGTGGTAGGTTCCATTATTCTTTGAGTTGGTAATTCTGCTTTGCCTTTTGATGATCCTAGCCCCTATGAGGAGTTTGTTTCTACATGATGAAGGCTATTTTGATGTGCGTGATCGCAATGAAGGCTGGATCCGCATCTGGGTGAAGAAAGGGGCAATGATTGTTCTGCCAGCTGGAATCTATCACCGCTTTACCCTTGATTCATACAATTACATCAAGGCGAGTTCAGAATAGCATGCAGTTTCACTTTCTCTTTTCTTTTGCATTTAGCTTAGCAATGGAATTGGCTCTTGAAGAAACTTTATTACATCATTAATAACATCTTACGCATAAATCCAAATGCAGGCAATGAGGCTATTTGTTGGTGATCCCATATGGACTCCTTTCAATCGCCCACACGATCATCTACCTGCAAGGTTCGGCTTTTATTCTTGTTTCTAGTATAACCCGTATCTGCATCCCCTAGAGGGAGAAACACCCCAATGAGAAAAACATCAATATCTAACCATTTGCCAAAATAATTGGAGATATTAACTACAGAGGGTCTTTATGTACAGGCAACACTATGTTGAGAATTTTGTGAAGAAGGCTGGGGCTGGCCAAGCAGTTGATGCTACAGCTTAAAACCTCTCTTTCCAGCCAGCAAAAGGGTCTTGAAACTTTGATGCCCGGACTAGCACCAACATATCGAAATGACTTTCGTGTAATATAGAAAATAATGGATCTCAGATCCAGCTTAAAGGGTCTGCTTAGACAACAGTTTGTGAGTTGAATTCTAATACATATCTACGACTGGCGTTTGGGTGAATATAAGTTGTGGTAATAGTTGTTGGCCAAACAGTAGAAAAAGAATACAAATTTGGCCTTTGTTTAAACAGAAACACAAATCTAGTCATTTTGTCCTGTTGTGGGCGCAGGGTGTCAAAAGGGCCGATGGACAAATCGGAGGGCCGATGGAGGGCGATTGTGAATGTACTGAGGGCCGATCGAGATGCCGACCTATCGGCACTTCTGAAAATAACTGAAATAATTGAAGGGTCGATGGTGAGCGGCCCCCCTTCAGCCGAGACATCGGCCCTCGGAAAATAATTAACGTAAAGAATTAACAATTTTTTTTAATAATTTTTAAAAATAATTTAAAAAAAACGTAAATAAAATGAGGGCCGATGTCGGTCGAGCAGTCGGCCCTGATCCTTTAGAAGCCATTACATGTAACGGTTCGAAATTTACCGAAGGATCGAAAATAATTCAACCTTTTATTAAACGAGGGCCGATACCCATCGGCCCTTCCATCAGCCCTGAGTCGCAATTATTGGGGGCCGAATGAAAATAACCGTTGGCCGAAAATAACTCACATTTTCTACGATTTTCGTCGAAAATTTACCCATTCTCTCTAACCCAATCGCCGGCGACCAGATTCCGCCGCTCAGCGCCGCCGTTCGACGCTCGTTTACTCGCCGACAACTGCCGCGAAACGCCGCCGCCGAAACCGCCGCCGATCCCCTTTTCCTACCATGTCTTCCGGCGAAATTGAGGTTTGTAATTCCGATTCCTTGTCCCTTCCATGTTAGAAACTATGCGAATTCATGTTAGAAACCACGTTGAGTGAATTAAATTGTCGATCTATGCGAATTCATGTTCAAATGTAGAAGTGCCATTTTTTGAATTGTCGATTTATGCCACGAATTGCGATTGAATTTCATTGATAGACGAAATTTATGTTGAAATTGGGTTGGGTTTATATTGAAATGTCCAATTTTTGATGAAATTGTTGTGAATTTGGAGAGAATTCGAGTGTTAATTTGCTGAAAATTTATGAAACTGGGGCCGATGGGGGGCCGAAGGTAGAGCCGATGGAGAATATACTCCATCGGCCCTGCCTCGGCCGAACTGTGTTGAATAGGCCGTCGGCCCCGGCTGGCCTTAGAGCCTTCGGCCCCGGCTGACCGTAGAGCATTCGGCCTTGGCTGGCCTTAGAGCCTTCGGCCCTGGCTGGCCTTGGAGCATTCGGCCCCGGCCGGCCTTCGAGCCTTCGGCCCCGGCTGGCCTTAGAGAATTCGGCCCTCCCATCGGCCCTTCCATCGGCCCTACTTCGGCCCTTATTTATTCGTCTTAACTAATTAATTCATTTTTTTGTACATCTTGCAGCCTGTTTATATCCGACTACTGGTTAAACAAAAGACCACAAAAGTCACTACATATTGGAGAGATAGTCTACCCGAACTGATAAAAATTACTCTTGCCAGACGGGGGGGGGGGGGGGGGTAGTGACTTAGTCCGTCGATTTAGAGACGGTCAGTTTGACCATTTGCTGAGTTGGAGGAAGGGCAAAAATTCCACCTTAGCTTTGCATCAGCTCATGTGTTATGAGGTGCAGGCACCGCCCGGGGAGGTTCGTTTTCACATATCCGGACGGGAGCTTAGATTTTCGTAGTACGAGTATGCACTCGTAACTGGATTATTTTTCGGCGCTTCTACTTTCGATACGACGGCAGCTCGTGCCCCTGTAGAGTGGAGTATACATGAGACTCACATATGGGAAACCAGTAACGGGGCGATCTGCTTAATTTA
This sequence comes from Lavandula angustifolia, assembly GCA_028984105.1. Taxonomy (NCBI): domain Eukaryota; kingdom Viridiplantae; phylum Streptophyta; class Magnoliopsida; order Lamiales; family Lamiaceae; genus Lavandula; species Lavandula angustifolia. The sequence continues at coordinate 25,269,769 of CM054808.1, forward strand.
TGGAAAAAGATAAGCTCGGTGACCTCTCCAAAGACTTATTTGAAGGTGGCTAATGTGTTGGCACTGATGTGTTTTTTCTTCGCACCTGCCGACACGAAGAAGGTCGAGACGTGGATGTGGGTTCTTGCTGACGATGTAGACGCGTGGAACGATTTTCCATGGGGATCATACACGTACAATGCCCTCCTGCACTACATGAGCTTTGCACCGAAGCGACTCGATATAGTAAAATGAAAATATAATATTTATGGGCCAGTTTGGGCTCTTCATGTACGAATTTATATTTAATAATTTAATTTATTATAATTTTTATATTTTATACTTGTACTGATCTTTAATCGTATTGTAGATCTGAGCATATGATTATGAGGCGATACCAGATTTGGCCCGGCTGTGTGTACGCCTTATGAATGATGGTGGTATGCCCCGATGGCTGAAATGGGTATTTGTCACGCCACCAGATACGGAATGGATTAGTTTCTTTGTCTTGTTGGTAAATAACATTTTAAATATTTATGAAAATATTTACAAGTACCAAAAACGTATTATAACCTGTTTTTTTAACTTTTCGAACAGATAAAGATACCTCCCCATGAGACTCTTACGCCCACTCCTGAGGAGCAGCCATCGGAATACTGGAGAAGGGTGATTGGAGAGAATCCGATCGGTGTATCTTTTCGCAGACCGACCCCCGTACAGCCGAGACGAGTTGATGAAGAGGGCAGTGTACGGGCTCCTCTGTCGGCTGCACAGATGAAAAAATCGAAGAAGAAACGTGCACCGGTGGAGGGTGAGTCATCTGGGTATCGGAGGGATGAAGATTCCACTTTGCCCACGTATGAAGGAATGATTGCCTCGATAGATGAACGGTTCGAGCAGCGCGAGAATGAATTGTTAGAAAAAGTGGATAAGCGGTGGAAGGACAACGTATAAGTTCCCGGATTTGTTTGTTCCAACAAATGCAGATATTTAGGCAGTTTGCTGAACGAATCAGCATGTCCGCCTTAAATCATCGAAATAGCTGCGTTGCGCGCTCGGAGGGCCACTCCGTACGTTGCTTGTATTCCAAATTTATCCAACAGATCGGCCTGAATATCAGCCAGTTTCGTTAACTTGCTTTGACGACGCATTTTACGGGCAATATAAGCAGCGATAGCCTTCGACCTCACATTTCGTTCGCCAAGTCCGGATAAATCAGTTGTACAATTGTGGCCCGTAGCTCGAATGGACAATCAACACTTCTTCTGCACAATTATTCCAAATGGAAAGCACTCGAACTTGCACTCTAAAATCCGCACCGTTTTCCAAATGGAATAGAGCGACAGCAGCATAAAGTTCGTCTTTCGAGCTGAACATCAATCCTGCTTGCAGACTTCCGTCTACAATAGTAATCAAGTTCTGCGCCGCTACTGAATTGGATACATCAAGGGGAACAACAGGAAGTAGCCGGTTGCTTGTTTGCATACGTGTTGTCGTATACAGTCTCGTCATTTGTTCGAGAACGATTGACTGGAACTAGCAAAGACATAAGTTGACTTACGCCACCCTCCCTCCGAATCCATGCAGCAAAATCTTGTAACGAACAATTAATCAAGGCAGAAGGAATATCTTCATCCTCATCATCATCAGATGATGAGTCCAAATTCGCCTCACCATCTGAATCCGTCTCCACAAGACCATTCCTTTGGGGAGCCCGTCCGCCATTATTACTTCTACTTCCTTGCCCCGTAAACCATTTAGGACCCCCGAAGTTAGAAATATATTGATTCTGGTTCGGAACACCAAATTGAGGATTTTGCACTTCAGGATACACAACAAACACAACCGGCTCTACGTCGATAGAGCACAGCCGCATAAGATCAGTATCATGACCCATAATGGCCTTCATCATCCTGCCGGTTCGTCGGGAAGCAGCAGTATAGTAAATGAAGTAGTTGAACGGAAGGGAATAAGCAGTGAGCCACCGATCAATGTTTTGTCGAAGATATTCAAGAGAAATATTGTTTGAAGGAATGTAAACCATGAACTCATGGCCACCGACATAATTCGACTATGCATCGAATTGGCCGTTCAATTTCACAATAATTGATCGAAAATCGGCCATTTCTGTCAAATTTATTTGAAGAATTGAGAAGAGTGGAAGTGAAATGAGGAAATTTTTCGGTGATTCAACCAAATCAGCCATTCTACGTCTTATAAGAAAATTTTATGTAAATTTTCACGTGAAAATCGAAGTCTAGTAGCCATTTCACCATCGGCCCCCCATCGGCCCCCCATCGGCCCTCATTAACGTGCATGTGCATGTCATATCCGACTAGTCATTTCAGCAGATAAAGCTGATTTGAAACTGCACCTCCCACATGCCTTCCATCGGCCCTACTGCACGTTTGCAGGAAAAGCCTTCCAGGTGTCTTGTTGTTGGATATGAGTCAGTAGATTGATACTCAGCTATTCTAGGGTTAAAAGAAATTGGGGGAAATCATAGTAGTACTATGGAATTGAAGATCCCAAAACCGAGCTGATATCAGTAGATTAGTGTGTCGATAGGATTAGCTGATGTATAGGTTAGACTTGATGTTATGTTTATTATTTTTGTCTAAGTCCTGTACGGGGTAGTTGTTGAACTGATCTTCTGCTGAAGATACTTTTCAGAACCCCATGTCATCAGTGTAATCGCTTGCGTTCTTCGTCAGAAGTTGAATGCTAAACTTCACTGGAGACAGCGCATCGGCTTACCCGATCTCGGTAGAAGACATTATCGCTGATGGTCATCGGCGGAAGAACCTATGCAAGCACAATACCTTCGCGATCGACCAACCGACTATCGAAGCTCACTTCATCGGTCGGACGACTCACCGAAGAAGACAGAGACGTATTCGATCCCATCGTACCCGACGTAAAAGCGACCCCGCACTGAAGTCTTTTCGAATAGTTCGGCGAGAAGACATACGAGGTTGTTTGAACGGTCAACTCTACACTCTCACCCACTACAAACCTCGACCAATGAGAAGCCGACAACGCTTACCTACTCTACAGTAAAGCTGCTCTCATGAACAGTGCATTAACTGCCCTGCTGCAACTAGCTCGAATTTATGGCCGTTTTCTTTGGAGGCTTGTGACACGTGGCATCGTCGTCTCCAACGGACATATGCCACAACTCACAGCTATAAATAGAGAAGGATTTGAAGATTTCGAAACACAGAGGAATATACGCGAAATCAAGGGAAAGCATTCAAGCTCACAACGCTCTAGAACCTTCAAGCTTATACAGAGACGAACTAGTTTTCATAGAACACTTCTTGTAGTTCATCTCTCTAGAGCTATTTGATCCCTTTCTTCTCTAAACTAAGCTCATTGCTAGATTCATAGCTTAGATTCGAAGGAGTTCACATTTAGTGAATCGTTCTTGTTGTAAGAACTCCTTCTTAGTTGGAGAATATTCCCTCCCTTCTAAACTTAGGTTTGGATTGTAAAAGTCGCTAAGGACTATAACTTAGAAGGATCTGTCCTGCGTACAGTTTCCTTGCTGAGACTTGCTCAGATTAATCAACAAGTTTCTCCTGCTGAGTTCAGGACCGTGGACGTAGGATCTGTTATCCGAACCACGTTAAAAATCGCTTGTGTTATTTCTTGTTTTATCGCATTGCATTTAACCCGATTTTAAATCATCGGCTTGCATAAAACGTATATTAAAAAGCGCACAGACCAAAAGACTTTACATTGCGAAAACACGTTTTCAAAAGAGACGACTCGGGCCTAACACTTATCCGCACTACGGTCTCCGACCGAGTTTCGTAATACCGACATCGATCGGTAGAAGAGCTCGAAGCCGACTCACTTTGACCCCAGTGATCGAAGGCTTATTTGCGCACTGTTCATCGATTTGCAAACATCGGCTTCAGTGACCTTCATCGAGAAAAAGAAACGAGCTCGGGTGTATTCACCCCCCCCCCTCTACACACGACTTTTCGTCTCCGGACCAACAATTGGTATCAGAGCGCACGGTGTTCAACTGATCGCCGGTTCTGTAATACTGGTCCTCTCGAACTGATCTCGAAAACATTTTCTCTGCACAAGCATCTCTTCATCTCATCCCTATACTCGTTGCAACATGTTTGAAAATTATATGTCAGGTACTGAGCCAGGGAACCCCTCAAATTAAGGAGAACAAGCTCGAACTAGAGCTTCAGAAGTTCGACGCCCTTACTATGGAGCCAAATGAGACGATTGACGAGCTCAGTGTTAGATTCACAAACCAAGTCAACGTCATCAATGGGCTGGGGAGGATGTTCACCAATAAAGAGATGAACACCAAGATCTTAAGAGCGTTACCTCGACAGAAGTGGCTTCCATTTGCTACTTATCTAAGACGTTCTGATCTAAATTCTCTAACTCCTGATGTTATCTTTTCAGAACTAAAAACGGAGGAATTTGAGCATAGCCTACCCCAGAGATGCTCCAGTGCTCCGGTGACACCCACATTGATCATGCCTTCAAGGCAACCGTCACAGAAACCGGAAACAAAAATACTTCATCGAGCAAGGCGTGCTAGGTAGAAACAAAGTCATCTCGAAATACACGGTGCCGATCGGCTCGCACGATGGCTCTCAAATACCAAAGAGAAAAGGAGAGAGTCGGGAAGTCGAAGAAGTATCACAGAGATTCACCCTCAGGTAAGAAAGATTATCAAAAAAGGGAAGAATCTAATTCTACACCTGAATGCAGGAAAACAGAGCATGGAGCTGCTAGTCCTTCAAAGGACTCAGTCGGAAAAAGCAGCAGCAGCAAAGTCTCTACATGCTATAACTGCAAAAAGGAGGGACATTATCGCACGATCGTCCCGAACTCTCACCGCTCAAAGAGTAGAACGGCGAGCGCGAAGAGAAAAATTCGCCAAACGAAGGCGAGCCTACATAGCCGGAGAGATATCCGACAACTCAATTGAAGAGGATACTTTCATGTATTCCTCTCGAAGACGAAGCCGCATTCGTCGCAGTTGAGGAAACAAATACAAGTCCCGAAGAGTCGGCCGAATCTCGCTTGATGGCGAGGAGAAGAGACTGAGGTAAACTCTAAACCTAAAACAACCTCTTCTTCACATAGCACACACGACACATGTTCTGTCATAGATGATCCTCTAGACGTTGTGCAAGCGTATGATGAACTACTAGAGGAGTAGATTCAACTGAGCAGAGAGTTCAACAGAACGATTCAGGAACTTGAACAGGTAAAGGCTGAAAATCGGAGACTTTCTTCGATTGTCGGGTCTCTACCGAGTCGGTGGATCTAGTGGCGAGACTCAAGGAAGAGATTAAATCTCTTATGACTAAGTCTCAGCTTCAAGAGACTCAGATCTCAGTTCTGACCAAGGACAATTCTGAGAAAGAGACTGAAATAGCTCAACTCAGTCAGAAGCTCTCAGACGTACAGAAGGATTATGATTCACTCAGAAGAAGTGACAAAGTTTGGAGAGGACTGATGATTGAACAGTACCTTGGAGCTAAGGAGAAGTTGGAAAATATGCTCAGAGCACAACGGCCAACTGCTGTCAAGGAAGGCCTTGGCTACAAACATGAAGCTTCCACTTCCAAGAGCTCAGACTTGCTGACTGATAGGTTCGTCAGAGGGAAAGTACAAACTGCTGTCACTCCACCTCAGGCGAAGAACAAACAGAAAATTATTGCACCTCAGTCGAGCAACCGGAAGAAGCGGTGACCAATGGTTCCGGCCCGTAACACCACGATCAAACTCGGGGGGGGAACCAAGAAGGTCGGATGGGCGTAACGATATAGAGAACCACTGTATGAGCATCCGGCTCGCACGGTTCATACTACTATGAGCCCGGGGGTCGGGAGAAGCGCTAAGACTCGGAAGAAGAAAGCTCCCGAACCCAAAGTCAACAAGAAGTCGGTATCTCCAAGTCCTAAAGATAGAGAAGGCCGACAAGGTTCGGAAGAAGAAGTCTCGGACTTCTAAGGTTCCTAAGCGAGATCCGGGTTCCGAAATCACCCACTAACCTCGTAAGGACCCAACTGAACCAAAGGGTACCTAAAAATGTTTCTGTTTTGCAGGTGCATAAGGACCCTTGGATAGTGGACAGCGGCTGCTCGAGATACATGACACATCAGAAGAGCCTGCTGACCAACTACGTACAAGAAGATGGTCCCAGAATTGAGTTTGGTGACAACTCCAAAGGCTACACAAGGGGATATGGAACACTGAACATTGGGACTGCCTCAGTTCCAAGAGTAACATATGTTGAAGGACTTCAACATAATCTCCTTTCTGTCAGTCAATTCTGTGATAATCTTAACAAAGTTATCTTTGACGCTGGTTTCTGTGATGTTGTTGACAAATCTACAGGGTTTTAGTGTTGTCAGGCTCGCGGAAGAAGAACATCTATGTTGCAAACTGGAAAACCGCAGAACCTGAGGCTTGCTTGCTTGCACAGACTAAATCAAGTGACAAGTCAGGTTGGCTATGGCACAAGAGACTCGACCACTCCGAACTTCAAGACTATGAACAAGCTCGCAAAGAACTCTAAAGTCGAGGGTCGCCCAAGGAGTCTTTTATCAAAGATAGAAATTGTGAAGCATGCCTGAAGGGAAAGCAGACAAAGAAGAGCAATCCACCTATTCCTTCACCTTCCACTGATGGAATCCTTCAGCTGCTCCACATGGATCTTTTCGGGCCAGTCTCTCCAGTGACTATAAGAGGCAAGAAGTATGCCCTAGTCGTCATAGACGACTACTCGAGATATACTTGGGTGATCTTCATCGCCAATAAGTCTGATGTTCAGACTGAGCTGCCTAATCTACTGAAAAAGCTCAGTGTGGAAAAGGACATCAAGATACGGGAGGATACGCTCGGACGGAGGAACGAGTTTCTAAACTCGGTAGTTAAAGAGTACTTGCGATAAAGAGGGAATTCAGCACGAGACATCAGCTGAACGCACCCCTCAGCAGAACGGACTTGCTGAACGAAAGAACATAACACTCAAAGAAGCAGCAAGAACGCTCCTAGCAGACTCTGGACTACCCTCAAAGTTTTGGGCAGATGCTACTGACACAGCCTGCTACACTCAAAACCGCTCACTGCTTACAATGCAACACATGAAGACGCCTTACGAACTGTGGAAAGGGAGAATTCCTTCTATTTCTCATTTCCATATTTTTGGCTGTCCTTGCTTTATCCACAATAATGGGAAAGACCAGTTGAAAGTCTTTGACAACAAATCTGATCAAGGAGTATTCTTAGGATACTCTCGGGTCAGCAAAGCATTCAGAGTCTTTAACTATCGGACTCTTTGCGTGGAGGAAAGCCCTCATGTTGTTTTTGATGAGTTTGTTACCGAGGTCGGGAAAGATATGCGAGCCAAACACGAAGATGTCGGCAGCAAGCTACGGGATCTCGGATGAATGATAAAGCCGAGAAGATCCAAGCATTGTTGGGATGATGAGTCGGACGATGATGAAATTCGGACTCGGTCAACAAGCAATGTAGGGCGACCTGGTTGATTCTCCATAACGGAATCAACAACGAGTAACAACGGTCGATGAGGTAGCCCCCGTGGTAACCGAGACCTCTACCGAGAATATAAACTCGGGGGGAACGTTAAATGTTCCCGAGCTAAATGCCCCCGAACACGGAAACTCGGTAGATCCTAATCTTCTTACCGAATTGCTTCGATCGCGTAACAAGTACTATTCGAAATGCCTAATACTCCTACCGACCGTGCGAAGTAGTATCGAAGAAGAAGCCCGACTCGGACGCTCGTGGCTCGATGCTCATTCTTCGGATCTAATCATTGGAGATCCGTCGCCTACTATAAGGACAAGATCAAGATTAAGTCAAGGCGAAAGCTCACTTTACTCTTGTTTTTACGTCTACGAGATGAACCTCAATCGATAGAGGATGCACTTAAAGATGCCGATCGGGTCATAGCCATGCAAGAAGAGCTGAACCATTCGTGCGAAATGAAGTATGGGAGCTTGTTGACGGACCTAGACATCAGCACGTGATCGGAACAAAGTGGGTCTTCAAGAACAAGCGAGATGAAAACAACGTCATTCTCGAAATAAAGCTCGACTAGTTGCAAAAGGTTACGATCAAGTGAAGGAATTGACTTTGATGAAACATTCGCTCCGGTCGCCCGATTGGAAGCCATTCGTCTTTTCCTAGCATATGCAACACATCAAGGTTTTAAAGTATATCGGATGGATGTGAAGTCGGCTTTTCCGAACGGCGGCATCAAGGAAGAAGTCTACGTTGAACAACCACCGGCTTTCAAGCGGGGACATTAGGTGTACGAGACTTAGGAAAGCTCAGTATGGGTTAAAACAAGCACCCGGGGCTTGGTATGATACCCTATCAGACTTTCTACTTCAGAAAGGTTTTCAGAAGGGGACAGTAGATCGCACTCTATTCAGCATAAAGTCAGAAGATGACATACTACTGGTGCAAATCTACGTGGACAACATCATTTTCGGCTGCAGAAACGAAGTCATATGTCAGCAGTTTGAGAAAATGATGAAGGAGAAATTCGAGATGTCTATGATGGGAGAGATGAATTATTTCCTTGGATTTCAAGTAAAGCAATCAGCTGAAGGAATTTTCATCAATCAGGCCAAATACACTCGAGATCTTCTCAAAAGATTCGTCTGTGATTCCAGCAAGCCAGTCAAGATCCCCGTGAACACAAACTTTAAAATCGATCTAGACAATGAGGGAGCTTCTGTTAACTTTACTGATTATAGAGCTATTATTGGTTCTTTACTTTATTTAACAGCTAGCCGACCTGACATAACTTATGCTGTAGGTGTATGCGTAAGATTTCAGGCGAATCCCAAGCGAAGTCATCTAGACTCAGCGAAGAAGATTCCGCGATATCTAAGAGGAACACACGATCTTTGGGTTATGGTATCCTGCCGATGATAATCTAACACTAACAAAGTTATTCGATGCCGATTATGCGGGATGCGGGATAGATCGAAAATCAACTTCCGGAACATGTCGGTTCCTAGGCAAAGCAAGCCGATATCGTGGTTTTCAAA